>JAMZEH010000071.1:2515000-2837500 GCA_024699665.1 Ostrea denselamellosa | reverse complement strand
ATAGTTCAGGAGATATTTAATAAGGTTTTTATCAAAAGTATGTCAAACTTCCAGGTCAATGTCACAATGTCAGACACCACAGCGTAACAAGGTCTTGCCAAAAAGAATTTATATACCAAATAGGAAAACCCTACCCTGGTTAGTTCCAAAGATATCTAACAGGTTATATTTTCTTTTAAAAATATATCAAATCACAAGGTCAAAGGTTATAGCATGAAATGAAAGGTCTTGTCATTGGATATATGAAAATTCTACCTTAAACAGTTAAGGAGATATTTAGTAGGTCTGATTCTTAAAAGAAAGTCAAACTTGTAATGTTCTATGTAATCGTTATACGGAATTATGTTCATGATTGGTTCTAATGTATATAATGGAGAACGGAAGTGGTAATAAATATGGCAGAACCCGGTATGGCGTGTTGTCACATGTTTTAATAATCATCCCTAAACATCAGTCACTGGAAACATAACAATTGGCGACGAGAAAGTAAAAGGACCCAAAATTTATGATGGATCAACTGTCAATACCGATTTTCCCGGCATTCGATGCAGAAATGGATAAGTCAACGGTAGGCCCAAGATGGGACAGGTGGGTTGGACGTTTATAGAATTTATTTGTGGCATTAAAATTAGTAAACCCTATTGTATGGGAAGGTGAGGAGCCTAATGAAGCTTTGATAAAAAGTGTAGATGATCGTAAACGAGCGTTGTTACTGCAGTACATAGGTGAACAAACTTTTGACATTTATGAGGCTCAAAAGGGGGAAACCGAAACTACATATACAGCAACGAAGAAAGTTCTCACTGATTATTTCAGGCCGCGGAAAAACACACAAATGGAGATATACACATTCAGAAATTGCAAACAAAAGGAGGGACAAACCTTGGATGAGTACCTCACGGAGTTGCGGAAACTCGCCAAACACTGTGAGTTTACAAACATGGACAAGGAAATTCTATCTCAAATAATCCAGTCATGCAGGTCCAATCAACTCAGGAGAAGAGCTTTGAGAGAACCTGATAAAGGATTAGAGGACATAGTTCAATTAGGGCGCTCACTAGAATTATCGGATTCTCAGGCTCAAGCTATGGAGCGCCATGTGGATCAGACTGTAAATAACTTACATGTTCGTAGTTCTAGACAGAGTAGTGGTGCGTCGCGAGGAGGTAAGCGTTCTCAGTCAAAGAGGAAACCTGACAAACATTGTTGGAAATGTGGAGGAGTGTTTCCACATAAGGGAGACAAACCATGCCCAGCTCATAACCAAAAGTGTCACAAGTGCCAGAAAATAGGACATTTCAAGTCTGTGTGCAGGAGTAAAAAGGATAATAAAGTCAGGATGAAAGAGAAAGTACAGTTCATGACACAGCACAAACACTCTTCATCTGGAAGTGACAGTGATGATTACTGTTATGGAATTAAAATAATGAAATCTGGTGTAAACTGTGTGAAAGGCCCATATGCTGAAGTATCCGTAAACAAACACAAACTCAAGTTGCTGATGGATAGTGGTTCATCTGTAAACATACTGGACGAAGCTGATTACGTTAAAGTAGGAAGTCCCAAGATTCGACGAAGGAAGGAACATTGTGAACTTGTACCTTATGGAGGTGGCAAAATACCAGTTCTAGGGACTTGTGATTTGACATTAGAAACAGAGACGAGCTATGATATTGTGAGGTTCTATGTGGTGAAAGGTGTAAAAGGATCCTTGTTAGGCTATCCCACTGCTGATAGCCTACAAATCATCAAACTAGTGAACAATGTAAATGACATCAAGAAGAAAGTGGAAGATGACTTTCCTCAGTTATTTAAAGGCATTGGGAAATTAAGGAATCACCAAGTGAAGATTCACATTGACACGACTGTCAAAACAGAGGCTCAGAAGAGGAGAAAGACTCCATTTCATTTGAGGGATAAAGTTGAAAAGGAGATAAATGAACTGTTACAATTAGACATTATAGAGAAAGTCGAAGGAGAGCCTACACCGTGGGTGTCCCCTATTGTGACTACGCCAAAGAAGGATGGAAAAGAAATCAGACTTTGTGTTGACATGCGCCAACCAAATAAAGCCATAAAGCGTGAGAGGCATACCATGCCTACCATAGAAGAGCTCATATTAGACTTAAATGGATCCAAAGTTTTTAATAAACTTGACTTGCGTAGTGGATAGCATCAGTTGGAACTTCATCCAGATTCCAGATATATTACTACATTTAATACACACATGGGTATATTCCGCTACAAGAAATTGAATTTTGGTGTGTCGTCCGCGTCGGAAATCTTTCACGAAACCATACGCCAAGTTGTCCAAGATATTTCAGGAGTGCGGAACATTTCAGATGACATAGTGGTTTTCGGAGCGAGCCAGGAACAACATGATATAGCTCTACGACAAGCGTTGAAACGACTCTGTGAAAAAGGACTGACTCTTAATTACAAAAAATGCGTCTTCAGAACAGATCTGATATCATTCTTTGGAGTGATCTTTGGGACAAAAGGGATTTCACCAGATCCTCAGAAGGTAACAGCAGTACGTGAATTCAGTAGACCAGAGAATGTGAAGGACCTAAGAAGTTTCTTAGGCTTGACGAACCATTGTTCTCGCTTTACTGAGGACTATGCCAAGATATGCAGACCTCTTCGGCAATTGACACACAAGGACCAACCCTGGACCTGGAGCGAAGAGTGTGAGGAGTCATTCGTAACACTGAAGGAAAGGTTGTGTAGTGAGACCGTTATTTCCTACTATGATCCTTGCAAAGCGTTGACAGTGCAAGTGGACGCCAGCCCCATAGGACTCGGTGCAATACTGCTACAGGAGGATAAAGTTGTGAGTTATGCGAGCCGTGCCCTTACACCAGTAGAGTCCAGATACAGTCAAACAGAACGCGAAGCGTTAAGTGTTGTATGGGCGTGTGAACATTATGACTTATATCTCAGAGGTTTATCACACTTCACAATCATAACAGATCATAAACCCCTGGAAACAATTTGGAATAAACCTCAACCACCCTTGCGAATTGAAAGATGGGGACTACGCCTACAGTCCTACTGTTGTACAATTAAATACCAACCCGGAAATGATAATATTGCAGACTACATTTCCAGGCATCCAGTCGGAGAATCTAAGAAATCACTGGAAGAAAACTGGACTGAGAAATATGTCAATTTCATCGCAAAAGAATCGTTACCACAAGCTATTGACTTAGATGAAGTACGAGAAGCCACTCATAAATGTAATACCTTACAGAAAGCAATCTATTATACAAGATGTGGAAAGTGGTACGAGATGAAGACCGACGTATTGGAAGATGTCGACGTGTGTGAATTGACAGCAATCAAGGCTGTTCGGGATGAACTTACCGTACATTCTGACATTGTTTTACTTCGGAACCACCGCATTGTGCTACCCAAGAGTCTCAGACAGAGAGCTGTTGCTCTGGCGCATGAAGGTCATCAGGGTATAGCCAAAACAAAATCATTCTTACGTTCTAAAGTTTGGTTTCCTGATATGGACAGAGCTATCGAGGAAGCAGTTAGGAACTGTGCATCATGCCAAGTTCTAACTCCAGAAACCTGTTATATGGAACCTTACAAGATGTCGGAACTACCTTGCGCACCATAGGAAAACATCAGTATAGACTTTTGTGGACCTCTACCCTCGGGTGACTATCTCTTTGTCATGGTAGATGAATATTCCCGTTATCCTATTGTAGAGATAGTGAAGTCAGTATCTGCACGCTCAACGATTCCAGTACTTGACAAAGTCATCAGTACTTTTGGATTACCAAAAACTGTAAAGAGTGATAACGGTAGCCCTTTTCAGTCATATGAATTTAAGCAGTTTGCAGAGAACATGGGTTTTGTACACCGCCGAATTACTCCAAGGTGGCCCCGGTCTAACGCTCAGGCCGAGAGCTTTAATAAACCTCTTATGAAGGCGATACGCTCTGCTCACATCAATCAGCTGAATTGGAAACAGGAGATGTATAGATTTCTACGGCAGTATCGAGCAACACCACATACCTCCACTGGTCAAACTCCTTACCGATTACTTTTTAATCGAGAACCAAACACTAAATTACCCCAAATTTCAGAGAAGACACAGGAACCACTTGATGAGATGGTGAGGACACGGGACAGTGAAGCAAAACGCAATATGAAGCATTATGGTGACCATAGGAACCGTAGCAGAAATTCGGAAATAAAAGTGGGAGATTCTATTTTGATGAAGAAGGAAAATCGAGGAGACAAGCTACAATCTACGTATGAACCACAGACAAGAACAGTGTTAGAAAAGAAAGGATGCATGGTAACAACTGATAATGGTGTTACGTGTAACGTGTCGAAATTCAAGAAAATAAGTGATTCTGTTCGTAGCAGTCTTGAGGACAAAGCAATGGTCAGGATTCCAGAGGAGGATATTTGCTGGCCGGAAGCAAAATTATTCAAAGAGCACGAGGGTCGAGTTTCCGTTAGTCCAGAGTGTGTCTGAGTCAGGTGACCAACGTGATTCTACAAGTGCGACTTTAAAGGAAAAAACTCCAGTTGTGCGCCGTAGTGGCCGTGAAAGGAAACAACCAGTTAAACTGAAAGATTTTGTGTTAAAGTGAGTTAGGTATGACCTACAGTGATGGGGCACAATAATCCCCAGTAGGTTCATAGAGCTACATAAGTTCTCAATATTGTATATGTTATATTTTGTTGATTGAATATGTCAAGTAACATTTTATGTTTTCATGGCAATCTGACTTTAAATGAAAATCTGGGTAATCTGTGTCTGTAAATCTTTTTCTAGATCTCATGTGTATTCTCCATCTGTTCTACACATTGGACATTTATAATCTATATTTATTTGCTGGAAGTTCTTCAAACTTTTTTTTTATTTTGTTAATACCAATTTAAAACGGAGAGGACTGTAATGTTCTATGTAATCGTTATCCGGAATTATGTTCATGATCGGCTCTAATGTATATAATGGAGAACGGAAGTGGTAATAAATATGGCAGAACCCAGTATGGCGTGTTGTCACATGTTTTAATAATCATTCCTAAACATCAGCCACTGGAAACATAACAAAACTCAAGGTCAAAAAGTAAAACTTTACAAAATAATGAAGTTTTTCGGTAAAAAATCTTTATGCAAAATATGAAAGCGATATCTTAAATAGTTATGCTGAATAGGTCAGGCTTTTTAAAAGTAGTTCAAACTCCAAAGTCAAACTCCATTGTGTCACAAGGTCAAAGAATCTATATACAAAATATGGTTAAATACATATTGTTTAAAGTTCCGTTCGAGAATTTTGAACTCATAAGGAGACGTCACCATTGCCTGTGGAGGTCTGCAAAATTTAGGCCTATGTTCGGCGCTACGACCTTTGAGCAGGGAGGGATCTTTATTACAAAGCATGAAAGCACTACCTAAAATATTTCTGGATACATTTAATAGGTTATGTGTTAAGTTAAAATAGTAGGTTAAACTTCGAGTTAAACCTCAAAAGGTCGAAGATCATAATATGAAATAAAAGATCTTGCCATTACAAATATACATAAAAGATATGAATGATATACCCTAATTAGTTCAGGGCATTTTGAATAGATCACCTTTTTATTAAAGTATGTCAAACTTCCAAGTCAAGGCCATAAAATCACACCCCATTGCATCACATGAAAGGCCTTGTCTTAAGAAGTGTATATTCAAAATTTGAAAACACTATCTTAAACAGTTCAAGGGATATTTTTATTTTCCCTATATATCGGCATATAAAGTTCCCCAATATGATCCCTATTGTGGCCCCAACCTACCCCTAGGGACCATGATTTGAGCAAACCTGATTCTACTTTGAACTTTTCTGGCCTAGTGGTTCTTGAGAAGATTTTTAAATGACCTCGCCTTATTTTTACCTTTTCGTGAGTATCTCTCGTTTGAAGGGGATATGACCTTTCATTTGAACAAATGTGATTCCCCTCCACTCAAGGATGATTTGTACTAAATTTCATTGAAATTGGGCCGGTGGTTCTGAAGAAGATGAAAATGTGAAACGACAGAGCTCACTCGAGTTGGTTGGTTGTATATTATTCAATTGAATTCGTCATCAAAAATTTGAAAATAAAATATTAGTCTGGATTTGGACCTAAAAAAATAATAGTCGATTGTATGTCATTGAAAGTCTACCAATTGCAGGAAATTCTTATCATAACAATTCATTTTTAATGTTAAGAGAAACACTTCAAAATTGCTTTAAAATTCTTGGGGTACGTGTGCCCACAACCTCAAAATTGTAGGAGGGGGAGGCAACGATCCTTCAATCCAGCACTTCACACATCAAATACATTTCACTACTACGTTAAAAATGGGGGAGAAAACGGCAAATCATTCGAGCTATGCATACAGAAAATACGGCCTTTGTATGTTAATGAGGCATTACGGCTCATTTTGCGCATTTTAATCGAACGCTTTTTAAAATACGTATGGATGAAATAATAAAAATTATAACAATACTGACAATTTTGAACATTAGGGATGCATTAATTTGCTCTCAAATGCGCTTTAAAGATCATCCGGAATTCAATGCTTTCTTCATTCTCACCCGGACATTTTACATCACGTGATTCAGTATGACAACACACGTGTTGTGTAAACACCTTTTTAAATACCCCTTAAAAGGGTCCACATTCGCTTCTCGAGTATGGGTTTATTTCCTGCTTCTTATAATTAAATAATTATAAATCATTATTATAACAGAAAACCTTTCATGTCCCTATAACCAAATAATATTTGTTTTTAAGTGCGCCACGTGTTTTGATAAATAGAGCACTTACTTTTAAAGCCCTGCGTGTGTGTCTCGTAGCTAGAGGGTCATAGTGAATCACGTAAATTCTAGTGTGTGTATGTGTTGTATCTCGTTCTATTTTAACCCTTTTCTCGCATATTCTGTCAAAATGTTGGGTTTAATCATTGTAGGCTAACTCTCATTGGATTGTGTACCTTCCATGCGCATGCGTCCGAAGACCGAAAGAGGAAGTCTCAATGTGTTTAAAAATGAGCCTTCAAAAACTATTAATTTTTGCATTTAAACGAGAATTTTCAACTTTAGAAATGTCTTATTTTTGCAAAGTTTATACATTCAACTATACAACAGGATTAGAGAAAGCTCTGGGAAAAATTGTCATTTTATGATTTTGGTGTAAAATGAGCTGTGTAGTGCCTCTTTCAATGAATGGGAAACGTAAATTGTCAGAAACAATCATTATTATTATTCTAACACTGTTATATCAGAACGTTCAAGCATTAACTATTGCTGTTAATTTAGTCGACGCAAAATGTACTAATGCAAAATGTACTAATGCAAAATCTAGTAATGTAAAATGTACTAATGCAAAATCTAGTAATGTAAAATGTACTAATGCAAAATGTAATCATTGAGTTTGTCATTTTGAGTCGTTATCAGACACGTACAATCAAGGGGGAGAGGGCACCCCCACCCCCTGCCTGCATTAGTCTTAAAAGTAGTAGTGAATGAGTAAAATTCTGATACAATAGTGAAGGAATCCTTCCAGGAATTAAGAAAATGAAAATTGGGTAAAAATCGCTTTTGAGGTACTCATTTTAGAGGACTCTAACTGTCCCCAGGAGTTCGATTTTTGAACATCGGGCAAAACGCCTTGCATTGTTTATTTCATAATAATAATAATTTGATAAATAGTAATATACCTGTGCAGTAAAGTACTCTGCGCGTTTTAAGTATCAAGTATTTTTGGGTAGGAAGTTTGAATTATAATCTTAGACAATTATTTTGAATTATACATCATATTCTACGTATACACCGCGGTAGCCATGTTTACAGGGAACCTCTTACCCCTAAAAGGTAAACCAAAAATTCTCTGCTGAAAAGTAACTGAGAAAAAAATAACATAATATCAGCCAATCAAGATCAACGTTTGAATCTCTCTCTCTCTCTCTCTCTCTCTCTCTCTCTCTCTCTCTCTCTCTCTCTCTCTCTCTCACACACACACACAGGGATAAAATTTTCAAAGATAATAATTACAATTATATACTTCGAAAATTACGTTATTGATTGGTACAATAGATTGTACATGTAAATTTGCTAAAATATTTTAGTAAATACATACAATCGCTTTGTAAATGAAGTAAAACGGCTAGTAATTACACGTATTTTCAAAACTGTTTCGAAATATACAGTCATTGGACAAAAGTATTCGTCGCTGACGTCAAAATTTCTCTGGTGTTGTAAACTCGTCACGGCTATATTTGTATTGCGCTATTTATAGAAAGCATGTCGGGTTCAGAAATTCTTCCCATGAATACGTCATAGTTTTTAGATTACGTCATTGTTTACAATTTTTGTCGACTGTCAAAATATTTTATAAAGAAAGCTCGTGAAAATGCCCCCTCGTAAGTCAGAGGAATTTCCGGTGGCCGTGAGACTAAAAGTTATTGAAGCTTACAAGACAGAGAAGAATAAGGCTAAAATTGGGAGGTAGTTAGGAATACCTAGGACTACTATTGTCAGTATTATTAAAAAATTTGAAGTTCATGGAAGTGTGGAAAACAGACGTCGAACCGGCCGGAAGCCAAAATTCACCGTGCGCGATGAAGTCCAACTTTCAAGAATCATGAAAAGTAACAGGAGCGGAACATTGGATGATATAACAAATGAAATAAATGAAGCAAAGGATTCTACATTTTGTTCAAAAACTGTCAGAAGAAAATTATTTGAAATGGGGTACAATAGACGGGTGCAGAAAAAGAAAATGATCGTCAGAGTATGTAACAGGAAAAAACGTGTTTCATGGTGCAGAGAACGAAAAAACTGGACTGTTGATGATCACTGGAAAAACTGAATATTTAGTGATGAGTGTCAAGTAGAAATAGGTAACAACAATCGCGTATATATCTGGCGAAAGACCGACGAAGTTGACAACCCCCATCTCGTGTGCGCGCCATCGAAACGCAAGCTGTCTGTTATGATCTGGGGTTGTATTTGTTACGATGGTGTTGGAACATTGACCAGTGTTAACGGTAATATAAACTCTGAAAAATATATTGAGATACTAGAAAACAATTTGTGGCCAGTTATTGTTCGGCATTTTCCTCATGGAAATTATGTATTTCAAGATGACAATGCCCCCTTACATAGATCGCGATTACTCAGAGCCTATCTGGAAGAAAATAATATAAACACTACATCATGGCCAGCCCAATCTCCCGATATTAACATAATTGAAAATATTTGGTTAAAACTTAAAAGACACCTACAATCTACAAGAAACACCATCGATTCTAAAGATCAGCTGATCACGGAAGTTACACGTTTCTGGCAAAATCTATCGGTAGATTATGTTCGCCAGCTGTATGCCACAATTCCAACCCGACTACAAGAAGTAATCAAAATGAAGGGTAATCTCACAAAATTTTAAGGTAAGACAACGAATATTAAAACCAGGAGAGTAATTTTTATGAAGTAGTTAATGTAAACAAATCGTCGCCATTTTGACGTCAGCGACGAATACTTTTGTCCAATGACTGTACATATATTCCCGGAGTTCATATATATTTTTGTAATACATTTGCCTTCATTATTTCTTTTTCTTCTTTCTTTTCTTTCTTTTTTTTTTTTCAAGCTAACAAAACATGTTGAATGTTCCATCAAGGGTGATATATCTTTTAAGAAATTTGAATCAAAGGTCAGATATATGTGTCACGAGTACAACAGGTAAGTTTCAGTCCTTGCCTTATCCACTGGACATTGAACGATCCATATAACTGCTGGGCACTATAGGGCGGCTGTATATAGTACCAAGCTGATATACGTTCATGAAAATGTACACGTCATAATGATACACACCCTAGATTTTATTCTCAAATTAGCGCTTCCTATCGCGCTTTTGCTATAAAACTGAACGCTATTATTATTGTCATTATCATTATTAAATGATTAGATTAAATATATTAATTTAATACCTGTAATCGATTGAAATGAAATCTCTGTATAACTTAAAAAAAATAATAACTCACATAGTAGCTTTTCCATAGTTCATTTGAAACGCTGCAAAAATATTGAAGAATTCTCAATCTGAAAATCAATCAAACTGTTGTTTTTTTTATTATGGGCTGGGGTTTGTGATCAGACAGCGTTGTGTGGCTCTCGCTTGGTAACCAGATACTAAATTCCTTTTCTCCTAGGTGTAGTAAATGTCAAACTGTGACATATTTCTTGGTTAGTGAACTGCTTGCTTTTAATTAAATCATTGCAATGTTGATCTAATTCCTACAAATGTAATACTTATGTATTACTAAGATTTTTTGAAGTAACAGGAATTTGTTAGACATAAACATGTCCCAACAGAAACGAGGATGTAACTTATCAAAAGGAACTATTCTAATGTTATTTGAAATGTTAGATAGAGATATGCTTGGGTCTCTGAGTAATGAACACTGTACGTGTTGTCCACTACATATATTAAATATCCGTCTGTCTTCACTTAATGAAAACGATAACTTGTAATAAATGACAGTAGAGAAAACAAATTGTAAAATCAATTAGTAATCAAGGTGAACTACAGGTAAAAGACAAAGGTAAAGATCAGACAATGAAATTTTTCAATACTTTTAACACTCCGAGGCCTACGATGACAAGGAATCGAATAAGGATTCTTTGACGTTATGGAAAACAAACAAACAAACAAACACAAACAAACAAACAAGCAAAAACCGAAACCTAACCGTAACATTTTAACTGATGTTTTCTTTTTAAAAAATGATAAAAATAAAAAATAAAAATAACAGATAGCAAACAACACCTATAATTTAATTCGTACCACTTTAAACATACAATTTTCAACCCGGGTCAAAATTCTTCGTTACACCGGCCCGTAACTTCGCAGCTCACTCAGCAAATGGACGATACCAGCCTATAAGTCACTCTTCCAATCACATAAACAATTTATAGACCAATGTTTCCATACTGAATGTCCACCCCCCCCCCCCCCCCTTGAATATCAATGCCAAATGTGTTAAATTTAGACCCTAGTCCGTTGAAAATTGAGCCGGGTTGTGGAATTTTGATCATTAAACCGATTCAAAATTCAACAACATAAAATCAATATTAATGAATTGATGTTTACAACTAGGGTGATTGATTATATGTTGTTTAACGTCCCTCTCGAGAATCTTTCACTCACATGGAGACGTCACCATTGCCGGTGAAGGGCTGCAAAATTCAGGCCTATGCTCGGCGCTTAGGGCCCTCGAGCAGGGAGGGATCTTTATCGTGCCACACCCGCTGTGACACGGGGCCTCGGTTTTTACGGTCTCATCCGAAGGACCACCCCATTTAGTCGCCTCTTACGACAAGCAAGGGGTACTGAAAATCTATTCTAACCCGGATCCCCACGGGGTTTTTACAACTAAGTAATTTATTTATAGTGATCGCAATGTTTTGTGTGATATTTATATTCAAAAATCATGTCTAAATTAGAATATTATTACACATGATTACACTATTTAGTTAGAATTGAGTTTTTGTTTACATTTTATCTATATCTATCTAGAGCGTTCATGGAGCAATATTAAACGCGACGCTAGGGTGAAAAATGATTATATTTTCTTTCAGTTGAAAACCCCATGGGGGTCTAGACACCTTACCCCAATCAACCCCCTCTAGATACGCGCTTGTACATTTTCTTGCATACTCAGTCATATACAATGTTAGTAAGTATTCTGTCCAAAGTAGGAATTGGAATAAATAATCCAACTCAAAAATATGCCACCCCACCCCCACCCCACCCCCATCCAGAATCAAATGACAGTCCTCATAGTTGCATCAACACTTAAGAAATAAAATACTTTTTTTTGAGTGTTATTGGGATATGACATGAAGTTGGTCACGTGATCAAATCCTATAACGCCCGGAGGGTGTTATAGTAGATTTTATCACGTACCAACTTCATTTCTTATCCCAATAACACTCAAAAATATATCTTATTTCTTATATTTATTTTTTTTTTTTTTTGATTTGTGTTGTTCTTGTCAAGCTTCCATTAATATGTAGGCTGACGATCGTACAACACAAGATATAGTTGATTAAATTTTGATCGAATAAATACGTGGGAACAATATCTATATATATAAAATAAAAATTTAAAATAATGATAATTTAGAGCGTCAAGTCAAGTCGATTGAAAACAAGAAGAGCGGAGTAAACTACATCCGGTCAATCGGTGATGGAAAAACAGTGGTAGTCTCCTACCTTACTTAAAATTAGTAAACGCTATGTTGAACATAGATTTCGATAAAAATTCAGAAGATCGAAGAGAAATGACGGACAAATGGATTAAGTTGACATTAAGTTCTAGGCCAGGTTTTCGGAAGGGAACAATGGCATGCTCATCGTCATGGTTGTAGCAATTTACTAAACATTTAGACGAAGTGCACGTGCAGCTGCAGGTACGTTGTGTGTGTGTGTGTGTGTGTTTTACTTCCTGGGTGTGTGGGAGAAGTTAAACACGAACTGAAAGAGACATTTGTTCAATCGAGAAATTTCTGTAAAAAAAAAATAAATAAATAAATGCTGTAAAATTTTTAAAAAGTATGTCATACGTGAGAATGTCATGGACAACCGTGGCCTCACACGTGACAATAAGATAATCGTGTACAGATGAACAACATTGGTAAAATGAAAATTTGTAAATCTGAAATTTTAAGAAGTAGATATAAATAAATCGAGTAGAACAACTTCCGGTTGAAAAACAGTTTAAAACTCCATAATTGGATTCGTTTTCAGCATGGTCAATTTTCAACATGTTGAGGCAATCAGAGATTAGGAAAAAATTACCAATGTGTTGAAAAATGACCCCCGGGTATAAATTTCACGACTTTTGCTCTCAATTTTCAACGGAGAAAAAGCACCCCGATTCATTATTCAACGTTGATAAATGACCCCGTGTCAATTTATTACTAAGGAAAGAGGAACTGCTGTGTGTTTCTGTGCATATGAGGAAATATATACTGGACAAAAAAAAGGTAGGGATCGTGGGCATTTTGGTTTGATAAAGTTTTTGGGAGAAAGGAACACTTTTATGTAAATATATCGTTGACCTATAGGGCTGGTATTGGTTTCAGTCTTTACAAAAGCTTATTGATTCCCGTTCCGGTCGATGGCTATTGGCTATATGATTATATCTGTCTCATGCATCGCTATAATTCTGGTCAATGCATGTAACTTGTAGAAATAGACGAAACCATTTCACAGTCGTTATCTGACCAACATGAATTGTGGACGCATTTTAGTTCCTTATCTTGAAATTTAATTTCGTATTTTTCAGTTACATTTAACACTACAATTACTTCATATACGTTTACTTACAACTCATCAACTCATATATACATACATACATATATATATATATATATATATATATATATATATATATATATATAATACACACACACACACACACACACACACACACACACACACACACATATATATATATATATATAGGACTCTGTTCTGTTTTATGTTTTGAGTATGATGGGATTTCATGTAGACGAGGGGCCTCCGTGGCCGAGTGGTTAGAGCATCGGGCTCAAAATCACAAAGCCTCTCATCTCTGTCGGCGCGTGTTCGAATCTCGGCCGCGGTGGTATGTGAGCAAGTTTGCCAGTTTACTTGCGGAAGGTCGGTGGTCTCTTCCCAGGTACATTGTATCTGGGTTCTCTCCTCCATCAACAAATACTGGACGCCACCAGATAACTAAAAAATTGTTGAGTATGGCGGAAAGCAATAAATAATCAATCAATCAATCATGTAGACGAACGCTTGAAAAGTTTGGGGTCTTGTCGTAACGGAACGAATGCAATACTATGTTCGATGAGATTCATTCAAAAGTATTTGCGGCATCTTGGATGTTTGGACGTTTGGCATAAGATATCGCCAATGCACACATTTTTCCCGAGGAATGAACTCCATCTACTCTGTAGCACCTCTACCACAACAGTACTATTTCCCAGTGATGTCCTTGAAAGGCAAACGCAGCAACTTTTGCTCGGCATGGTTTTTCTACATGACACTTGTATCAAGTAACACAGAGTAAATGATTCTTGTCCTCGAACAAAATGAGCTTACACTGAGGTATAGTTCCGGTTGATTGGTTTTAATTACAGAGAATTTATGATTTGCATTTTCATAAGTGACTTTTATATCAAGAGCAAACATGTAATTAAGGAAGAAAATTGAAGAAAATACACAAGCCTGTATACCAAAAAAAATGGTGTTCATACAGGCGAAGATTTTAACACAGTAAAGGTTTGCCAATAGGTGGATTCTAACCAGGACACTAAAATGTTGATTGTGAGCATCTGCGGTCCAACCATATGAGATATACTAACTATGAATATAAACGGCATAAATATGAGCCACGAAGATAGAAATAGGTTTTTGCATTTTTGTACGTTTTTGTGAATTTCGACCCCAGAACAGGGGTGCCCCTAAAAAATCCCATTTTAAATTATTCCTTAGATCAAAACCTATCAAAATACCATAGTTTTCATTAGGGGAAGGTTTCATTAGGGGAAGTACTTCTAGGCCAAAATGCATGCAAAAATAGTCGTTTTTACTGAGGAAATGCTGTTTTAGCCAACATTGAAGGTTAATGTAAAAATTGCTAATATCAAATTTTAGGTTCAAAATGCAAATTTGAAAAAGTTAGAAATATATACGGTAAAAAACAACAAATGAAGATTGATTTTCAAAAGTGAATTTTTCCGGGAAATCGTTCTCTCCTATAGGTCAATTCTTTTGATGTTGCACCGACTCTTACACCCGTTTTAGTGCAACACATGGATGGAGGAAACATTTTGTGACTTGGAATCTGTTCACTGTATACTTCTGCACAATTTGCACGTGTCCATGAACCGCACGATAAAAATGTAGTACACTGTGAGTAGTTGTATAGGGCAGAAAATCAGTCAGCAGACATCACTAAGTTATTAATAAAGTGGGGAGCGAACGTGACTTAGTAAAGGTATGCCGCCTCAATGACGTCATTTACAGGCAAATGAGCGTAGTCAAGCAATCGGAATGCTTCAGACTGGACAAACCCAGTGAGATATTGCTATCCGGTTTGGTGTGTCCCGGAGTGATCGCTCTAGGTACTGGACACGATTTCAGGGGACTGGTACAATCACTGAGAGGTCTAGGAGTGGTAGACCCCTTGACACAAGGCAACGCCAAGAGCGGTACTTCGTAACGTTCCGGAGACACCGTTTTCAACCTGCCCTAAGACTGACTCGTCAGTTTAATGTTGTCACAGGCATGCACATTACGTCACAGACTTTGAGAAAAAGACTTCATGTTATTAATTTCAGGGCTTACAGGCCAGTAGTGCTTCCAGACTTCTCCCACGTCATCGACAAGCGTGCTTGGAATTTGCACGTCAACAGCCGGTACTGTTCACAAATGAACCCGATTTTCTCTGGACTTCCACGACGGGTTCCATAAATTCCCAAAGTTCCTTGGGAGGAATATACAATTTACCATCGTATACATGTACTCCTCCTAGGTGAGCTGCTGAAAAAACCTAGTGATATACATCACAAAGACTTCAGGGGCGAATCGAGGGAGTGCAACCATTTGTGTTTTTCTCCCAAATAAAAAGTGTGTGTGTGTGTGTGTGTGTGTGTGTGTGTGTGTGTGTGTGTGTGTGTGTGTATATATGTGTGTGTGTGTGTGTGTGTGTGTATGACGGAAGGTACGGTACATGATGCATTACAAGTGTTGTAAGACTAAACTTAACATTTGCTTGGTGAAAATATATAATTCTTTTTCCTGATTTGGCAGTATTAAATAAAGTGGAGTGGATTTATTGGAGGATGGGGGTTGGGGTACATATACTACCCATTCACATTTTGTTGAATTGTAAAGATTTCCACAATTAAACTGTTTCATGCATACAACACACCTAAGAAAACCATAATGTATGAAAAATACATGATATTACTATCTATATGATTATAATTTGGTATTGTCTAATGCGATTTTTAAATGTTATCCTTGAATGCACAAGAAATAGCAATTTTGATATAAATTCATAGGAGAAAACATTTAAAATTCCGTTCGTCTCGTACCCCTTGTTTACAGATTGACAGCCTAATTAACTCCGAGTTTCTATGACTAGATATACATATATCACTAATGTTTATTCATTCAAGCGTTTATGATTATGTACAGCCATATTTCAAAAACACAACACTTGATAATTTTATATATTATAAATTTTTTCATATATCTAATAAACAAATGCATAGTGGTATATTATAAACTAAGTTAACTGAACACTATTCTTTGATTTTGAACATCATTTTATTCACAAAGAGGCTACAGTTGAAATGAATGTCAATGAGAGGTGCGTCAAAAATGTGGTTTTGTTCACTAGTACCGGGTATGACCTCCATTAGCAGTGATGACGGCGCGAAGGCGACGTGACATTGATTGAAAAACATTTCGGATGGTCCTCTGAGGAATATTCTGCCATTCCTCCAACAAGGTTCTCCCTAATTCTTGCGGAGACTGAGGCTGGCGGCTGCGCACACGTCTCCCCAGCTCGTCCCACAAATGCTCGATTGGATTCAAGTCTGGGGACATATCGAGCCAATCAAGGAAGTCAATGGCGTTCGTTTGAAAAAAGTTTTGTGTCAATCTTGCCGTATATGCGCGCACATTGTCCTGTTGGAAAATTAAACAATTTCCTTGCCCATGCTGCTGCATTAATGGTGCTACGACAGACTGCAGAATTTCGTTCACATACCTCCTAGCAGTGAGGGTTCCATTTAAAACGACCATTTGTGACCGAAAATTGTGGTTAATCGCACCCCAGATCATGAAGCCCCCCTCTCCAAACCTGTCACGCTCGAGGACACAATTGTCTACAAAACGTTTATGTAAACGACGGTAAACTCGACATCTGCGTTACTAACGTTAAATCTGGATTCATCTGAGAACACAACATGTGACGAATTTTGACGTTTAGTCAGATGCTTCCTTGTCCTTTGTAATCTGTACCGTCGGTGATGCAGTTTAAGCTGTAGCCCCATAGAAGGTCTTCTACAGCGGATCCTGTGGCGCTTCAAAATTATGGAAACGGTTCTAGGATGAATAGGCCTTCCATGACGTCCATTGATTTCTCTCGCCGTGATCGCAGCGGCCGTAAACCTATTGCGCAGATGACGTTGCCGTATGAACGCTTGTTGCCGTGGCGATGTCACAAACGGTTGACCAGGTCTTGGGCGATCATTTAGGATTCCTGTCTGCTGGAATCGTGACAACAACCAGCTAATTGTACAAGGATGGACATTAAAACGCCTTGCAACCTCACACTGATTAATACCAAGTGCCTGATTTCATTATTTAAGCGTGGCATAGTCTTGGTTTTGATTTCTTTTTGTCAGTGGTGTCTATGCTTTCACCAACAATGTTGTTTTACCTTTCCACGTATTTGAAAGAAAGCCCCGAAAATTCGCGCGATGCTACTCACAACGCGCAAACAATGAAAACTTTGAAATCGAGGGATAAGTTTTAAAAATCAATACGATGTATATTGGGTAAAATTTGTAATAAAAGTTTTGTATATAATGTTTTCAATGAATAAATCAAAAACGAAGTGTGTTACGTTTCTAAAGTCCTTCAGTATATATATTTATGCGAGTCAGCACTATATACATGTACATCATGATTTTTTCGTTTACTGGTACAACTTACACAGTGAATATTTTCATTAATTAAGTCATTATTGAAAATTGTTTCACTTTTATGAATGAAATGTTCACATTGTTATTTGTAATTCAAAATTTAACTTACTTCAAATGCAAACTATTACAGAAAATTTGCAAATAATATATCAAGTTAAGAATGGTTTTCATATTCAAATTAGTCATGCATTTGTATATAGAGAACAGCCGTACAAAAATTAAAATCTAAATCAAATAAATCCACAATTCAGATTGTATACCATGACACTGCAATTAACTATTGTTATTTGATACACATCAACTATATATTGTCTGTATTAAGAAACCTTTAGCCGATAAATGGACTTTATTTCCAATTCACCATGAGGATACGAAAGGCGAGACCTTAACAGCGTTGCTTCTAAATGGTAGGAATTTAATTATAATATTATATCAAACAGTTAGCGATGCAGCTGGTAAAAAGGAAAACCAAGATGGCGGCGTGATAATTTGTACATGTATCTGTTTTCAGAGACCTTTTTGGGGGAATTTGATTGGATCACCATCCTTTGAACAAAGCTTCATATCTCCAAAGGAATCTGAGATTTGTCAGTATATCACATCTTCAGACTTCCTGTAATTGAATGTATGTTTTCATGATTTAACAGTAGATTATAAAGCAAGATCATTTTATCTGTCCTTAAAGCTTTGGTCACAATTGCACTGCAGGTAATTACGTTTCTTGGCAAATTGTTTCAGTATTTTTTCATCTTTATATGTAACAGAAGGAATAAAATATGTGATCGGTGTTTTCTTATAGGTAAAGTGTGCATAGGAGTACACCTACATTTCTAAGTATACAAAGCTTCTACCTTAAAACTTTCATGAGATGCAAGTCAAAACTTTGAGATTTAAAGATAAAGTTAATATTGTACATGTATCAGTATAATTGATTGATTGTTTATTGTTTTCCGTCGCACTCAACATTTTTTCAGTTATCTGTTGGCGTCCAGTTTTTATTGGTGGAGGAGAGAAGAACCCATATACAATGTATCTGGGGAGAGACCACCGACCTTCCGAAAGTAAACTGTCAAACTTTCTCACATATATCGGAGCGAGCAAGAATCGAACCCGAGCCGAGTAGAGGCTTTGTGATTTTGAGCGCGATGCTCTAACCACTCGGCCAAGGAGGCCCCTATCAATATAGTAAATTGCTTGTTCTAAGACATTTGGTGAATAGCAGGAATGTTTAGATAATAATTAAGATATACATTACTATGCTATCACTTTGCCTGTCTTTCTGCCTTGCAGATGACACACACTGCTTCTAGAAGGATCATTTGAATATTGACACATTATGTTGAATTTTATGTATTGTTTGTTACATACTGAATAATGAAAGATTGTTTTCCTATTAGAAACCATATGTTTGAGTTGCTGTCCAAGAAGTAGTACAGTTTTTAATGTAAATTGTAACTTAAAATTGTATGTTTTAAAGCATAAGCCTAACTTTGTTAGAGTTGGTTTATATCAAATAGTGATTGTTGTATTTTTGTTTTTCTTCAAATAATATCAACTACATATGTAATTTTTCTTTCTTATAAAATAGGCATAAACAAATTCCATATCATTTTTGCTCACAGGAGCTGAGAGCTCGAGTAAGCTATCTGATCATGTTTTGTCTTTCGTCAGTGTGTCTTTTTAACATTTTCAACTTCTTCTCTGAGTGACATACTTAATGAAGAATGTTTTGTGAGAGATAATTCTATAAAGATTGTTATGAATCCCCCAAATGTGAAAGCAGCTAGAAGACGTTAATTTTAGAAAGAAATTATGAAAAATAACTGACTAATATGGTGTTCACATGAACAACAAAAATTATATGTTAATTTTTTCAAATGAATAGATGTGTCCCTCCCATTCTCTATATTATGTCATTACTGATTATTTGTTGTATTCATGACTATTTTCCAAGTATAATGGTGTTGTCAATAAATTCATTGAATTCATTGGACTCCCATTTGGACATGGAACAACATGTTAACTCTGTTTCACGAGCATGTTACATGCACATTCGGAAAATAAGTAAAATCCGAAAATATCTCACCATGGATGCTACCAAAACTCTGATAAACTCTTTGGTCACATCAAGACTCGATTACTGTAACTCATTGCTAAGCGGTTCTCCTAAATAATCCTGAACAAACTCCAAGACGTCCAAAATATACTCTGCAAAAAAAGAAACGCATAATGGATTTTTTAAGATTTTAGTAGATGAATTTTGGATTATGATTTTACAATAAAAAATGTAGATATTCACTAGAATTGTTTCAATTGAAAAAAATTACAGTCCAAACCTTAGATATTGGTGAAAAAAAAGTCAGATCATCACAGTTAAGAACACTTCCTGTCACGTTTAAGTTAGTACCGTGTATGACCACCTCGAGCTGCCAACACAGTTCTGCATCTCCTTGGCATAGAGTCAATCAATGTTCTTACGTTATTGCGTGGAATTGTTCGCCATTCCTGTTGTAACATTTGACGGAGCTGATCGAGGGTCTGAGGCGGAGGTTGGCGCAGGCGCACACGTTTATCCAGTTGGTCCCATAAGTGTTCAATCGGATTCAAATCCGGTGATTTGGAAGGCCATGGTAGCACATTAATGTTGTTCTGCTGAAGGTAGTCAATTGTTAAGCGGGCTGTGTGAGGCCTAGCATTGTCATGTTGGAATAACTCCCTCTGTCGGTCAATTACGCGCATAAGGTGAGGTTGGAGAATTTCGTCTCTGTACCTTTGAGCCGTTAAATTGCCCGGGACATGTACCAGTTCTGTTTTACGGTCATTAGAGATCGCCGCCCACATCATGACGCTACCTCCACCGAAGCTATCCACTTCTTGGACACACGAGGAAGAGAAACGTTCATTCCTGCGCCGGTATACACGGATTCTTCCATCACGTTTCTGTAGCAGAAAACGGGACTCATCGCTGAACCAGATTCTACGCCAGTTGTGGAATGTCCAGCCCCTCAATCTGTTGCACCATCGGACTCTTTCTCGTCTGTGTAACGGTGTCAAAACTGCTCCAAAATACGGTCTTCTGGGTCTAATGCCACATTGTCGAAGTCGGTTGCAGACTGTCTGCGAGCTGATTCTTCTCAATCCAGGTATTCTGACTGCAGTAGCTGTTGCAGCAACGGTTCGATTCCGTAGATGAAAGACCCGGATGTAGCGATCTTGTCCAGGAGTCGTAATGCGAGGTCGCCCACTCCTCGGTCGGTCATTAGTAGAGCCAGTCTGCTGGAATCTGTTCCACAGCCGAGAAATTGTGCTCTGATTTACGTTTTCAGTTCGTGCAATCTCACTTTGGGATACTCCGGCCTGGAGACGGCCAATGACGATATTTCGAGTAGCAGGGTCCAACCTTGGCATGGCAGCATTTTAACGTTATGATGAATTCAAGCTTCAAACTTCGTCCTTTTATACGCTTTAATGTAGTGGTTGAATTAAGCACAAAGTTCTCGTGAAAAACGTTAGCCAAATTCCATGGCGATAGAGATGATGAGCAATTTTAGAGAGTCGCCGAGCTAATTTGACAGAGAGCCAAATCAAATGAACAGACCTTTAAAGTTTCATACTTACCTGTAAAAAATCAATTACTCAATTGACCATTTCAGTTTACCTGGTAAAATACATAATTTGCATTTTTAAAATTTCAAAAGGGCTATGCGTTTCTTTTTTTGCAGAGTATATGACTGCTCGTGTCATAACCAGGACATCGCGTTACAGCCACATACCTCCGGTACTAAAGGAGCTTCATTGGCTCCCCATACATAGCAGAGTGGAGTACGAAGTGTTTAAGGCGCTTCACGGACTGGTACCTACGTACATACAAAACCTGCTGAGCGTTTACACCCCAGGCAGACAACTTAGATCCCAGAATGAATCAACACTGGTTGTACAGAGAACTAGGATTGTGACGCATGGTGATCGTGCATTCATGACAACTGCACCAAAACTCTGGAATGCCCTACCAAACGCATCTCTGCCCGAGTTTAAGAGAGCCCTAAAACCTCACTTGTTCCTAAAATTTTATTCAGACTGATTTTACTACATGTAATATCTAGCACTGTGTTTAACAATTTTAAACTGTTTTAGATTATAGTGTAATTTATGGACTCATTTAATCTTACTTATCTTTAAAAAAATTCTGTTTTATATGTTTGATATCTTTTTTTATATATGATATATTATTATGATGTAGAGTACTTTTGAACGTGTTTTATACATGAAAAAAAAATGCTCAAGAAATTTGGTACATAATAATGATAATGATAATTGAATTGAACACATTGTATTGACATAAACCAAAAGGATTGGACACAAGTTCCAAAACTTAGGTAGCCTTCTCCTTAAATATAGTCATTCATTTTTCTCCAGAATCATAACGCTAATTTCAGCCAAACTTGCCACAAAGCAATGCTTGGGTAAAGAAGATTCAAGTTTGTTCAAATGAAGTGCCACACCCTTTTTGATGTGGAGATAATCAAGTATTAGTAAAAATATTGTGACATCTTTTGAAAATCTCCTTCTCAAGAACCACCTCGTCAATTTCGATCAAACTGGATACAAATCAACCATAGGTGAAAGGAATGTACGTCTATACAAATGAAGGGTCATGCTTTCTCCAAAAGGGAGATAATTAAAAAAAGGCAAAAATAGGGTGGGCTATTTAAAAATCTTCTTAAGAACCATTAAGCCAGAAAAGTTTTATATTTATGAGTGCTTCCTGACATAGTGTAGATTTAAGTTTGTTCAACTTATAGCCCCAGAGGATATATAGGATGAGGCTACAATAGGGGATTAACGTTTTACATAGAAATACACAATAGGTAAAATCTTTTAAAAAGAACTTACTACAGGGCCTTGAATATTCATTAATCTGCAATCATCCCCGGCTAGTGCAGTTTGAAGTTTATTCTAATCATGGCTTCCATGCATTGGATGGGGTCTTAATAGGGAGCGTGAAACCAGCCTCGGTGATGGCGGTGATGGCTATTGCCCGGAAACAGGTTACCATCATCATAAAGTGAATCTAATATCAGATTGCCATAATATAGATATCAAAGACAACGTATGAATTCGCCATACTTCAGAAGTTGCAGTTTAAGTTGCAGACGGTATTTTTAAAAGATAAAAAAATAAATATTTCTGTTTTACTCATTAATGAAATTCTTGTCTGTTTACAAAAGAAATTCTCTGTAAAAATTCAGATGCCTTTTATTTATTTTGTTTCCGTTCTGATGTCAAGACAGGTAAAGGTACCTTGTACAATTGACTGAAATACTTTTGAAGCGGTGATTGTATTCATGCGCAAGAAAAAGGTCTGATCACGTGACTGACTTCATGTTATGGAAAATTGAATGCAGTGTCATATAAGGCAAAACATTGGAAAATGTAAATATAGCCTACTGCATTACACTACGATAATGCGGTGAAGTATGAAGCGCGAGAGAGGACTTACGTACGAAGGCTAGATTGTAATAAAGATATTAGTACTACGGTATTATGAATAAAATGATTATGAAGCAATAAACCCTTACCAAATATGCATACACAAAACTACGTTTGTAGAGATGTAATAAAAATAGTTTCAAAATGCAACCTCTCGTTTTACATATTCTTTTCGAAACGAGTCAGTGCTTACCACGTGACTGATTTTTAACATAGCACGTGCTATTTCACCACCAATTGTAGGATTGGTGCATATCTAACTACCTTTTAGTATTTTACACAATGTATAGTACAGTGGTCCTTATTTTTATATCTACAAATGAACAACTCTTTGTCAAAACTTATGGTCCACGCCATATTGTTGTTTTCTTTTCAACCACGTGTAAAGAAGACATTTGTATACATTATACAAATAGGACAACAGAAGATATACGAGAGTTCAATTGGTCAAGAACTAACTTAAAATTCAGATCTATTCATCAGGGATAGTTTACGTTGAAATATTAAAAGACAAGATGATGTCCTTCAAAACAAGGATTACAATACATGAGCCATGGGCATGTATTGTAACAGACACTCTAGGTTGAAATAAAAAATGTATTTTAAAACATGCAATATGCATTTAATTACAAGATTTATATCTAGAGCTGTAATGATATAGAGGCCTAATGGATATTCAAGTTTTTGTAGCTTTTACATTTAACCTCAGAATTAAGAGTTATCCTTGTATGTGATCAGGGCCACGTTTTACAAAAGAACTTCCGACTAAGGGTAAATTTATTTTTATATAGGGCGCTATATAAATGCATATATTATTATTATTATTATTATTATTATTATTAAAATCAAAATATTTTTCTGCAATTTTTTATTCATTATATTGATTGAATTGTGACTTTTATGTGAATAACCAGAATTTTTTAATGCATTTTATAGCAGTTTGATATCTAGCAAAATTGATGAAGTTGACAGGTTATTTGAACTATGTAGCATTCTTAGTATTAGTCGTAAGTTCTTTTGTCAAACAGGGCCGCCCTGGGCCTTACAGCTCAACAGGGGACACAACCCTTTCCTGATGATAACGTTTCAGTTTCAAGTCTTAATTCATTGAAATAAACCCAGTAATAAAATACCTTAAAGAGGTATACTACATTGTGATAACGGCATGCATTATCCCCATCACATTTCTCTGGTGTAGCATATCTTCTTAATCCAGTAATACAAATCTGACATCCACATACCGATCATCACATTCTCGTGTGAAAAGCTCATAGTAACTTCACAAATGATGTCCATTTTAAGATATAAACAATAAAATACTTCTTCCTTTGACGAGAGTTGCTTGGATGAATATGCTGCCATGTACCACATAATAATAATAATAATCTTTTTTTTATTAATTTTTTATTACTATTATTATTATTAAAACAGTAAAATTTCTTTTCACAAACAATAAAGAATATTTTACGTTTGATCAAAATTCCCATGAGAATTGTTGATGAAATATTGCTGATTCCGATAAAGATATACTTGTGTATGTGCAAGTCCCCCCCCCCCCCCCCCCCTCCTACCCACCTACCCACTTTTTGTGTACGGTCTCATAATACCCTGTAAGGTTCCAATCGTCGCCTCATCAGACTCTACAATCAGAACTCCCTAGTCAGTAACATCTTAAAGACTTAGTTGTGTCCATGGGAAGGGGCTAGATTTTGAACTTGGGTGACCTTGAACTGTACATCATTTTATCAACGGTGGTTGTGATACTTTAATTATTAACCCAGCGTTTACATCATTTTTGTGTTAGCAATAAATCAATTACATCTTATGTCTTAAAATGATTTGTACTGTGTATTGCCCCGTGGGGATCCGGGTTGTTAGAATAGGTCCTCAGTACCCCCTCGGTCCTTCGGGTGAGACCGCAAAAACCGAAGCCCCGTGTCACAACAGGCGTGGCACATTAAAGATCCTTCCCTGCTCAAAAGCCATAAGCGCCGAGTATAGGCGTAAATTTTGCAGCCCTTCACCGGCAATGGTGACGTCTCTATATGAGTGAAAGATTCTCGAGCGGGACGTTAAACAATATACAATGTACTGTGTATTTCTTTTTTCTCTATTTTTTTTATCATTTCCTTTTTCTTCGGGTTAACATTGTTGAATGAGTCCAACAAGAGCGAAATATCTCATCGCTGTTAAGTAATCTGCATGGAGAATATCACGTTAAACCTAGTCACATGTGCTGGGTATTGTAAGACACCAACATACCCACTGGGCATTGGTAAAGGAGTTCCCAGCTTATATAAGATAAATGTATTCGTCATAGCGATCTCCTATATAATCATACGAATGCACCAATTATTTCACTCTTCTCAGAATTGCTTTTACCCTTGCATTCCCATTATATATTAATAATTTAATACTTTTCACCGATTGAATTGAAAAATCAACTTTATAAAAATGATAATAAAAATTACTCACATAATAGAATTTCCATAGTTCATTTGAAACCCTGCGAAAAAAATTTTTTTTTTAAATTCTCAGTCTGGAGATTAATCGAAATATTTCTTCTTCTGGGCTGGAGTTTATGATCAGACAATGTTGAATGACCCTCGCTTGATATGAAATACCCCTTCTCCTAAGTGCAATAAATGTCAAACTTCAAATAATTTTTTTGTAGTGAACTGCTCGCATTTTGTTATAGTAACATACACCATTGCTTGTGTATCATTTCCCACCCACGAATACAACACTTATGTATTACTAGGTTTTTAAGTAACACAGAAATTTGTTTGAGAAAACATAAAAAAGTCTTGACAGGAATAAGAATGTGCCATACCTTATCACAAGGCAGTATTTATAATTACGCTATTTGGAATGTTAAGTAGAGGTGGAATAATTGTCTGGTCGCACTATTCAGGTATTTCCCTGGAAGACAGGCAAAATCTAGATAATACTGGAGGTCTCAGTATTGTACAATGTACGGTGATACGTTTTGTCCTCTACTTCTATTATAAAACGCTCCCTTTTTTTTATTTCAAATAGAATATCAAGTTTCTGGTAGAAACGTCCTGGAAATACGTGAACCATAGCTATGTTGCTTCTACCAGAAACTTGATATTATAGGATGAAATTTAAAAAAGACACCCTCTGTATTTTAAAATAGATTTAGATAAGAAATCTTGAATCATGCAAATATGTCATTTTAATTCCCAAGCGAAGAAAGTCCGCGTGGGTAAAGCTGTATCGCATTTCTTATCGATGCCGTAGCGTTGTTGATGGACGGGGCGTGGCATATCATATATAGATAGAAGTTTCCAAGACCATTAATTGCATTTGTCAGTTCTTCAAAGAAGAAAACGTCATAACCACTGTATGTGCTGCTTTTTAATGACTAGTATGGGTATACTATTGACTCTTTTATACAAACATGAACACACAATGTCTACGTGTAATATGTGCGCAGAGATATGAAAATCGATTTCCAGTCTGAGCTCTATTTCCAATCAGGGTCCTTTAAAGGCATCACGAACATGTCACAGAGAAAACAAAATGTTGACAAGTGAAAGAGCTGTACTTAATTCAGTTCATCTTATCTTTCATGATTGAAGGGACTGGTTCACGATTATTGATATCTTTTTCATTGTTGGTTTTAAATATCAAATATAATTCATTTAAGTTAAGAAATACGATATTGTTTGAGTATTATAAGATTTCATCACGTACTAACTTCATGTCATACCCCAGTTACACTTAAAAAATAATATTTTCTTTCTTATATTTGTTTCGATTTGTGTTGTTCTTATCAAAGCTTCCATACTTGTTTAGGGGCCTCCGTGGCCGTGTGGTTAGAGCATCGGGCTCAAAATCACAAAGCCTCTCACCTCTGTCGGCGCGTTTCGAATCTCGGTCGCGGCGTTATGTGAGCAAGTTTGCCAGTTTACTTGCGGAAGGTCGGTGGTCTCTTCGCAGGTACATTGTATCTGGGTTCTCTCCTCCACCAACAAAAACTGGACGCCACCAGATAACTGAAAAATTGTTGAGTGTGGCGAAAAGCAATAATCAATCAATCAATCAATCCATACTTGTTTAGACAGACGATCGTATAACACGAAGTATAGTTCGTTGAGTTTCGATCGAATAAATAGTTTGGAACAATATCTAGGAGAATAAAAAAATTTAAAAATGTATGTGGAAGGAATAAAAAGAATGAAACAAGTGTAAAAAAAAAAATATAGCATCAAGTCAACTCAATTGAAAATAAAAAGAGCGGATTAAACTACACATCTGGTCTATCGGTGAAACGGTGGCAGCCGCTTCGCATACATTAATGTTGTACACGCAATTGCTGAACACAGATTTTGACAGAAATGTAGAGGATTTAAGAGAACTGACAGCATAAATGGATTAGGTTAACGTTAAGCGCTAGATAAGATTTTTGGAAGGGAACAACGGCATATTCATAGTTAGGACTCATGGTTGTACCGATTTACTGACAAATGTAGACGAAGTGCAGCTGCAGGTACATTGTAGTGTTTACTTCCAGGGTGTGTAGGAGAAGATAAACACGAACTGAGAGAAACATTTTGTTCCATCGAGAAATTTCTTTTGTAGGATTTAAATGAAGATTTGCAACGGTGCCCTAACTTGAACAATGTTTCGAGGTCGAAACCAGCCTCGGTCATGGTGGTGATGGCTATTGCCCGGAAACAACAGGTTACCATCATCATAAAGTGAATCTAATATTAAATTGTTATAATGTAAATATCAAAGACACTATATGAATTATCCATACTTCAGAAGTTACAGTTGGTATTTTTAAAAGATAAAACAACTGAACGGTGAGTTTAATGTTTCTGTTTATTCTTTAATGAAATTCTTGTCTGTTTACAAAATAAACTCTATGTAAATATTCTGATGCATTTTATTTATTCTGTCATTCTGTTATGTTGTCAAGACAGGTGGAAGTGCAAATTGACTCAAGTACTTTTGAAACTGTGATTGTATTCACACACAAGAAAAAATTCTGAACACGTGACTGTCTTATGTTATGGAAAATTGAACGTCAATTTCGTTAGTAGTGTCATAGAAGGTAATGTAAATATCTGTATTTGAATCAGATCGAGATTCATATTATCTCTTTGATTTTTGGAATTTTGATTGTTTTATATTACATATACATTGTATGATTTAAATTACACAAACGATCTGAATACCACAGCAAGCATGTACTTATAAAATACAATTTCTCATCATTAGCCCCCTTTTAAAGAAATACATGAACATCTTCATACTTAGATATTTCACTGAAAATAGATGCTGGCGGCAAACTAACAACTCCACTTTATGACAAATGATTTCAATTTCTCCATATCCAAGTGGCAATATTCCATCAACACCTGCATATGGTGTTTCTATCTCTCAAGTGATTCGATACGCAAGAGCTTGATCTACATATCATCAGTTTCCAAATCGAGGTACGAAACACATCAGACAGCATTTGACTTAATGGTAAGTTGTACTGGCAAACAAGATCGTTATAACTATCATAAAATTTGCGAAATGTTGACTTTAGACGAGACTGTACAAACCCCTGTAACATCAACTTCTTTGTCAGTAGCCCGCCTCGATTTAAAAACTGATCATAAGCAGAACAAGTACGAAGCAGAAGTGGAGGACTCTGTAGTGTCTTTTATTTCAAGCTCACTGGGATATATCCAACCGACATGTGAATGAAAATGATCATTGTTAATAGAGAAAACGTCGTTGATATATCTAAATGTCAAAGTGAAGGCCACAGCAAGAGATTTTTTCTTCTCGTGTAGAAGCTTTTGAATGAATTCTGCTTCGTAAAAATATAAAAATAGTTCAGCTAACAAAGGAGGACAATTCGTGCCCATAGGAATTCCAACAGACTGTTGGAAGACCTGATCACCATATACTACGCAAATATTGTCAATGAGGAACTCTAGCATCTTTTTAATATCAACTTCAGAGTATTTGTGCCTGGAGTCAGAGTGGTGTTTAACAAAACAATTTTGGGATGACCAATCACTAAATATGAATATTTCCTTTTACAATTTTGGTTCACGAAACAACTGTCCATCATGTCAAAAAGTCTAGTCTTTAATTTATCGTGAGGTCATGTAAAGATTTGTGAAATCATACGTTTAATGTTGTGAATTCAAGAAAAGTTTTGTGATTTCAAATTCAGTAAAAGTTCTTTAGAATTTTTAAGAATCCACATTTGATTAACACCCACTTCTGGCATATGTAGGGGTACAGTACGTTTGAAGTTTCTCCTTCACAGCAGTTAATATTTTCGTAAGGAACAGAGATAGGGTTTGGTAGAAAATTTACTGGATCCAGCAAAATATCCTTGTTTGCAAGGGTTTTTGTGGCGTTTGGGGATCCAGTATAGGTACGTTAACTCATATTCATCCGCATCATTAACTGGGATATTAAATGTATTCAAAACTGAAGATGGTTTTGAAGAATTTCATCTTTTGAAAGAGCGGTTGGTGTATACGTGCGATTAAAAAATGAACCTTACAAACAAATACAATGCTGTTGCCAGCTTTGTCAGCTGGAACCAAAACATATTCCTCATGTAACCTATCTAACTCTTTTATCACTTCTGATTTACTATACACAGAAGGATATATGGTACGCATTTTTGTTTTGATATGTCTGATAGGGGATTTTAATATTCTTCTTATTCTTTTTATCCATTCTGACAAGGTATCAAGTTCTTCTTTTTCAGATTTATCCCATCGTCTGGCATAATCTGCGACAGAATTCATAATAGAGATGATGTTCTGTCATGGAAATACCGAGGTTCTCTGAATTTAGGACATTTTAAAATAAGTGATTTTAGATGTTCATTTTTAACTATATCAACATTACCAGTAATCACATGTTCAGCTGGACTATAGTTAAAAGAAGACGAAGAACAACAACACGTAGGTGGATTGAGTATAAGATGGTCTATATCTAGGCACTGTATAGTTTGTTTGTAGTTAAAAAAGTTTGGATACAATAGTAGAAGTATACCTGTAGGAAATACAAAGTGTAGACTTGAACCTGAAATGCTCTGGAATACAAGATTGAACTTTTTATGACGACGAATGTTGCTTATGTTGACGGCCTCAATTCCTTTGTTAGTAAATTTGAGTTTTAGGAACTGGCGGCTAAATTCGGAAATAATATCATCCAAAATCCGCGGTGGTTTAAAGAGGCTGTGATTAACAACATCCATAATCATAGAATTTAATCTATATTCTGGTGTTTGAAAATCCACATATGGACTAGTTTTGGCTTCTGCAAATACCGTATTCAAAACTCGCAATGGAACAAAGCACATTTCTGTGCGAATATAATGTGGACCTAATTGTCTGTTGACGTAAGGTAAAGAAGGACTTATAAAGCTCTAAGGAGTCTTTTTCTCGTCGTTTATCCTCTTGCTCAGTACTAATCTACTATTAATTCCACAGTCTATGAGTAACCTTAAATTAATGACTGATATTGAAAGTTTGACAACAAAATAATAATAGAGAATTATTGGACGAATACAGTTGTGGCAGTACACATTAGATGAATACTTTTCCCCATCATTCGATCAAACAGAGAATTGATATTTCACATGTTAAAAGAAGAGCAAGAAGACGTAGGTGGATTGAGTATAAGATGGTCTATATCTAGGCGCTGTAAAGTTTGTAGTTAAAAAGTCTGGATGCAATAGTGGAAGTATATCTGTAGGAAATACATGGTGTAGACTTGAACTTGAATTACTCTGGAATACAAGACTGAACTGTTTTATGACGAAGAATGTTGCGTATGTTGACGGGCTCAATTCCTTTGTTAGTAAATTTGAGTTTTAGGAACTGGGGGCTAGATTCGGAAGTAATATCATCCAAAATCCACGGTGGTTTAAAGAGGCTGTGATGGGTAACATCCATTATCATAGAATTCAGTCCATATTCTGGTGTGCGAAAATCCACATATGGACTAGTTTTGGCTTCTTCAAATAACGTATTCAAAACTCTCAATGGAACGGAGTAAAGTTTTGTGCGAACATGTGTCTTTTGACATAAGGTAAAAGCGAGTCAAGTGTGACATCGTGTATTCTAGGTCTTTTATAGGAACGATGACCATGACTACGTATGCATCTATGTGTATTTGGAAACAGTCCCATCACATTAACATTATTTCCTAGTGGACTAGTAAAATTTCCGACAATGGATATATTATCGTTTCGTCCATATGGAAAAGCAGTGCATAAAGTTTTAATCCAGTGATCTTGTCTACGGAAAGGGGTACTTAAAGTAGAATTGTTTGTATGATGGTAATTGTTTTCCAGAATCCTGACCCTCATGGACAAGATGGAATGGTGTGGGGAATTAAAATATTGGTAGAGAAGTTGATTACCCCCATTATTAATTTGAAACCTGTGGGCCGATATTCTTTTACTGAGTGACCCCTTAGTTTCACCGACATAAATTAACCCACAGAGGTTACATTCAATAGCGTAGACAACATTAGATGCTTTAAAGGTCAGATTATCAAACATTTTGGTACAGAAACTATTACATAAAATCGCAGTTCTAATTCCTAATTGCTAAATCAGCTTCTTATTACATTTAGAATTCATTCTATATAATAGGGGAATATAGGGTATATACGAGAGTTGTTTGATATGTAATGTATATTGCATCACAACGCGATAACGCGTTCCACGCTTTCGTAAATGATAATACTCTTGAATAGCTCTATTCAATACTTTTCCAATGATATAAGCAAGCCTTCAGCTCAACATAGTTTTAAACTTATAGTCATTTCAATAGAGCCAATCGTTAACCGCCTTTGTAAAATGGTTGGGAAACGGGTTGAGAGTATTGGAGAATTAGAGCTTATATAAAAGTTTGCATAAAACTCGGTCATTCGGTTATGCAGATTTTTACTGAATTGGGGGAAGATTATGGGTCTGACAAGGTATCTTATAAGATAGTTCGTAGGTGGAGAAAGAAATTTCTGACTGACACGGAATGCGTGAAAGATGGAGCAAAATCTGGCTGCCCTGTGACTGTAACATGGAAGGCAAGTGTCTCACAAGTCAGGGAAATAATTGAAAGTGATGACAGGTACACGATACGTGATATTACCAAAGCTGTTGGCATGTCACTATCGCGGGTGCAGCTTCATTTTGAAGAGTATTTTGAAAGTACAAAAACTTTTTGCCAGATGGAAACCGCATATTTTGACAGATGACCAAAAACGGGTACGAATACAAACCGCTAATCAATTCCTCAAAATGATTCCCAAATTCAATCAAGGACCATCTGCGAACATTGTCACTGGTGACGAAACATGGGTTCACTATTTCGAACCAGTAAGAAAAATTGGAAACAAAATATGACTAACTAAACTCAGTTGAAGGCCTGTAGTTGCCAAAATAGCCATAAGCATAAAGAGAGTCTTTGTTGCAAATTCTTTTCATGTGATTGTATAGCCGTACAAATTCCGGTGAAGAAGGGCATAAGTGTTACAGGTCAGTATTACCGATTTGTTGTACTGAAAAATCTCAAGAAATATTACCACAAACGACAACCAGTGTCAGGATTTAGGCATGTTCGTTTGGTTCATGATAATGCTCCATCACATACATCTGAGCTTGTGAAGCAATGTTTGAAGTCGGAATAGATTACTGTCTTGCCATACAGATCTTGCCCCATGCGACTTTTAAATTTTCCCAAAACTTAAAATGTTCTTATCTGGTCGACTTTACAAGCCCTTGACTCCCGACAATCCCTTGGCTCAGCCATCAGTCAGTGCCTCATAGGTCTACCTAAATCAGAGAACGGTGACGCATCTCAAAAATTGAAATTATGCATTTTAACCTGCAAAGAATACTTTGAAGGGATGTAATGTTTATTTCACTATTTGAGTCGAATGCTTTTGAGATATCGTACAATACACATTACATATTGACCAAAGATCCGATGGCTGTGTTTGGCCAGTTTCACTCGGATTGTTTGGAACTGACCCAAGTTTTCTCTTCTCTTATTACTCTGGGGCTTAAGAAGGAATGCTACACCTTTGAAATTTGTTGTCTGACCGCACGAGCTAACGAGTGGTACCACTACGGCCCCAAACTGAAAGCGGGAAAAATCATAGTCTTATGGGATCCTTTACCTTTACTTGTTATTCATTTCGCCTTTGTATTTAAAGATAAAAAGTACAGGGTCAGTCATAAAACTTTTTTTTATCTTTGAAATATGAAAAATGAAAAAGTTCAGGGGAGTTAAAGAACAATTCCATTATTACAGACGTTTTGTCGAGATGGTATCGAATACCGTTTAGGATTCTTTACTGCAACCAATACACACTTTGCCCTTGGGTCCTCTCATAAAGTAGAAAGATGGCCTCCAAACCGGAGGAGATACCGGGTGGTACCACTATAGCCCCAAACTGAAAGCGGAAAATGATAGCCTAGGGGTCCTCTGCCTTGTCTTAATGTTCATTTCCTCAAAGATAAAAGCTGCAAGGGCAGTCACAAAGCCCTAATATCGTCTTTTGTCTCATATCGTCTTTTGACCATACTTTGTCCCATGGTCCACTCATAAAGTAGAAACAGGATCTCTTAATTTTCCCCGGCCCCCATGAACCACCGGGTGGTACCACTATATCTCGAAACTGTTACTGGAAAATAATTACCTTAAGGGTCCTCTACCTTGTTTTGATATTCATTTTGTCTTGTCTTCAAAGATAAAAGCTGCACAGGCAGTCATAAAACCCTTTTATTATCTTTGAGATACGAAAATTGTCAAACTTCAGGTGAGCTAAGCAATACTCTTGTCTGCATGGCACTGAGTACTCCTTGGAATTCTCTACTTCAACCAATATACACTTTATCCCTGGGTGCCCAAATTAAGTAAAAGGTCTCCAAATCTGTCCCGATCCACAGTAGCCACTGGGTGGTATCATCACAACTCTAAACTGAAAACGGAAAATGATAGTCGTGGGGTCCTTTGCCTTTCCTCGATATTCATTTTGCCTTGTCTTCAAATGTAAAAGAACAGAGGCATAAAATCCTTGTCTTTGAGATACGTAAAAAGTTCAGGCAAGGTAAGCAACACTCCCGTTATCACATACCTCTTAGGATTCTCTTCTCCAACCCATGGACACTTTGTCTCTGGATCCCATCATAAAGTAGAAATAAGGTCTCCAAACATCTCCCGAACCCCCCCCCCCCCCCCGGACCCACTGGGTGTTACTACTACAGCCTCAACTTGAAACGAGAAATGACAGCCTTAAGAGTCTCCTAGCATGTTTGTCGAAACATTAGAAGCATAAGAGGCTATCTTGAAACTCCTGTGTCAAGTACATCATGCGAAATATCAAGGTTCAGGAGAGCTAATTCACAGATTTTGGTTACACTGGCCTAATTCCTTAGATGGGTGGACTTCGGTATTACTACCCAGATATTACAACAGAAATATTTGTTTTATTAGCGAATCCTTGTCACGTCAGCCGACGTAACTGTTCAATCAAGCATAACAAAGAACATTTCTATTTACAACTCTACCTAAGATAAAAACAATACAGAATATGTACAAACTTTTACATAAACAAACTTTTCAAATGTCAAAGTAATCATATCCATTATGTCCATGGCAGAAGGTAGAATCCGGTATATCCATGATCCGGTCCACGTCATGCAACGGACCTCCATGATCCGGTCCACGTCATGCAACGGACTTCCATGATCCGGTCCACGTCATGCAACGGACCTCCATGATCCGGTCCACGTCATGCAACGGACCCCCATGATCCGGTCCACGTCAGGCAACGGACCTCGATGATCCGGTCCACGTCAGGCAACGGACCTCCATGCTCCGGTCCACGTCAGGCAACGGACCTCCGTCAGTTGACTGCCCGCGAGACCTCCCCCCCCCCCTGTAGATGTGACAGATCAATATCGAACAACGGCTAGGAATACTGGATAGAAACATTGGACAGACATCTTTTAAGTCACATTCAAGAGAAAAGATGAGTAACGAACATTATACAAAGACGCATTATATCATGACAAAACTCGACCACTATGACGAAAAAGGTTCATCATGTTAAAAAAAGAAACATAGCTAAACAACACCTCGTATAAAAATACGTAAAAGTGACAAAAGACAGAAGACCTATATGTAGCTTCTAACCTCATGGTAAATGATTAAAAAGGGTGTCACTACAAATATGAAAAAAAAAATCGAGTTACCCCTAGTATGAGAAAGGTTGCCCACTATCTAACTACATTGTAACATCGTACAAAACGTGGTCAACTGTGTCGAGATCTGCAGTTTATGTAATAGAAAAGGACGATAGTCTAAAAAATACGTGTAAAAGGTTAAATTGGGGCACACAATAAGTAAATAAAGAAGTGCTTAATTCAGCAGAATATTGAGGGTTCCACAAAGGGATTCTAATTCTGCCTTAATATAATAAAAACATGCAAATGAATAACTCGTGACAATCCTTTTCGTTACTTTATTTTCTCAAAAGAATACTTTTCTTAATTTCCTTTGATAGAAGGCAATACTAATCACTCTTTCAGATGAGCTGATTCACAGAAAAGATTGCTAGTTGCATTACAATTTTCATTGAATCGGCATATGAAAATGGTATCGGTCTTGAGATAATAAGGCATCGCGCATTGCATAGTTTCCTCACATATAAATCTATTCATATGGTACCTAATGACTACGATCACAGTGGTCAGATGATCGAAATTAACAATGCGTATTTTCTTTCATGTAAGTTTGCAGATTTCTTTTAAAGAAAAAGTGTTTTAAAATCCTTTCATCGCAAATTACTGGTGTGAATTCAATTCACCACTATTGCATAAACTCTCATGTGAGCTAAATGGCCCAAGCGAGCTGCAATTTATTAATTCGAAACATGAATTTATTTTTTCCATGTTTCCTATTAAATAAGTTTCAATTAAATATTTTTCCATGCATATTCTAAATCCTTCTTTAACTCGATGCTAGCTTCTACAGGCGTAGTAGCTGCTGGTTAGTGCCTGCTAGCTTCTACAGGCGTAGTAGCTGCTGGTTAGTGTCTGCTAGCTTCTACAGGCGTAGTAGCTGCTGGTTAGTGTCTGCTAGCTTCTACAGGCGTAGTAGCTGCTGGTTAGTGCCTGCTAGCTTCTACAGGCGTAGTAGCTGCTGGTTAGTGTCTGCTAGCTTCTACAGGCGTAGTAGCTGCTGGTTAGTGCCTGCTAGCTTCTACAGGCGCATTAGCTGCTGGTTAGTGCCTGCTAGCTTCTACAGGCGTAGTAGCTGCTGGTTAGTGTCTGCTAGCTTCTACAGGCGCATTAGCTGCTGGTTAGTGCCTGCTAGCTTCTACAGGCGCATTAGCTGCTGGTTAGTGCCTGCTAGCTTCTACAGGCGTAGTAGCTGCTGGTTAGTGCCTGCTAGCTTCTACAGGCGTAGTAGCTGCTGGTTAGTGCCTGCTAGCTTCTACAGGCGTAGTAGCTGCTGGTTAGTGCCTGCTAGCTTCTACAGGCGTAGTAGCTGCTGGTTAGTGTCTGCTAGCTTCTACAGGCGTAGTAGCTGCTGGGTAGTGCCTGCTAGCTTCTACAGGCGTAGTAGCTGCTGGTTAGTGCCTGCTAGCTTCTACAGGCGTAGTAGCTGCTGGTTAGTGTCTGCTAGCTTCTACAGGCGTAGTAGCTGCTGGTTAGTGCCTGCTAGCTTCTACAGGCGTAGTAGCTGCTGGTTAGTGCCTGCTAGCTTCTACAGGCGTAGTAGCTGCTGGTTAGTGCCTGCTAGCTTCTACAGGCGTAGTAGCTGCTGGTTAGTGTCTGCTAGCTTCTACAGGCGTAGTAGCTGCTGGTTAGTGCCTGCTAGCTTCAGCCTGGTGATTCCAACCAAACAGCAAACTTCACAATACCATATCATTTGAAATCAAATTATGAGAACTTGATTTATTTTAATCGTAAAAATAAAGTCAATTCCCATATTTTGTTATATGATCCTAAAAACAGATTTTTTTTTTGGTATGCATACCCAAATAAAGACTAATCAAGGCGGAGCAACTGTCATGGTGCATCAGCGCATTGTGATCCCATTATCCTTCTGATTTTATTTGTCACCTTAACTGTACGACAAAGTGAGACAATATTTTTGCATAAAATGTGGGTTACCCGGTTAATATTGATTATGATAATGCATCTATATTATAATGTATTTTAGCGAGTCAGTGTGACATCGCGCAGATTGTAATTGTTCATTTGTAGAAGACATAGTTGTAAGGTAATGTACTCTGTTTACTTCTTTTAATAGGTTCCCATATCGTCCTTAACTTCCATTCTATTCGTCTTTTTCACGATGAAATTTTTTTCTGACGACAATAATTTTCATGAATATATATGTCTTAGATTAAATATTTGAACCCATTTTAGTTAAATAATATTATTTAAAACATTTATATGATATTAATGTAGGATTTACATTCTTCCGAATAAAGTACAATTTCATATTTGTTTATAAAAAATACATTCTATTCATAAAGAACATGCTGAAATAAATATTGAAAATTCGATAAGGTAATGCAAACACCGCGTCACAAAGAAAGATGAATTGTATACAAGAAATTTGTGAGCGGAGCTTCTGAAATGGTCACTTCAACATTCAATCTGTAATCTATCACGTGGTAATCTGGGTTAGGATAGGGGAAAAAAATTCAAATTTTGAATGTAAATACCAAATCCAAAATTGCTGTACAACAGCATTAAATTGCATCCTATTGCAAAAAAACATACAATCTGTACTGTAAAGCACCGTCAATATATTCAATCTTTTGAAAGATACTGTTTTAGAAAAGTCATGACTGGAAAGTCGAAACAGAGTCTAGAATTTACTATATAATACCCCAGTGACGAAACAGTAGTCCCTGATTACCAAAGAGAATCTTAAAGGTGAATACTTTTTTTCAGAATACTATTTTTTAAAATAAAATCCAGAAACAATAACGTGTGTGTAAATGATTTTATATCAATACTGCAGATGATATTTCTCAAGTTTCCAATATGGTCCGCAAGAGATGTCACACAAAGAAAAGTCTAATTTTAATGACTAAAATAAGAAATTTAAAAAAAGAAAAGAAAATGTGAGATTCTTTTGTGCGTCGTTTTTACATAAAAAAACAATTTTAAATCAGAAGTACTTGTTTTCCAGTTCTGCTTCCTTGTACAATTAATTTAGCGCCAAACAGGTGAAAAAAAAACCACCAACGATGCATGCTTTTTTCCTAACTATTAGATACGAGGGCTTTCTTAAAGTTTGTAGATTTGTCATTTTATAAGACTCTGGTCTCATATACTTTTACCTATGATTTGAACGATAACCGTGCAAAATACGAAATAAATGATTAAAAACTTGAAGAGAATTGTTGATTTGTCGTATCACATACAAAGCGAAGAGAGGTTAGAGGATCTCGTGTTATCTAGCTCTGATACTTTGATACTTTAAGTGTAATATATTATGTATCAAATATTAGTTTCATCATTAAATTTACATTCTGAAATATACTTGTTTATACGTTCATAAAAAGCCATCATCATATGATTTTGAATTTTTATCAAAAGTTGGAAAATCTTCAACCCTCCATATTTCCTGGCATTCACTATGTGGTGATATTCATAATGTCAAAACATTGTTGATTGCTCCGGGTGGAATGGTAGTGTAAAGTTAGTATTGGATTATTTAGGGATTGATCCGGGTGGAATGGTAGGGTAAAGTTAGTATTAGATTATTTAGGGATTGATCCGGGTGGAATGGTAGGGTAAAGTTAGTATTGGATTATTTAGGGATTGATCCGGGTGGAATGGTAGGGTAAAGTTAGTATTTGATTATTTAGGGATTGATCCGGGTGGAATGGTAGTGTAAAGTCTGACTATTTAGGGATTTTTAAAAAGCGTTATTTTTTTCTTAACATATGTGGCCAGTCTACAAACTTTAAATTGACTTGAATTTATGAATGTGTATGGATTTCTCTGTTTATCCACCATTTTTGTTATATGAATTATAATAAATATAATATTAAAATAATATTCTGATTGTAGATGATATAGAGATAAATGCCAAGAATAAACTTTTCTTTCTTGTATTCTTGCATGCGCTTACAAGTTTATGTATTTGCAGTTGATGTATTTGCAGTAATTATGTGGGAAAAAATGAATTAAAAACATGAAATAAAACAATACAACCCTTTTCCTCTAGTTCATTTAGATGTATTTTAAATTAAATTGTTCTAATTGTTACGAATATTCCTCAAACGTCCGCATTTAAAAATAGTGTTACTGCGCTATTGCAGGTGTAGGTGATTTTGACGATGCTACTAAGTAGACAGTCCAAAATATTGAAATATTTCTACAACATAAATTTCAAAACAATTCACTGAACTGTCAAAATGTTACAGATCGATTCTTGATGAAAGAAGCTAAACATTACAATGCACGCGCATTCTCGTTGAGGCAAAGTTTAATTTAGAATCTATGATTTACAGTATTCATTAGGTATTCATATTGTAAACCTACATCCAGAAAAATTAAAAAGAACCCCAATTTAATTTAGTCTTTATTCAGAACTTCAGAACATCATAGAAATTTCAGTATAAAAAATCAAACGAACGCAATGCACGTGCATACACGTGACTATGACTGCACTTTTCTTGATTTGTATCATATACCTACAGTATGAAGTTCATAATGTTTGCTTCATATATAGATAAGTTATAGCGATTTCAAAATAGTTCAATCAGAATTCAGCACACGTGTATATCCGTGCTGTCCAGTAACTGCATCCATATCAATTTCACAGGAATACCAAGACACATCCAAAACATCAACTTCAGAGGAATTTGATGGAAAACAAAAACGCTATTGTCCTTAGAGAATTAAACATTCAAAGGACGTTGCATACGCGTGCGAGTTAGCATTTTTTATTTCATCAATCTATTGGTATACGCATTATCTACTAATACTTTGAATATCAATTCATTAATGTTTGTCATTAAAGAGTATGAACGTTTTGATATTACCCAATCAAAATAAAGCACACATGCATGCGTGTGCAGATCGGCAATTTTGAACATTCAGATCAGTTAAGTGAAAAGGCTAAGATAACTAACAGTATTCAATCTCCTAATTCGTATAGAAAATATAAATCAGAGGGATGGGCAAACACGGATCCCTGGTCATATCAGAGGTGGGATCAGGTGCCTCAAATCTACTTACGATAAGAATATCAAACAATTTCAATGATCAACAAAACAATTGGACTGACTACGATGTCATTATACCAAAACGGAAATACACATGCATGCCTATGCATTCTAGTACAGACAAAATAACTATCGTTCTACACATCTACAAGTGATATACTATCATTCTATAACCGTTTCATATCGATACTTTGTGAAGTTTCTGAAAACATACCAGAGAAAAATAATAACAAGAAGAATAATAATAAGATGTAGAAACAGAGTAAATGCAATGTATTTCCTAAACATAATTACTTTCTGCTTACATCAAAATGTTTTGAATGTTTGGAGACAAATCTTGCAAACAATACATCAAATAGCTGTATACATGTAAGTTTGTAAATTCCAACTCCGTCAGAATTTAATGATGTGTAATATTCATCAAAATTCCGATATAGTACAATAAACATATGATATAATAACTGTATACATGTAAGTTTGTAAATTCCAACTCCGTCAGAATTTAATGATGTGTAATATTCATCAAAATTCCGATATAGTACAATAAACATATGATACAATAGAATTACACTCAGGTTGTAGATAGTATAGAGGAAAATGCGAAGAAAAAGAACTTTTCTTGAATATTTGCATGCGCTTCCAAGTTATGTATTTGCAGTAATCTCATCTTCACGTTTTGTCCCCGAAAATTAAGAGCATTCAGTTTTGGTGAAAGCAGAAATAAGTTATTTTGAAATACATCTAAATTAAATGCATATGCAGGGTCATTTTGTTTTATTTCATCAGAGTAAGTAGAACAAACATACAGACTGTGTTTCCTGATTTTAAATGACAAGTAACAAATAGTGGTATACATGTAAACTAGTAAATTCCAGCTCCGTTAGGAGTTAATGATGTGTAATATTCAGTTTTTTCAATACAGTAATAAACTGATGCAAATTTTATTTCTCTATGTCAAAAATGAATTGTTCAATTTAGAGTTTGAAGCTTACAGGGGCGACATCTGTATTTATGTTTATCATATTTAAATTAGTAAGAGAACAGTATTGATTTGGAATTATAAATATTCAATTGTAAATCATATTGCAAGAAATTCTAATTTGAAGAATTGATTTTGTCTGTAAGAAACGGAGAATATCTTCACTTTTTCATATAACAACAGAATACTTGACTGGTATGGCGGATAAACAGAGACATATGGGAGACACTAAAAGAGTCTTGTAAATTCATGAATTTATGTTAGCTGTCAACAAAACCCTCGTATATGATTCGAGTGTTTGCAAATGTTGTAAAAATGTATGAAAGAAATGTTGTTAATCGTTTTAATATTACAAATATCTTCACAATCTCAAACCAAATGTTAACTTATCTGCAGTCAGAGAACATATACTGGGAGAAATAAAGAAGCAACAGAATGAAATTCGTCGTGTTGTCCGTCTGTTTATTGGTTGGTCTGGCTATTAGAGTCGATGGTAAGATTTGATAGCTTTCCCTTTTATCTCTAAATACAAATGAATTACCACTGTCACTGAATAACAAATCTACACTAGCTTCTGTTTATTTGCTTATCGTCACAAAATGACATCACTGCAATTTCAAGACATATGCCTGATTTCGACATAGATGTTTTTAGTCATGAATATAAAACGTATCACACTACTTGCATGCAACCTGCTGTGGATGAATGTCATATCCTCTACCACATCTTCTACTACGGACATGTGAAATATCTATTCGTTGTGTGTCTGAATGACGGGGCATGGTATTCATGTAATGTGTTGTGTCATAACTGTATTCGTCCGATATATCTCTACCATGTACTTTATTGCCAAATGTCATCAAAATCAGTCACTAATTTAATGTTACTACCCGACTATAGAATTAATAGTTAATCAGTATTGTGAAAGAGAATAAACGAAGAGGAAAAGACGTCCTGCATGTTTCACGTTTCTCAAGATGCTCTGTGAGAGAGATCAACAATCGTTTGTGTATTGTGAAAACCATTTCGTTACCATGCGGAAAACGTTGATACAATATTTCGTGCACGTTCGTCAATTGGCCGTCAGTATTTTTACATGGAGTGGGTCCTTTTATCACATGAAAAAGGACGTTCTCCTACATGAAGAAATGTAACATATAATGATATAACTTTAACTGACTAAAACGTGATTACAATTATTTTCATTATCCCGTCTAAACAATAAAATGTAGTATTTTGTAAATTTTTAAAAAATTACTTTCCCACTCAATCCATTATATCACTTGCATTTCCAAATGGTTATGCTGTGTTTTATATATCCTGCAATACAAGTCAAAAGGGATTTTATCTTCCAAACACAGTTCTTATTACATTGAAAAAAGAAACCTGAGAGTACTCCACCGGTGGATGCATTGCTAACGTTAAAATTTAAAATATGACACAAAAATATGACATTGTCAAATCTTCGTGACAATCTATTCCTTCTTCAGAACGACAGATTATCCACATAGAAAAAGAAACCTAAATAAATGAAATTAAAAAAACAACCAAACACAAAACACACACATACACAAAAAATATACCGAAAAGGAAAGAAAACAAATAAAAAATAAAAAGCAATAAAAACAAAGCAAAAACAAAACAAAAAAAATTTAAAAGCCAACCATACAAGACAAATGTAACCTACTGACTATTTTCTTCAATTCTTCAATCGGCTTTGTGATATATTTTTTTATTATACTACTACTTTTGTACTTCAATTTTTCTATCCACATATACATCACATGTCGTTTTGCTAGATCCGACCTGTACACATTTCCAGTAGTACTGAAGAGGGAATAAGAAAATAATGAAACCACATCTTAAAACATAATGTATTGATCAAAATTACAGTAAATTACAATAAGCATATGGTGCATTAACATAACATTCTGGTTGTAATTGGCATAGATTAAAATGCGAAGAAAGAACTTCTTTACTTCTTTTCCGCATGCACGTTCATGAATTTGCAGTTATAATGTCAAAGACATGATACAAAATCTGTCTGTTTTTTTCTACTTAGTCGGATTTGAATAAAGGAAAGAACCCTAGACGTGCATTTAACTTAAATGTATTTGAAAACAAATAAGTTTCGGCTTTCAACAAATCTTAATAGTTATAATTTTCGGAGACAAATCTTGCAGACAAACTAACAAATATTGCTATACATGTAAACTTGTCGATTCCAACTCCGTAAGGATGAAAAGGCCAAGATAACTAACAGTATTCAATCTCGTAATTCCTAAAGAAAATACAAATCAGAGAGTTGGGCAAACACGGACCCCCTGGTCATACCAGAGGTGGGATCAGGTGCCTAGGAGGAGTACGCATTCCCTGGCGACCGGTCACACCCGCCTTGAACACTATATTCCGATCAGGTAACCGGAGCAGTCCGTAGTCAGAATCGGTTTGCTAAGAAAGGCCTAACAATTGGTATGAAACACGTCAGACAGCATTTCACCTAATGGAAAATTACTGGCAAACTAGATCGTTATAACGACCATAAAATTTGCGAAGAGCTGACTTTAGACGAGACTGTAGAAACCCCTGTAACATCAGCTTCTTTGTCAGTAGCCCATCTCGATTTCACAACTGATCATATGCAGAACAAGATCTTGCGTATCGAATCACTTGGGAGATATAAACACTAAATACAGGAGATGATGAAATATTGCCACATAAATAAAGGAAGTTGACGGTGGAGAAATTGAAATCGCCCCGTTTGTCATAAAATTGAGCTGTTATTTATTGACCGCCGGCATCTATTTTCAATAAAATATCTAAGTACGAAGCAGACATGGAAGACTCTGTGGTATCTAATTTCAAGTTCACTGGGATATATTGAATTGACATATGAATGAAAATTATCGCAAATCGTCGTCGATATATCTACATATCGAATTGAAGGCCATAGCATGAATTTTATTTCTTCTCGTTTTTGAATGAATTCTACTTCATAAGAATATAAAAATAGGTCAGCTAACAAACGTGCACAATTCGTGCCCATGGGAATTCCAACAGACTACGAAAATATTGTCAATGAAGAACTCTAGCATATTTTTAATATCAACTTCAGAGTACTTGTACGTGGAGTCAGAGAGGTCTTTAACAAAATAATGTTTAGGATAGCCAGTTACTAAGTATGAATATTTCCTTTTGCCATTTTTGTTTACAAAGCAACTGTCTATGATGTCAAAAAGTCTAGTCTTTAATTTTTCGTGAGGTATGGTCGTTTAAAGTGTTGTAAAATCATATGTTTTAATGTTGTGAATTTGACAAAGGTTTAGTGATTTCAAATTCACTAAAAGTTCTGTAGAATTTTAAAGAATCCATATTTGATTTGCACCACCTCTGGTATATGTAGTGGCACAGTGCGTTTAGAGTTTCTCCTTCATAGCAGTTATTATTTTCGTAAGGAACGGGGATAGGGGCTTGTTAGAACATTTACTGGATCCAGCAATGTATCTTTGTTTGTAAGGGATTTTGGGGAGTTTGGGGATCCAGTATAGGTACGGTAACTCATATTTATCCGCTTCATTGACTGTGATATTAAATGTGTTTGAAACTTAAGCATGATTCTGAAGAATTTCATCTTTAGAAAGGGCAGTTGGAGTATACGTGCGATTAATACATGTGGAATTAATGCCAATTTCGTTAGAATGCAGTTGTAATAATGAGCCTTACAAATAAATACAATGTTAATATCAGCTGGAACTAAAATACAATGTTGTTGCCACCTTTGTCGTCTGGAACCAAAACATATTCCTCATGTAACCTATCTAACTCTTTTATCATTTCTGATTTACTAAACACAGAAGGATAGATGATATACATTTTTGTTTTGACATGTCTGATACCGGATTTTAATATTCCTCTTATACATTTTATCTATTCTGACGAGGTATCAAGTTCTTCTTTTTCAGATTAAGACCATCATCTGGCATAATCTACGACAGACTACATGATGATTTAATGATGTATAATTATGCAAATGTTATATCCCTATGGCAAAAATAATTGTGCAAGATAGATTTTAAGGTTTATAGGGGTAACATCTGTATTTATATTTACCATATATGAATTAGTAAGTGAACAGTGTTCATTTGGAATTATAAATATTCAAATGTAAATCATATTGCAGGAAACTAATTTGAAAAATTCATTTTCTCCGCTACATACGGAAGTTATCTTCGCTTTTTCATGTAACAATAGAACACTAATATGGCGGATAAACAGCGAAATATGGCGGACATTAAGAAAATTCTAGTAGATTCGTGAATACATTTTATCTATAAAAAAAAACCTCTCGTATATATTTTCAGTGTTCGAAATCAAAGACGTCAAATATTCGATGAAATAAATGAAGTTTATTGTTTTAATATTACAACGTTATTGCAAGTGTGTTATTTTTAAAAATGGACGAGGATGTATTAAATATCTTTATAATCTTTAACCACATGACAACTTATTTGAATTCAGAGAGCATGTAATAAAACAAATAAAGAAACAACAGAATGAAATTCGTCGTGTTGTCTGTCTGTTTGGTGGCTGGTCTGTCTCGTAGGTTCGATGGTAAGATTTAATAGCTTTCTTAAAAATGTTATTTCCCTTTTGTCTTTAAATACAAATGTATTGCAACTGTCACTGAATTACAAATTTACACACTTCTTAGATTCATTTGCATATCGTCACAAAATGGCATTATCACTGCAATTTCAAGACGCATTTATGATCTCGAGATCTTTATTTAGTTCATCAATATGAAACGTATTGGGTGGCATGAATATTGCAGTTTACCTACCGTAAATAAATTCCAAATCCCCTACCAAATATCCTACTACCGGCATGTGAAATATAGATTCTCTCTGTGATCGAATGACGGGCCAAGCTATTCATATAATTTGTAATGTCATAACTGTATTCGTTCGATCATTCTCTATCATGTACTTTATTGCCAAACTTCATCAATATCAGTCACTAGTTTAACGTTACAAATCGACTATGGAATTAATAGTAAATCTAGTATTGAGCAGGAGGATAAACGACCAGGAAAAGTCGTCTTAAGGTTTTATAAGTCCTAAATATTTCATATTTTTCAAGATGCTCTGTGAGAGAGATTAACAACTGTTTCTATCAAATGAAGAAGAGACGTTCTCCTGCATGACGAAAAGTAACAAATAGTATTTTTATAACTGACTTATTGGGTTATATTTGTCGTAAAGAGGATAATATAATTGCGGAATAAAATATGACACGCACTTCATTATGGGAATGAGATTACTCTTCCGCATGTACATAAACAGAACCAATATCTATCTATATATGTAAAGCATAAATGATACAAATTTTGATGCACCAGATGCGCATTTGGACAAGTAATATCTCTTCTGTGATGCTGAAGTAAAAAATGTTGGAAATTCGAAATTGGAACATTTATATATCTATATTTTTCTCTCTCTCTCTCACTCAATCTATCTATCTATCTATCTATATATATATATATATATATATATATATATATATATATATATAAGGAATATCACAGGAGGTTCACAGGCCTTAATGGTCACCTGCATATTATAGCCCGGATATAACTAGTAGGGGAATCTCATCTAATATTTGCATTTAAGTCTCATTCTGGAGTCTTTTGTTGACAGCTTTATGATCTTTCTAAATATGCAAATAATGCCTATTCAATTACGATACAAGGAAAGATGAAGTTTGAAGCATTTCAATCAGTCAGTATTTCCCTGAACAATGTGCAATGAATTTCATGATTTTGGAATGGGGTTTCATTGGGCACCATGCATTTGATGTTTCTCTTACATGTGTGGGAGTAGAGAAAATCTTTAACATTTTCGCATTTTTCTTTATATTTTGCAGTTTTTGCCTCAACCACGAGGTCCTTGGAGAGTTATGATAATAAATTTCACAATATACATTCCTCTTATCGTAAGAGATCTGGCCCAACCCCTAGGGTACCAGGAGAGCAAGAGCCGTGGAATTTAAGATTTCTGTTCCCCTTGTCCCATAGATGCTTCATACAAAATTTTAGAGGAATTGGGATGGTAGTTATCAAGAAGGTAAAAACGTTCAATTGTTAACACATTCAGTCACTGATCATTATGGTCCCACCTTATACCAAAACCCGGGATCACGAAATTTACAACCTTGGAAAAGGATTATTTGCTTGCTCACTTTAAATATCATTTGGAATTAATAGCATTAAAGAAGATGTTTTCGAAATGTTTTACACTTAAAAATTATATACCAAGTTTGGCCCTGTTCTGGGGTCAGAACCTCTACTCCGGGGATCATGAAATTTACAATTGTGGTAAAGGCTTTCCTGCTTGACATTACTATGCAGTTAGTTTCTCTTACAAATATGCAGTTGTACAGAAGAAGATTTTTGAAAATTGGTCACTGTTTAACAGTTTTGCCCCCACCCCTACGGATTCTGTTTCAGCTTAATATGATCTATGTTTAGTAGGCAAGATCTTGTTTGACATGATGTTTTGTTGCAGGATACATAAAGCACAAAATAACCGTTAGAAAATGAAAGTGATATAAGGGGGAGGAATTTGGAGAGCTTCGTGTGTGTGTGTGTGTGTGTGTGTGTGTGTGTGTTATTCTTACGAAATACTAGTTTCATTCTTTAGACAGGATAACGATAATATTTTTAGTTACTTTTTAGTCAGTTAAAATGATGCTAATATCTGTTTCGTTTCGTCCTGTAGCAGAACGTCTCTTTTACGTGAGATAAAAATGGCCTACTACATGTAAAAATATTGACGACAATTTGACGAGCGGGCACAAAAATTTGTTTTCCGCATGCTAAAGAAATGGTTTTGACAATACAGAAATGGTTGTTGATATCTCTTTAAGGGCGTCGTGAGAAATATAAATATATAGGACTGATAAAACCCTAAGACGTCTTTTCCTCGTCGTTTGTATTGTTTATATTGGTCTATTTAATTCCATAGTCGGTTAATCAGTCCGAAGAAGGAACAGGTCATATTGAAGATTTGACAATTTCATATTTTTCGTCCCGCATAATCCTCTCGTAGAGGAATTTTGCGATAAACGTAAATTCGTTACAAGCGTGTTTTCTATAAGCATGATTGCTATATGCGTGTTTTACTGTAATTATTATAGACCGAGTGTTGTTCGACTCCTGTTATGAACGTGCATATTCTGTGCATAAACCTGAATTATTATAAAATAATTACGTAATAACCAAATAAATGTATTCATCTTTGTATTTTACTTTTCAACTGCAACAATATCTATAGTAGGTGGTAGTCTTGATATTATCAACAGCATCAATTCAATTTATAAGTCACTCAGTTTGATATATGGAATATAAGCAAATGTTATACATAACCCACTATTTTGTATTTTGCTTCTTTCAACTCTTCCAAGTTTGTTCTTACTTAGGATTTCCAACATATTTGACTTGATCATCACAGAAGAGACATTACTTGTCCAAATGCGCATCTGGTGCATCAAAATTTGTATCATTTATGCTTTACATATATAGATAGATATTACCCTTTCAAATGATAAATTGTTGAGTGTGGCGGAAAGCAATAAATAATCAATCAATCAAAAGATGAAATTCTTCAAAATCATGCTTCAGTGTTAAATACATTTAATATCCCAGTCAATGGAGCGGGTGAATATGAGTTACCGTACCTATACTAGATCCCCAAACTCCACAAAAACCCTTACAAATAAAGATACATTGATGTATCCTATAGATGTTCTACCAAGCCCTTTCCTTTCCTCCTCACGAAAATATAAACTGCTGTGAAGGAGAAATTTTTAACGTATTGTGCCACTACATATGACAAAAGTTGCGTAAATCAAATCTGAATTCATAAAATTTCTAAAGAACTTTTAGTGAATTTGAAATAACAAAATTGTTCTCAAATTAACAACATTAAATCGTATGTTTTTACAACACTTCACACCCACAATAAATTAAAGACTGGACTATTTGCTATCATAGACAGTTGCTTCGTCCACACAAATGTTAAAAGGAAATATTCATATCTAGTGATCGGTTATCCCAAAAATTATTTTGTTAAACACCTCTCAGACTACACACATCAGTATCATGGAATTGATATTAAAAATATGCTAGAGTTCCTCATTGACAATATATTCGTAGTCTTCAGTGATCAGTGATCAGGTCTTCCAACATTCTGTTGGAATTCCCATGGGCACGAATTGTGCTCCTTTGTTAGCTGACCTTTTTCTGTATTCCTATGAAGCAGACTTCATTCAAAAGCTTCTACATGAGAAGAAAATCTTTTTCTGTGGCCTTCAGTGTGACATTTAGATATATCCACGACGTTTTATCTATCAACAATGATCATTTTCATTCATATTTCGATTGGATATATAAAAGACACATCTGCTTCGTACTTAGATATTTCACTGAAAATAGAAGCTGGCGTCAAACTAACAACTCAACTTTATGACAAATGGGATGATTTCAATTTCTCCATCGTCAACCTTCCTTATCTAAGTTGTATTATTCCATCATCACCTGTATATGGTGTTTATAACTTCCAACTGATTCGATACGCAAGAGCTTGTTCTGCATATGATCCGTTCTGAAATCGATATGGGCTACTGACAAAGAAGTTGATGTTATAGGGTTTGTACAGTCTCGTCTAAAGTCAGCATTTCGCAAATTTTATGGTCGTTATAACGATCTAGTTTGCCAGTAGCTTTTCATTAGGTGATATGCTGTCTGACGTGTTTCATACCAATTGTTAGGCCGTTTTTGGCACACTGATTCTGACTACGGATTCCTCCGTTTACCTAATCTGTATGTAGGGCTCATGGTGGGTGTGTCCGCTCGACAGGAGATGCATCTTCCTCCTAGGCACCAGATCCCACCTCTGGTATGACCAGGGGTCCGTGTTTGCACATCTCACTGATTTGTATTTACTATAGGAATAACGAGATTGAATACCGTTAGTTATCTTAACTTTTAGAGAGAGAGAGAGAGAGAGAGAGAGAGAGAGAGAGAGAGAGAGAGAGAAACGTACACTTTTCTGTTTATCCGTCATATTTCTTTCCAGCAGATGTGATTCTCACATATGATTGATTTTCTAGATAGATTCAATCGGTACACAATTCCAATAGTACTGGAAAAGGAATGAGAACGAAATGAAACCATATTTTCAAACAACATGCATTGATCAAAATTACAATAAATTACAATAAGCTTATGGTGTATTAGCATAACATTATTGTTGGAGAGAAATGCGAATAGAAAATTTATGTGCATCCAAGTTCATGCTGTAATTTTATATCTCTATGTCAAACATGAATTGTTCAAATTAGAGTGTGAATTGGGGGTGACATCTGTATTTATATTTATCATTCAAATTAGTAAGACAACAGTATTGATTTTAAATCGTAAATATTCAACTCTAAGCGGAAACTCTAATAGCAGGGGCCGTTATTACTTATATATCGGCAAAATTTTTATTTTCATTTTTTAACATACATATAATTCTTAATTGTATTTGTATAATTAGGACGTAATTCTGGATGCAACTTACACGAAAATGACGTAATATTTTATTATGGCGTCCTTGATTGTTCGGTGGAATTTGTTGATTTGAAATCAAATATGTAAACTTTGTTAAAAACAAACACTTGTGAATGCTACAACCAGATTTATATTTTCCTCGTTTCATTATCCGTTAGTATTCTTCTTTCAGTATCAATATGGTGTCGGTTGTTGTCTGCAAACAATGTACGAAAAAATATAATATCTGAAAAATCTACAGGTTTTACACATGCTTCCATTGTCTCAACGATCCAATGCCAGATACTACATCGATCTTTCCCCGACTTTTCCACATCCTACAAAGCCTTTTGACGTCATCCCCATTGAGTAATTTTCATATAAAGAGTTATCTGCAACTCTTTGAACAATATTTTCCTTCCAACGATTGATTAATTGATTAAATATTATTTAACATCCCGCTCGAGAATCTTTCCTTCCAACGACGATTCAATATATCACATTGAACTTGAAATAAAAGAATCACAGAGAGTTCCGCATCTGGAAGATTGATTTATTTGTTGTTTTTAGCCACACTCAACAATATTTCAGTTATCTGGTGACGTCCAGTTTTTGTAGGTGGAGGAAAGAACCCAGATACAATGTACCCGGGAAGAAACAACCGACCTTCCGAAAGTAAACTGACAAACTTTCTCACATATATCGACGCAAGGGAAAATCGAACCCGCGCCTACTAGAGGTGAGAGGCCTTGTGGTTTTGAGTGCAATGCTCTAACCACTTGGCCACGTAGGCCCCAGAAAAAAAATGTCTTGCTATGAACTTCAATTTGATATTTTATATATATCGACAAACATTTTATCTATTAACAATGATTATTTTCAAGATCAATATATATGTCTCACGGCTGGTGTGACCTGTCGAGAGGGGATGCTTACTTCTCCTAGGCACCTGATCTCACCTCTGGTATGTCCAGGGCTCCGTGTTCGCTCATCTCTTACTACATGACGAAAAAGTACTGAGTCATTTTTTACGAACAATTTCTGATAATTACTGCGATCGTACTGTGGGTGTTGATAATTTCTGATAGTTACTGTCGTCGGTACTGTGGGTGCTGCGAATTACTGACATTTACTGTCCGTATTGATCGTCTTGTGCCAGATTTGAAAATGCACCGCAGGCTCAATACACAAGATCTTTTAAAAAAGGGAAATATTTAAAATTTCCATATCTACTGCGTATATTGCTTTTCGGTTTATCGAGGCGAGTACAACGATACCAACACTATATATGTATTTAAGGAAACCTGCGTTTTAAAATATTTATATTATCCCCCTTCCTTAATCTTTTGATTTAAAACATGTTTGAATTCATTGTCGACTAATAATGATAATAATTCATTAAAATGCCTTCATAATCACCATTTGTAAGGGATTTAAAATGCAGTTTATGAAGAATGCCTATATTGAAAAAATACGATGCTCTCTCTCTCTCGTTAGTTCATGATCTGCAGTCCCCCCTCCCTTCAGATACCAAAATTGTTTAAATGACTGTCTGATTTTGAAAAAAAGAGAAGCATTGGTATATTTTTATAACCATTAAACCTCCTTTATGATCATCATTTTAACGGATTGTAATTAAATATGATCCAATGCAACATTCTAATAAAAAATATACCTATTGAAAAATTACGATGCTCTCTCTCTCTACAAAGTTCAAAAAGGTAATCATTTGATGGCCTATTTTCCCAATCAGATAAAAACAAATGTTATTTAATTGGCGGGCTGTCTGTATAATACAATGGTTTGTGTATAAGATGTATATTACAATTAGCTGGCCCAGGCTTCTGTCGCTTAAGTCTATTGTTGCGAAAATCCTTCCAATTTGCATGAATTACACGCAATTCAAACGCACAGACCAATGCATTGTCTATAACTGTCGCTTAGATCTATTATGAAAACCCTTCCCATTTACATGAACTATACAAACATCTTATACACAGACCTTTGTATTATTCAGGCAGTCCCGCTAACGAGATTTTTTTTATCTGATGGGAAGAGACCATCAAGTGATCAACTAAATGATATTTTGAGAGAGAGAGAGAGAGAGAGAGAGAGAGAGAGAGAGAGAGAGCATCGTAATTTTTCAATACACGTATTCTTTATAAATATGTTGCACTGGATCATCTTTAATTAAAATTCAATGCAAATGGTGATTGTGAAGGCAGTTTAATGATTTATTATCCTATTAGTAGACAATGAATTAAAGCATGTTTTAAATCAAAACAATAAGGAAAAGGAATAATATATATATTTTAAAACGGCAGGTTTTCACATACATATATAATGTTTGGTATCGTTGTAATCGCCTCGATAAGCCGCAAAACAATATAAACAGTAGAAATGGGACTTTTAATTTTTTTTCATTTTTAAAAAAAAACAAAAAAAAAAACACCTTCTCTTGGGTATTCAGCCTGCGCTACAATTTCTCATCTGGCACAAGACGATCAATAAGGACAGCAAAAATATCAGTAATTCGCAGTATCCACATTACCGATGACAATAACTATCAGAAATTATCAACACCTACAGTGAAAACGGCAGTAAATATCAGAAATTATCAGCACTCACAGCACGATCGCAGTAATTACCAGAAATTGTCCGTAAAAATGACACTCAGTATTTTTTTTCCGTCCAGTGGTGTCTCTGATTAGTATTTTCTATAGGAATGACGAGATTGAGAACTGTTCGTTGCCTTAGCCGTTTCATTTTAAGACAATCTAAGACCTGTAAATCTTGCAATGTTGATGACGTTTTAACGAAAACATCGACCGTCAGAGGACAGTGTCAGAGTTAACAATGCAATATTGAACTCATTATTATTTTTTTTTTAAATCAACAACAAATATATAACAAATATTATATGTGAATGAAACAAGAAAAAATATCTTCATAATCTTTAACCAAAAGTAAACTTATCTCAATTCAGAGAACATATATTAGGACAAATGAAGAAACAACAAAATGAAATTTGTCGTATTGTTCGTCTGTTTGTTGATTGGTCTGGCTCTTAGAGTCGACGGTAACATTTTATAGCTTTGTTTAAAATAACCTTTACCATTTACATTTAAATACAAATTAATTGCAATTATCACTGAATCACAAATTTACAGACTATCTTAGATTTATTCCTTTATCATCACAAAACGACATTGTTAGAGCATTATCAAGACGTGCGCATTATCTCGAGATATTTTTTCAGGTTCATGAATGCAAAACGTATTGCACGACATTAATATTGCAGGTTACTTACCGTAAATGAAAAGGCTAAAATGACTAACATTATTCAATCTCGTAATTCCTATGGAAAATATAAATCAGCGAAATGGACAAACACGTACCCCTTGACATTCCAGAGGAGAAATCAGATGCCTAAGGGGAGTAAACATCCCTTTCCATATCCCCTACCACATACCCTGCCACCAGCATGTGAAATATCAATTCTCTGTTTCACCGAATAACGGGGAAAAGTATCCATCTAATGTGTACTGCCGTAACTGTATTCGTCCAATAATTCTCTATCATTACTTTCTTGCCAAACTTTCAATATCAGTCATTAATTCAACGTTACTCATTGACTGTGGAATTAATAGTAGGTTAGTACTGCGCAAGAGGATAAACGACGAGGAAAAGACTCCTTAGAGCTTTATAAGTCCTGTTTTACCTTACGTCAACAGACACTTAGGCACACATTATATTCGCACAAAACTTTACTCTAACTTTACCCTAACCCTGAGAGTTTTGAATACGGTATTTGCAGAAACCACAACTAGTCCATATGTGGATTTTTGCACACCAGAATGTAGACTGAATTCTATGATTATGGATGTTGCCCATCACAGCCTCTTTAAACCACCGCGGATTTTGGATGATATTATTTCCGAATTTAGCCGCCAGTTCCTTAAATTCAAATTTACTAACAAAGGAATTGAGGCCGTCAAGATAAGCAACATTCTTCGTCATAAAAAAGTTCAATCTTGTATTCCAGAGTATTTCATCCACACGTTTTAACTACAAAACTTTACAGTGCCTAGTTATAGACCATCTTATACTCAATCCACCTACGTGTTCTTGTTCTTCGTCTTCCTTTAACTGTAGTCCAGCTGGACATGTCTTTACTGGTGATGTTGATATAGATAAAACTGAACATCTAAAATCACTTATTTTAAAATGTCCTAAATTCAGAGAAGCTCGGTATTTCCATTGATGACAGAACTTCATCTCTATTATGAATTCTGTCGAAGATTATGCCAGACGATGAGAAAAATCTGAAAAAGAAGAACTTGATACCTTGTCAGAATGGATAAAAAGAATAAGAAGAATATTAAAATCCCCTATCAGACATATCAAATTAAAAATGCGTATCATCTATCTTTCTGTGTATAGTAAATCAGAAATGATAAAAGAGTTAGTTAGGTTACATGAGGAATATGTTTTGGTTCGAGCTGACAAAGCTGGTCACAACATTATATTTGTTTGTAAGGCTCATTATTACAACTGCATTCTAACCGAACTTGGCATTAATTCCACATTTATTAATCGCGCGTATACTCCAACTGCCCTTTCAAAAGATGAAATTCTTCAAAATCATGTTCAGTTTTGAATACATTTAATATCCCAGTCAATAAAGCAGATAAATATGAGTTACCAAACCTATACAGGATCCCCAAACTTCACAAAAACCCTTACAAACAAAGATTCATTGCTGGATCCAATAAATGTTTTACCAAGCCCCTATCTTTACTCCTTATGAAAATATTAACTTCTGTGAAGTGTGGAGGAGAAACTTCAAACGTACTGTGCCACTACATATGCCAGAAGTAGTGTTAATCAAATGTGGATTCTTAAAAATTCTAAAGAACTTTTATTGAATTTGAAATCACAAATTTTTTTTCTAATTCACAACATTAAAAAGTATGATTTTACAACTCTTTACACGACCTCGCAATAAATTAAAGACTAGACTTTTTGAAATCATAGACAGTTGTTTCGTGAACAAAAATGGTAAACGGAAATATTCATATCTAGTGAGTGGTCATTCCAAAAATTATTTTGTTAAACACCATTCTGACTCAACGCACAAGTACTCAGAAGTTGATATTACAAAGATGCTAGAGTTCCTCATTGACAATATTTCCATAGTCTTTGGTGATCAGGTCTTCCAACAGTCTGTTGGAATGAACATGGGCACGAATTGTGCTCCTTTGTTAGCTGACCTATTCTTGTATTCTTACCAAACAGAATTCATTCAAAAGCTTTTACAGAGAAGAAAAAAATATTTTGCTGTGGCCTTCAATTTGACATTTAGATATATCGACGACGTTTTGTCTGTTAACAATAATCATTTTCATTCATATGTTCATTCGATATATCCCAGTGAGCCTGAAATAAAAGACACCACAGAATCTTCCACTTCTGCTTCGTACTTACATATTTTACTGACAGTAGATGCCGGCGGCAAACTAACAGCTCAACTTTATGAAAAACGGGATGATTTCAATTTCTTCATAGTCAACTTTCCTTATTGATGTGGCAATATTCATTCATCACCTGCATATGGTGTATATATATGGTGTGAATACTGACAAATAAGTTGATATTACAGGGGTTTGTGCAGTCTTGTCTAAAGTCAGCATTTCGCAAATTTCATAGTCGTTATAAGGATTTAATTTGCCATTACAACTAAGTCAAATGCTGTCTGATGAGTTTAATACCAATTGTTAGACCGTTGTTGGCACACTGATTCTGACTACGGATTGCTCCGTTTACCTGATCAGAATATACGGCTCACGGCGAGTGTGACCGGTCGACAGGGGATGCTTACTACTCCTAGGCACCTGACCCCGCCTCTGGTATTACCAGGGGCCCGTGTTTGCCCATCTCTCTGATTTGTATTTTCTGTCGGAATTACGAAATTGATTACTGTTAGTTATCTTAGCCTTTTCATTTAGTTCATGTTTTTCAAGATGTTTTATGAGAGAAATCAACAACTGTTTCTGATTTTCAAAATATTAGCTTAGCATGCTGAAAACTTTGATAACAATTTTCCTTGCCCGTTCCCCAAAGATCTGTCAGTATTATTTAAATCTGCTAGGTCCTTTTTAAAAAAGAGGCACTCTGCTACATGACGATACGGAGTAGATAACTTTAGCACCGCAACTGACTAAGATTAATTTCATTATCCCGTCTAAGAATGGGAATGTAGTATTTTGTGAACGAAACATGACCCTTTCTTACTCAATCCCTAATAGCATTTGAAGTTTCTAACAGATATGGTGTATGCTATGCTTCCTGCAAGTCAAACAAGATTCTGCCTACCAAACACTGTTCATATTACGTCAAACATTCCTCGTGACATCAGCGAACCAATTTCTAATGTCGAAATACAAACTTAACATAACGATGACACAGTAAAAGAGGGCACAGGAGACATTGACCAAATACATGTATTTGATTCATTGCATTATTTGCATCCGGAATAAAATACGACATGCTAAATTTTATGGGGATGGACTGACTATCCCGCATGTGCATGTAATTTTGCAATATGTAAATATACCATTGTAGGGTTTTTATGACAAAGATATATATATATATATATATATATATATATATATATATATCTGTGTGTGTGTGTGTGTGTGTGTGTGTGTGTGTGTGTGTGTGTGTGTGTGTGATCATTGTTACATTTGAGTATGATGTCAGATTTAATCATTTGTGTGTGTGTGTGTGTGTGTGTGTGTGTGTGTGTGTGTGTGATAATTGTTACATTTGAGTATGATGTCAGATTTAATCATTATATCCACTTTGTAGGATGTATTTATGCTGCACTATTTGAGTGTCAAACAAATTATGAGAAAACCATTGCATCTCAAACCAATCCAGACCTTTGCCAGTGAGTGTTTGATGGTAAACTTTATAACCTTAGTGAAATATTCTGTGAATGTAAGGTGCAGTTCAATTAAGAATCATATCCATATTGAAATTAGTGTTTTCCCTTTGAAATACTGCAAATTATTATTTCTAATTTTATATAATATTATTTTACGAACATCATAATAATGGTATAAAGATTCCCTGACATGCAAGTGCTAATACGAGGCTGATTGATACGTTGTGAGATGTATAAATAAGGGTTTGAATTTTGGTAGACATGTTGATTATTTGTAACATAATCCCCTTCAGTATCTATACACTTTTGCCAGCGATCTTTAAGGGCAGCATTGACACTTTTAAACAAGTCCTTTTCTTGACCGTTCAGAGAGTCCTCCACTGCATGTATGACGTCATCATCTGACTGAACGTAGGTACCAGAAGTGCTCACTTTCAGTTTTGGAAATAAATAGTGGTCTGATGGAGAAATACCTGTTGAATAAAGCGGATGCTCAATCAATTTAAAGCAAAAATCAGCCATGGTAATGACAGACTTGTGAACAGGAGCATTGTCCTGGTGGAACAACACACCTTTACTGAGTTTTCCGCGGCGCTTGAGTTTGATAATTTCCCGTAACTACCTCTGAAGTGATGCATACGATACGTCATTGATAGGTTGTCCCTACCATCAGAATATTATCAACATCCCAGAAAGCCGAGGTCACAACCTTTCCTGCTGAAGGAACAGTCTTTGTCTTCTTTGGCGGGAGTGAACCAGGATGCTCCCATTGCTTAGACTGTTGTTTGGCCTCTGTGAAGTGAAATGATGGACCCACGTTTCATCCATAGTAACAAATCGCTGATGAAAGTTAGCAGGCTCTACCTCTAAAAGGTTTAAATTGGCACGCGACAAAGTGCGCCTGGTGTACTTCTGATCAAATGTCAGAAGTCTCGGTACCCAATGGGCTTAAAGCTTTCTCACTGTAAGAGCCTCTGTCAAAATGGAATGTACTCTTTTCTGTGAATGCCAACTGTACTGGCTATATATCTTTCTGTAAATCGCATCGTATCATGAACATTGTATCGTGGACTTAACTGACTATTTCTGATGTTACAATAGTGACAGGCTTTCCAGGACGAATGTCATTCTAAAGATTCTGCCTGTCGCGTCTAAATTCCGCCACCTATCGTTTTACTGTAGCATATGAAGGGGTCATCTTTCCCTAGTGTTGCTTTCTTATACAAATATTCGATCACTGCTCTTTCACAGGTTGTGTTCATTTTTGCAAAAGTCGCTTGCCTTATTTACTTCATAGTGTTACGTTGTCGATATAAACTGACAAAGCAACACCAGTCTTCAGATACACGGCCTGAAAGGACACAAATTATACAAAAGTATATGCATTTTGTCTTTCTTAATCATATGGTAATTGACTCTAATAGTTAGTTTGCCGAAATATTGCCATAATTAGTCACAATACGGAATTAAATCACGTCCCGATTTCAAAATGTCTCGTTAATTAGTTAGGTAGTAACATGGTTCAGTGACGTCATATGCGTCCTTTCTCGATCAGCTGTTTGTAAAAGGAGTGTTGAATATTTTGAGAAACTTAGTTTTTATTTACCATGGAAAACATTTATTTTAATGTTGACAAATTTTTCGAGTCCTTATATGTTTGAGTCACCAGTGCATACAAATATCCAAATGTAGTGAGGAAAGCAAGTATGAAATCGGCAATTGCTATTGGTATGTTTTTTGTTTTGTTTTGGTCTTTTTATTTGTTTTGTAAATTACACGACATTAGTAAGAAGTGTGAACACGCCATTATATACGTATTGTACTTGATTTTAGTTAATGTAATAATTGGCTTTTTCGACGATTAAATCTAATCTGTTTATAAAATGGCTAACAATTGTTTTCAAAACTTCTCGCTCGGAGGTCGCATATGACGTCACACATAATGGCGCGTAAAATATCGAAAGCCAACATGCATATCGCAAGACTTGAATTTCATCGCTTTCAAACTCGAAAACTACGCCAAATATATCATTTAAAGCACATTTGAAGTTATTTTAGGCATGGGGACTATTAATTTTGCTAAAAAATCAAAAATTTTGAAACATAGTATGTGTCCTTTAAATAATCAGGGAATGAAAAGGCTAAGATAACTAATAGTAATCAATCTCGTAATTCCTATTTCTATAGAAAATGCTAGATGTTAACTTCCTTCAATACAAGGCTCGTATCATATCAATCAGCCCTCTGACGTGTTAACCAATTCAATAACTCCGTTGCTATATAGCCAAAGATATTTCAATTTATTATGGTAATTTATTTATTTTCTTGTAAAAACAATCACCAAAACATTAAAATGAATGACTTTTATTTCAATAATTGTAATTAATTAAAATTGTATTGATAAGCAGTTTTGAACAAATACTAAAATTGTTTCCATTAAGAAGTATTCTGAGCAAATAACAGAGTTCGGTCTACTTTAACTGTTTATTATGTCATTTATCATTCTAGAGCTTCTGTATGACAAGAGAAGTATCTTGTTTTGGCCTTCAATTGGACATTTAAATATGTCGACGACGTTTTATTTAACAATAACCATTTTTATTCAAATATCACTTCTGCATATCCTAGTGAACTCGAAATGCCAAACTAAGTCCTCCACATCTGCTTTGTATAAGACATTTTATTGAAAATAAATGTTAACGGGAAACTAACAAATCAACGTTATGACAAAATGGATGTCAGGCTACTGACAAACAAATTGATGTTACAAGTATGGTGGCTAATTTATGCCAGATTACACTTTATCGCCTTTTCGAGGCGAAAAGACGACAAAACGGGAGACGATAAAATGATGATTAGAAAATGTTTTATGTCAATAACTTGAAATAAACGCAGGTAAATCATTTGCTAATTACCTACTGAAAGAATGGAATACACAAAGAGCACCGTATATATACAACGCATTAAAATCTTGCAAAATACAAGCAATACACGTGCACATAGCATGCTTGCCTCGGATAGCTATTTATCTGTGCACATACAAAAATGTTTGATGTACTTTATTCTGATAAATATATAATAAACTCCGTTTGTATCTCCACAGTTACAATACGTTGTGATTTCATTATACAGACTGCAACACATTCATACCCATGCTTATCAGAAGGTCTTCAGGGGAGAGATATCAAAAACTGTATTGAATCTTCATTCGGGATATATCAAAGTCGAATATTTGTCCTGTGTTGTATGCTTGACTGTTCAGGGTTTTTGAAGTTTATAGAAATCAAGAATCTGATCATGCATGGACACTGTACATCTGTTTGGATATATTTCATACACAATTCACAGTTCAAAATATATAGATGATTACACACAAATATCACTGATAATCCAATATGTAATATCTGGGTGAAAATATGGGTATTACATGTGCAAGAAAGGAAGGAAAAACGAAAGAACCATATTTTAAAAAGGAATATAGATTTGAAAATGTAGTGCTGTCTCTTTGGGGATCATAATTATATACCATCACTTTAAATGTACATATTCACTGAGAGAGAGAGAGAGAGAGAGAGAGAGAGAGAGAGAGAGAGAGAGAGTCCTTCTTCGATGTACAATTTGTCATTTCACAGAAGGAAAGAAGATTGATCACTGGCTAAGTGTTAGCTTACAAGCACTTAAAAATTTCAACTGTTTTAAGATTTTGGGTTAACAATATAGTGGAAACTTACAAAGAGTGAACTCGGTGAAATCATCATCAGCTAGAAATAAAAAAAAATATTGATATGAGTTTGAACATAAAAAATATTCAATTGTAAAGAACTAAAAGTCTGTCAAACTGCAGGAAACTGAGTATAACAATTCATTTCTTGATATGGAGATCTGGAGGTACATGTACGTGGCATCGTTTTATAAGGTTAGAGGAGGGGACAGCCAGAGTTCACTTCACACTTGCATTGAATTTTTTTCAGACAAGAACAATGGATTTTGGGGGTACTTTTGCTCTAGCCTCAAAATTCTAAATCATAGGAGGGGTGTGTGCTCATAGGAGGGGTGTGTGCGTGTGCAAAAGGTGATCCATTATACGTATTCTTCAATTCCGCACTTCACACATCAACTAACTTTTACTACTACTCTTAAAATGGGGGTGGGGGTGGGGGAAGCAGCCATTCAATCGATTTTAAGTTTCCAATTGTGCATTCCACTTGGATTGCGCATACAATACCCGTATTTTCACCCAAATATCAGTCATGTTTGTATGTAATCATCTTTGAATTTTGAATTGTGCATACAGTGAATCCAAACAGATGTACAGTGTACATGCAAGATCAGATTTCGCATTTCTATCAAATGCAAATACCCTGAGCAGTCAAGCATTCAATGCAGGAAAAATATTCGACTTTGATATCTCCCGATTGAAGACGTCCTGATAGGCATGGGTGATGTGTGTCACAGTCTGGATAACAGAATCCCAACGTATTGTTACTGTAGAGATACAAAAGTTTATTATTTATCAGAATAAAGAACATCAAACATTTTTGTATGCGCACAGATAAATAGCTGTTCGAGGTAAGCATGCTATGTACACGTACATTACTTGTATTTTGCAAGATTTTAATGCGTTTTATATATACGCTGCTCTTTGTGTTTCCATTCTATCAATATGTAATTAGCAAATGATTTATCCGCGTTTCTTTCAGGTTATTGACATGGTAGAGTCTCTAATCATCATTTTGTCGTCTTTTCGTTTTGTCGTCTTTTCGCCTCGAAAAAACGAAGAACGCCAATCGAAAAGATGACAAAAAAGATCGCAAATTAGCGAGTTTTGTTTGTCGTCTTATCGACTTTTCGCCTCGAAAAAACGAAGAACGCCAATCAAAAAGACGACAAAAAAGATCGCAAATTAGCGAGTTTTGTTTGTCGTCTTATTGACTTTTCGTTTTGTCGTCTATTCGTTATTTCGGGGCGAAAAGTGGCTAATTGTCGTTTTGTCATGTTTTCGCTTTTTGTGTTTTCGAGGCGAAAAGACGACAAGACGACAAAACGCCAAACGAAAGGACGGCAAATAAGATCGCTAATTAGCGGTGTTTATTTGTAGTCTTTTCGCCTGTATTTTGTCGTCTTTTCGATTTTTCGTTTTGTCATCTTGTCGTCGTTTTACTATTTCGGGACGAATAGTCGCTAATTATCGTTTTGTCGTCTTTTCACCTCGAAAAGACGAAAGGACAACAAATTGGAAATGGGACAAATCAGCCATCATATACAAAGGGTTTCATCAATCTCGTTTAAAGTCCGCATTTCGCAAATTCTACGGTCGTTATAGCAAACTCATAGGGTGAAATTCTGTCTGACGTGTTTCATACGAATTATTAGAGTTCGTGGCACACTATTATGACTACGAATTACTTCGTTTACCTCAGCACGATGTGGGGCTCAAGGTGGACGTGGCCGGTAGACAGGAGATGCTTACTCCTCCTAGACACCTGATGCCACCTAATATTTATTCAGGGGTCCATGTTTACCCAACTCGCTAATTTGTATTCCACGTAGGATTAATAAAATTGACCACTGTTCGTTATCTTCACCTTTTCATGTTTTTTATTTGTTTATTTTTTTCTAAATTTTTTTATTTTTTTTTTTTTTTTTCATTTTTTATTTATTTATTTATTTATTCACAGAGTTAATTATTACTGTGAAAGAGTATATTTAGTTTAAATATGTTACTTTTCAAGTGGACAAATTTGATAATTAACTTATCGTAGGGATTAAATTAGTTTGGCAACTGTGTCAACACTTCTATATATGTTTTTGCATCAAAAAAATATGCAGCAAGATAAAAGTTTGGAATATCAATAGACTGAAATTTCACCGTCTTCCTAATCTAGTTTTCTCTGGTATGGTTGGAAAAGGAGACATAACTCAAACTTTCAGGGTTTCTGTTCTACGCTCGAAATGATTGTTTGTCAATTTCCCCACACTGATATTTTCCTGACAGGTTAGCAATCGACTGGGAGGCTTGTATACAACAATACGAAACGGAATGCATCAATACAGTTTCCTGGAACATTGCAGTTGCTCAGATAACCGATGCAAAGATGGCATGCGCAAAGTAGACTCGGAACATCAGGTAAACCTGTATGTATTGGCTGGTCTTTGTAACTCAACATTACGTATGGCATGTTCTTTAGAAACAAGGTGAAATACTTTTATAGATGGGTGATTGTATGTTGTTTGACGTCCTGCTCAAGACTTTTTCACTCATATGGAGACGTCACCATTGTCGGCGAAGGGCTGCATAATTAGGCCTATGCTCGGCGCTTACGGCCTTGTAGCACGGATCGAGGGATATTTATCGTGCCGCACATGCTATGACACGGAGCCTCGGCCTCATCAAAAGGACCGCCACATTTAGTAGCCTCTTACGTTGTTGTATTCCGCCACACACAGCATTTTTCAGTTATCTGGTGGCGTTAAATTTTTATTGATGGGAGAGAAAATCCAGATACAGTGCACCTGGGAAGAGACCACTGACCTTCCGAAAGTATACTGGCAAACTTTCTCACATATATCGGCGCGAGCGAAATTCGAACCCGCGCTGACTAGAGGTGAGAGGCCTTGTGATTTTGAGCGCGATGCTCTAACCACTCGGCCACGGAGGTCTCTTACTCTAGAGGTTCCGTGTCGCGGTAGGCGTTGGCAAGTTAAATAATTCTCATTGCAATGGCCCTGAGCGTTAAGCATAGGTCTGACTTTGTAGTACTTCTCCTACAGTTGGTGAGGTCTCAGTCTCACTCACTATGAGTGAAATATTCTGGACGTGACGTAAAATAATATTATATATATATATATATATATATATAGAGAGAGAGAGAGAGAGAGAGAGAGAGAGAGAGAGAGAGAGAGAGAGAGATCAAGCATATATCTCCATAAAGTTCGAGTAACCATTTTGTTAAGTAAATTAATTAATAATTTCACTTTCGGGAGGTTGGTGGTCTCTTCCCGGGTACATTGTATCTGGGTTCTCTCCCCCACCAATAAACTGGACGTCACCAGATAACTGAAAAAATATTGAGTGTGGCGGAAAACAACAATCAATTAATCAATCAATCAATTGATATTATGTAATGTTCTCCTTTCAGATTCTCCAAAATGACACGCAGTCAGATCAGATTTTCCTTATTGACATGCAGACATAAAACGCAACGGACTTCACATTAAATGATATTGCTTTGTCGAAAATAAATCTATAAAAAGTTATAATCCGCTGTTCTATCATTAGATTATTCACACTGCATACAGCAATCATGGAGGTGAAAAGAAACGGTCAAGATAACTAACAGTATTCAATCTCGTAATTCCTATAGAAAATACAAATCAGAGAGATGGACAAACACAGACCCCTGGTCTAATTCATGCAGCTTTCGTGCTATATGTATATACATGGTTATATCCACAAATTCCAAAATGAACAGTAAGAGTGAATTACTGAGTGGTGGAAGTACAAGTATTTTTTAACTGTGCGACAGAGATGCTGGAGTTCCTAATTGACAATATTTATGTAGCATTTAGAGATCAGTCATTCAAAAAGTTTATTAGAATTCTCGTGGGCACGACTTGTTCTTCATTAATAAATTCTTATCAGGGAGAATTTATTCAAAATCGTCTACATGAAAAAATTCTCGCTGAGATCTTCCTCTCGATATTTAGATACGTCGAAAAAAATTGATCTATTAACAATATTCACTTTCATTCATACATATAAATTTGATTTATACAAATTCGATTCGATAGGTCCAGGTACCTTCAAAAAGACACTACAAAGTCTTCCACATCTGCTTCATATTTGATATTTTCTCCAACATATATGCTATAGGCAAACTAACCACTCTTCTTCATAACAAACGCGACGTCGGCTTCTCCATCGTCAACTTCTAGTAGTTATTCAGCAATTTTCTAATTATCTACATGTGGTGTATCTAACCTGATTTGATACACAAGAGCATGTTCTGCGTAAACTCAATATTTAAAAATTCTTGTTAGTAACAAATAAGTTGATGTTAGAGGTGTTTTACAGTCTCGTCTAAAGTCAGTATTTCGCAAATTCTGTTGACGTTATAGCAATATAGTTTCATATCAATTCTTGGTTCTTGGAGCACTGGTTCTGACTGCTCTGCTTGCCTTGTCAGGGGGTGGGGTTCGCTGCAAGTGTGGCCGGTCGGCGGCGAATGCTATCCCCTCCTGGGCACCTGATCCCTCCTCTGGTATGTCCATCTCTCTGATTTGTATTTTCTGTAGAAATTACGAGGTTCATCGCTGTTCGTTTTCTAACCCTTTTCATGGTCGTCTAATTTGCAAATATAAGCTGTCGAGACGTGGAATGCTGTGTGATGCGTTTTGTCAATTGTTAAGCTGTTCCTTATATACTGATTTTAATTACGGGTTACTCCTTTAAACTGTTCAAGATACAAGGTTCAAGGCAGATGTGACTTGTCAGCAGGGGATGCTTAACCATCGCGCCGACATACGTGAGAAAGTTTGCCATTTCACTTTCGGAAGGTCTGTGGTCTCTTCCCGGGTACATTGTACCTGGGTTCTCTCCCCAACCAATAAACTGGACGCCACCAGATAACTGAAAAATTGTTGAATGTGGCGGAAAACAACAATATATATATATATATATATATATATATATATATATGTTTCAAAATTGATCTAGTGTGCCAGTACAACTTACCATTAAGCTGAAAAATTGCTCAGGCGACTATAAATAAAAAAAACAAACAAAAAAACAACTTACCATTAAGTCAAATGCTGTCTGATGTGTTTCATACACATTGTTAGACCGTTCTTAGCAAACCGATTCAGACTACGGATTACTCCATTTACCTGATCAAAGATATAGGGCTCACAGCGATTGCGACCGCTCGACAGGGAATGCTTACGCATCCTAGGCACCTGATCCCACCTCTGGTATGTTCATGGGTCCGTGTTTGCCCATCTCCCTAAATTGTATTTTCTATAGAAATTACGAGATTGAATACTGTTCGTTATTTTAGTCTTTTCATTTATTTATGTTTAATATATTTACTTACATATTTAAATAAAAAAAATTGACCAGAAGAGCTTCCTTTCACAATGTTAATCATTAATAGATACTAAATTATACACATTCGTACACGTGTGCTATCGTCAAGGTATTCATCAACGTTTTGGGGGATTTGAAAACCCGTCTTCGCAGTAGGTCATAATTAGAAATAGTTGGTATTGTGTCTGGTCGAAGATTTAATTTCTTATGCCCACTACTTTTGCCTAAGCAGGGTGTATACTAGACTGATCCCCATCATCCCCGGAAAATGATTGTCCCACAACTTCGAGTTCTGTATGAAGTTGAAAGCTTTAAATGTAGACTTCGATTTCCCATCCAATTTTAAAAAAACGTTGGATATTTTGGACACAAGTACATTGAAACACCCATCTGACTTCGTGCATTACAGATGAATGCAAACACATTAAATCGTTTTGATTGCTTGATCCCGCAGTTGATACACTTAAATAGGGGTTGTTAGTCTGGTTCCCGAGGCCTTCGGATTGTGCAAGTACAGAAGGCCTGGCACAAACTGTTGAATGGCACCGCGAATAGGGCAATCAAACATGGCGGTGAGTAAGATAAGTTTGCAGAAAAAATTCTGTTTATGTTGGAATTTAGGTATTTCCTACTGGTTCACTGCCGATTTTATTTGATATTTCATTAGAATCGACTTCAAAGAAATTATGTCGGCCTTTATTCGCCTACGAACCGCTCTATTTCTATTTGTTTTCACGTTACTAATCCTGGTGAAAAGATTAATCAATGTTTACATCGAGCTTTCGTCGTCAGAAATCACGTTTTTCTTTCTGATTTATAGCAGATTTTGTTTGATATATTATTAGATTGAGATTCACTGAAGTCAGTTGTTATTGGTTTCCTTACGAACCATTCTATGTTAAAAATGAGTGAGGAGGTTTGGAAGGATCCAGTTTATTTTAACTATCAGGACATTGTTTATTCAGATAGACACATCGTTACATGTATAAAAAACAAAAGAATGTACAGAGTTTGTCTTATTGCATTGTATTGCTTAGTACCTTATACCATACAGTTCACGTATATATACGAAATAATAAGTAGGGGAAAAAAGGCAGAATATTCTTTAAAAACAAACAAACAAAAAAAACAACAAACAAAGAAAAAACAAAAACAAAGCATAAAAAGTTTAATAACTCTCCACAAGAGTATCATCGAGGTTTATTTATTCACAGGTTATCAAAGTTGTTAGACCCAGAAGCAAGTCAAATGAAAATGACCCAGGCAACTGACTGCGCAGTCAGAATCCTACATCTTTTATTCTCCTGAATCACAGAACGCATCTAGACCTTGGAATAGCCCTTTTCTATAATTACCACCTTCGATGTCAACAGAATCAGTATATTGATATCGTCAATCACACTGTCATTCTTGTCAAAAAGCTACCAGTAAAACCCGCAAACTAAGAATACTTGCAACACTTTTGGTGAAATGGGGCGTTGGTCACCTGATTTCCCGCCAGAAAGGCAAGAAAAAAAGGGAAAGAATCCCTGCTACAAATGCGGATAGTATGGCTATTGAACAAACGACTGTCCAGCACTAGAAATCGAAGAAATGACTGCCGCAATGATTCCCCCGATACCAGATACATAGACAGTAAGGGTAAACCTCCAAGAGGAGACTGAAAGAGTGAAACAGGAGTATGAAAAAGGACTATTCTTCAAATTATTTTGAAGTTGCTTGTGTAAAACATTGCATATTTTAAAAAATTGCATGTTGTTAAAAAAAATGAAAAACCTACAGAATGCTTGACTATTTGAAATGATTCAAGATTACTGCTACTAGAATTATAAGTTCAGACTGATTTTTAAATGAAGTGTATCTAGCCTACAACTATATTACGCATACGATTCAGTACAAAATGTAGAGGAGATACACAAAAATTATTAAATTACACCAACTCTTTATTTTTTGTACCAAAATAATTCGACATTAGATTTCTTATTTGGCGGTCGCGAGTATTTTATACCTTTACGAAACAAAGTCTGACTTCAGAAAATGGCCGCTTTTTCAACAAGTCAAAGCATCAACTGAGCGCATAGTACACTAACCATCAATTATTTCCGGACAAACAACAATCCAACGACAGTGATAGCCGGGTCAAACAGCGATTGCCAGGACCAACATTAGAGGTGAAGGGCTGCAAACTTTAGGCCTATGTTTGGCCTTTGAGCAGGGAGGGATCTTTAACGTGCCACACCTGCTGTGACAAGGAGCCTCGGTGTTTGTGGTCCCATCCGATGGGCCGCCCCATTTAGTCGCCTCTTACGACAAGCTAGGGGTGCTGAGGATCTATTCTAACAACCCGGATCCTCACAGGGTTCTGTTATACTGAAGTCACTTATACTGAACTGTCTGTTATATTGAAGTCACTTATATTGAACTGTCTGTTATATTGAAGTCACTTATACTGAACTATCTGTTATACTGAAGTCACTTATATTGAACTGTCTGTTATACTGAAGTCACTTATATTGAACTATCTCATATATTGAAGTCACTTATATTGAACTGTCTGATATATTGAAGTCACTGTTACTGAACTATCTCATATATTGAAGTCACTGTTATTGAACTATTTGTTATATTCAAGTCACTGTTATTGAACTATTTGTTATATTCAAGTCGCTTATATGTTGTAGAAAATTCATAGAAAGCAACTGATGGTGATTTCTCTTATTATGACTCTGATACATCAATGTCTATTGTTTCTGAATAGATTAAACATCAAACATTGTGTATTATTATCATTTCATAGTGAAAGTTAAGTAGTTGTAAGTCACCAGAAGGACATACAAATCTGATACGGGACCAGTAACTTAGTCTGGTCCCCGCCCCAGCCACTCCTTGATCACTCGATCAATGACTAGTCCTGTAGACCAGTAAGCTCCAGTGCTAAGCTGTGAGCATCGTCCATGTCTGTCTGAGTATTATCGAGAGAGGAACTCCGAACTAATGAAGAATGTCACCATACATACCTGTATCAACTGCATTAAAGTAATCGGAATCAACAATTAAACCCAATAGGATCGGCAATTAAATCTAACAGGATCAATAATTAAACCTAACGGATCAACAATTAACATACACAGGCTGTATTCGTTTGATCTGGTGGACAGCTACAAGAGTGTTCCTGATTTGCTCGTTTGCATTTCTTATATTTTCAGTAGATCTCTGTCGTCAACTTCTCTGAGGACGTAGAGACTGCAGACATACTGGTGATATCCTGAAGCAGTCCTGGAGAAGGGAAACGAATTATACGGACTCATCCAGGGTGTTAAATCGAAATCCATATTGGGGCTCGGGGTAAGTTTTCCCCGGATGTAATATGTCCCAAACTAACCAAATTTATCACGCTGAAGACCTTCACAAAAAAGTTTAGATTTCAGTATCAGGTTCAATAAATTTCATATTATTCAAACGTCAAATTGAACACTATATACATGTATCATATTCATTACCATATAATTGATGTAAAAACATCACAGTCAAAGATACGAACAATAAAATTGAATAAACAAGTCGCGTAAATCAGTGAATATTGAAATCAATCACCTAATCTACGCAGCTGTATGTGACGTCATAGTTGTCAAAATAATACACCCCCGCACTGAAACGGTGTATTGATTATTAGGGGATGAACTGCGAAGTTTCATGTCAGCATACTTTATGAAGCGTTAACGCCCCGGAAAGCATCGTTGTTTATTCTATCGTGTATTTCAAAAATGAAATTTACTTGTATTTAACATTCTACTTTCATTTCTATCTGAATTTCCAGCCGTTGAAATAGACGGACTATATTTATCAAGACTCATAGACACTTTGTTCACAACAACTGCAGCGCATTCATGAGGAAATGTTTATCATTACAGCTGGTAAACATATTAAAGGCAAAAACACTGGAAATGTAATATTTAGTGATGTCATTGTCAGCTTGCCATTTTCTTCAAATGAAAGTCATGGTTAGCGTTTTTATTTTTGTGTTTGGTTTGTTTGTTTGCTTTTAAAGAATACCCTGCCTTGTTTTGTGTACATGTAACACTGAAAATGGTAATATATTTTTGTATTTATTATTTCATGTATATACATGACCTGCATGGCATAAGGTACTAATCAATACAATGCAATAAGACAAACTCTGTATATTCTTTTGTTTTTTATACATGTAACAATGTCCTGATAATTAAAATAAACTGGATCCTTCCAAACCGCCTTACTCATTTCTAACATAGAATGGAAAGAAAACTGGAGTCATCACATCGCTGATTGATTTCTACTCTAGGTCTTTCTGTATTCAACCTGAAATATAAATTAAAACCATTGCATTGGCATTGTCGTCGATCATCACACCAGGGTGCTATCATTATAAACAGTACATAGTTCCTACCGTTGGCTGTCTGTCTCTCCGTGACGGAGGAATCCTGTTTTCTACCGAGACCCTGAAAACTTGGGGTCTTTTGATGGAGAACTAAAGCAGACATTATCAAACAATATTTACAAAAATTACAAAAAAATACTGACTATTATAAAATCAATTTTTTCATCCTCGTTATAATCACGTTTACTGAGATAATTGTTTTATTGGCTAAACTTTCATATGCTTCAATATAAATCCAGTAAAACACGCTTATAACGAACACGCTCATAACGAATTCACGTTTGATGCGAAGTAATATTTATTTCCCTTTATGAGAAGAAAATAATGAAAACTATGTTGGCTATAACAATGTTTGGTTACTAGTATGACGAATTGTTTATCGTTGACCCTGGAGATTAGCTATAATGATACTTTAATGTATTTAATAAAAAAGTCATTTTTAAGAACGATGTTTTATGACAAAACAAATAACTTATGTAAAATATCGAATAACAAAATGGATATCTGCATTACTGAATGAAAAACAACAATCATTGTTGGCGGCCTGCCTTTGAATGCAAACGATAACCTATATCAATGCAAATTTCTATTACATACATGTAAGTATATTTATATGACAAGAACCTTAAACAAAATCCTACATTATTTAATTTGAAGCAAGATAATATTGCTGGTGATGTGTCCTGTTACTCATATACTGAGATGTATTGATGCTTACCAATGCCGGCGTAGCGCCATATGGACTAGGAGTCTCAAATGTATCTCTCCTCTGACCAATGAATTGTTCAGAAACCTGCAAAGAAATAGTATTCATTACAGTGATCCTCACAATGTAACAGGGTTTCCTACCATAAAGGGGGTAGGTGGGTGACGACCTCCACAAATGGAGCCTCCGTGGCCGAGTGGTTAGAGCATCGCGCTCAAAACCACAAGGCCTCTCACCTCTAATCGGCGCGGGTTCGATTCTCGCTCGCGCCGATATATGTGAGAAAGTTTGCCAGTTTACTTTCGGAAGGTCGGTGCTCTCTTCCCGGTTACATTGTATCTGGATTCTCTCTTCCGCCAATATAAACTGAACGCCAACAGATAACTGAAAAATTGTTGAGTGTGGCGGAAAACAACAATCAATCAATCAATCAAACAACCAAACTAGCAAAAAATTAAATCATCTTTTTAAAAGTATATTCAACCAAAGGGGGTGTAGTAGCAAATACCCGTAATCCCCATCCCTTTCTAGATCTGTCATGCATTATAACAGTATCATTTTAAAGGTTCAACGCAGTTTCGATTCTCGCTCGCGCCGATATATTATAAAACATAAACAATACTAATTTTGATGTACCAGATGCGCATTTCGACAAATAATGTATCTTCAGTGATACTCAAGTCAAAAATGTTGGAAATCCGAAATAAAAACAAACATGGAAGAGCATAAAGAACCAAAAATATATGTGAGAAAGATTGCCAGTTTTCTTTCGGAAGGTCGATGGTCTCTTCCCGGGTACATTGTATTTGGGTTCTCTCCTCTACCTATAAAAAGTGAACGCCACCGGGTAACTGAAAAATTGTTGAGTTTGACGGAAAACAATAAATAATCAATCAATAATCTAAACGGTAATACAGATATTCCTACCTGGTTTGTGACACCGGCAAACCCAGAATGTCTGTACTTGTTTAGAGAGTCTCCCTCCAACCACTGGGATTTCAGATCGTCTAGTTCATTCATTATAACAGAGTCTGCATCATTCCGTCGATATTTGTCTGAAATGCTGTACAGAGTACATATAAAATAGAAAACTTCCAACAGTCTGTTGAGCACGAATTGTGATCCTTTGTTAGCTGACCTATTTTTTTTATATTCTTACGATGCAGAATTCATTCAAAAGCTTATACACGAGAAGGAAAAAATCTCTTGTTATGGCCTTCGATTTGACATTTAGATGTATCGACGACGTTTTGTCTACCAACAATAATCATTTTCATTCATATGTCGATTCGATATATCCCAGTGAGCTTGAAATAAAAGACATCACGGAGTCTTCCACTTCTACTTCCTACTTAGATATTTTACTGAAAATAGATGCCGGCCCCAAACTAACAACTCAACTTTATGACAAAAGGGGTGATTTCAATTTATCCATCGTCAACTTCCCTTATTTATGTGGCAATATTCCATCATCACCTGCAAATGTTGTTTATATCTCCCTGATTCGATACGCAAGAGCCTTTTCTGATTATAATAAGTTTTTAAATCGAGGCAGGATACTGACAAAGAAGTTGATGTTATAGGGGTTTGTACAGTCTCGTCTAAAGTCAGCATTTCGCAATTTTTATGGTCGTTATAACGATCTAGTTTGCCAGTACAACTTTCCATTAGGTCAAGTGCTGTCTGACGTGTTTCATACCAATTATTAGGCCGTTCTTGTAACACTAATTCTGATTACGGATTGCTCCGTTTACCTGATCGGGATGTAGGGCTCATGGCGGATGTAACCGGTCTTCTAGGCACCTGATCCCACCTCTCATATGTCCATTATTATAGGAATTACGAGACTGAATACTGTTCGTTATCTTCACCTTTGCATATCCTTATTGGAATGTAATATATATCTACAATATACGGCGTTACCAAAATGAACCGGAGTCGTTTACCTATCGTCCTGTCTGAGGTTAGAGAAGTGTCTGAAGCATACAACCAGTAGAATGATGAGGACCAGTCCCCCCATGACACCGACAGACAAACCAACGACGTATTCAAGTCTTCCGGTGTATTCTTCACAATGAGTTCCATAGTAAACTGTCATCAAGTTCTTCTGGCACCTACAGACATGGACAGCTGGTGTTGATTTATTTCACATCATATTAAAACAAATTAAAAACTCACTACGTTCTTTCTTTGTCCTTATTTGTCGGATGTTTTCTTTTAACCTTCGTTTACTATCAAATATATTAAGCTAAATTGATGGCTACTGCATTTCAAGCATTCTCTCAAATAGAGATAAACGCCTGTGTCGAAGGTTTGAATTATATCTATAATTTTGTGTACTACACTGGGGAGATAAATCCATTAGTATCAGAGAAAATTAAATGCTTAACGTAATGAAAGATCTTATTTATGCACTAGAAGAGTTATTCCCCGTATGTCAAAATGTTCAAAATAACAGAATATATACAAACAAAATCTTGTACATATATGCAAATACAGGAACTAAACCTACCTACATGACGCCTGTTGAGTTACTATGTCGTAATAACAGTGCCCCTCGTGTTGACACGCAAGTCTCTTGACGATACACAAGTGCTTGCACTCTGCAGTGTAGTTTGTTGCCTGACATTCATATCCAGGAACACAGAGACTTCTCTCTGATACAGCATCACACTCATTCTTGTCTGCAATTACACAGAGAAACGTACAAAAGATTGAATTAAGCGAGAGAGAAAGATCTATGGCAAGCCATTTTACTATTCATTAAATAAAAGATATTTCTTAAACATAGAAATATCTATTAAAGCTAGAGAAATATTTCTTTAGCCTAAAACGATATCTCTTGAACCTTTAGAGATACATGTTTTCCGTGTATATGAAAAGGCTGAGATAACAAACCGTATTCAATCTCATAATTCCTACAGAAAATACAAATCAGAGAGTTGGGCAAACACAGACCCCTGGTCATACCAGAGGTGGGATCAGGTCCCTAGGAGGCGTAAGCATCCCCTGTCGACCGGTCACACTCGCCTTGAGCCCTACATCCCAACTTCTTTGTCAGTAGCCTGCCTCGATTTAAAAACTGATCATATGCAGAACAACCTCTTGTGTATCACATCAGTTGGGAGATAAAAACACCATATGCAGATGATCTTTGTCAATGTAAAAGAGATACCTCTCTAAGTTAAAGAGATATTTCACGGATTTCAGAAAAAGATATATTTCAAACTTTGAGAGGTATCTGCTAATGCTAAAGGGATATATTTTCCCAATTGATTTTGACTTCAATGATTCATACATGACCTTCGCCATTTATGCAAGCAAGAGAGAAAGGAGGGAGTTATCTTCCCTGTCCCTTTACAAAAAGGGGAAATAAGCGTATACCGGTATCTAAAATTCTGTCACGGTTATTGCAAAATCAAAAGAATGCCGTGGTTATTATTCTGCAATATATTTTCATATGTAATAATTGATTGCGAGAAAATTGATACATATGTCTCTTGCACGTCGTGTTTTACTAATATAATAATAATAATACAAATTCGATAACTGATAATTCAATTTTATAATCATAAACATTAATCAACAAATGTTGACAAAGAAATTCATAAATGTCTGAAGAATATTTGACATTCAATATAAATCAATCATCTGCATTCCGAGATCGATACACATGTATACAAACATGGCGATGCACAGACAAGTTAACCCTCTTCCACGTATGGATAGATTTCATAGACTGTATATTCAAAGCAGCTGATCTAATCCATCAGCATCAACCTCAATACTTGAAGAAATATTTTTCAAAATAGAATTAGTATACCTTATGAATTCATTTTATTCGTCAGGGTTAACAACTAAGCCTAGCGAGCCCCTTTCGGAAACTGCCATTACGTCACGGTGACCTAAATCGTAGCTGTATAAGTAAACGATCGGCTGGATGTTTCTGAGTCGTGATAGAATAGAAATAACATTCTTGTTGGGTTTTTAGGGGGGAGGGGGTTAATACAAAAGCCTCAGCTATTATATTTCAAAACAACACTTCGACACCGAGATTAGCCTGCAACATCCACAAAAAACGCGAACTTTTGTTTCGTATATAAATGAATTGTCTGTTGTACTTGAATATTTCATGAATACGACAAGAGTTTCAAACGTCTGTAGATGCACCTGTATTACCATAGGAAGTTTTACTTCAGCATTATCCATTGTGAAGTACAATGTCTACTAATGATATGGTGTCAAATTTACATAGGTTCATTCAATATTCTTATTTAGATTCCCCCTCCCCTCCCGTCTCTGAATCTTTGGATGATGTTGGCGGGCTTTTACTTTGGGGAGCATTTCATATGCATTCGACCAGAATCAAAATAATTGCGAAAGATATCTCTTTTACTTTCTTTGTTTGAGTTATATATCCTTTGAACATTTAAAGAGTTATCTGTTGTTTAAAATATATCTCACTCAGATTCTTATAAAGATATCTCACATATTTAAGTCAACGAGATATCTTTAAGAGATATCTTTTTAAGTGGCCCTCCGTGGCCTAGTGGTTAAAGCAGTGCGCTCAAAATCACAAGGCCTCTCACTTCTAGTCTGCGCGGGTTCGAATCCCGCTCGCGCCGATATATGTGACAAAGTTTGCCAGTTTACTTTCGGAAGGTTGGTGGTTTCTTCCCGGATACATTGTATTTGGTTTATCTCCTCCACCTACAAAAACTGGATGCCACCAGATAACTGAAAAATTGTTGAGTGTGGCGGAAAACAACAAACAATCAATCAATCTATTTAAGTGAAATATATCTAAGTGAAAGAGGTATCTCTTTTTCTGAAAGGATATCTCTTTAATTTAAGATTCTCTTTGAATTAGGTATATATTTCATTTTCCGAATTAATGGTCAATAGACTTGCAATAGACACCTTCTGTTTGCCTCCGCAGATTTGAGATCATCTCATCCCGTGTTGTATTAAGGATTGGTCCGGCTGTTGTCTTCACTTTTGTAAGATTGGATTCTATGTTTTTCGTAAATAACATCTCCATTTCTTTCAGGGTATGTTGTTTTCTTCTCAGTTCTTCAACACTGACGTCTACTTCTATATCAACTGAACTGTTAACTTTAGATCTTTAAAATAAAGATAAAATACAATTCATATTAAGAAAAAACGTTTTCGGTGAGTTCCTCTGATTTAACACAGAATAATTTGTTATTCCTTTTACGAATTGCGAAAAACTGTCAATATCTATTTAAAGTGTTCGTGCTAGAAAATGTGTATGTGCGAATTCACGCCATCTTGAGCACGATTGAATTACAGTACTAACGTTGAAGACCTGCTGCGTCGTCTCTTGTGGAAGAAATGGACAATATCACGTTTGTTCGTGTTTTTGGAATTCATTGAAATCAATCTGAAACAAAACATACATGGTGATGATATGATAATAATACTCATATCACAATCACAGTAATCCACATTCCTTTCCCTACTTCTGAAAATTGAATACCTTATCTTCATATCATTGTAGCCAATAAAAATGTACAATTCCAACTGAAAAAAAATGTTTCAAACATTTATAAAACAATGTATACAGTGCATGTTCTTATGATATTCGTATTGTTTTTTTAAAAAATGCTGAATTGTGATATTGTAAACTTATGCAATATACTTTATGTGAATACAGTTTTTGACCTTTACCTCTTGTATCAAAGAATCGTTAAAATCATTCCTAGAGGTATCACCGTCAAAATAGAGAGTAAATTGTAGCTGGAATACAGCACCTGTCACTGAAAATACATTGTGGAATATAGCACCTGTCACTGAAAATACATTGTGGAATATAGCACCTGTCACTGAAAATACATTGTGGAATATAGCACCGGTCACAGAAAATACATAATAGAATATAGCACCTGTCATTGAAAATACATAATAGAATATAGCAACTGTCACAGCAAAAACATTGTGGAATACCTGATATCACCTCTGGTATATCCTGGGGTTCAGGTTTGCCCACCTTTAAATTTTGTATTCTTTATATGATTGATCACTGTTTGCTATATTTATCTTTTCAACTGTTCTCATGTTATCAATTTAATTGATGCGCGACCCCGTGGAGATCTGCTTTGTTAGAATATGTCCTCAGTACTCCTTGCTTGTCGTAAGAGAAGACTAAATGGGGCGGTCCTCCGGATGAGACCGCAAAAACCGAGGCCCCGTGTCACAGTAGGTGTGGCACGTTAAAGATCCCTCCCTGCTAAAAGGCCATAAGCGCCGAGCATAGGCCTAAATTTTGCAGTCTTTCACCGGCAATGGTGACATCACCCTGTGAGTGAAAGATTCTCGAGCGGGACGTTAAACAAAACATAATCACTCAATCAATTGGTGCGCGCATGATTTAAATTTATGAGAACAAGAAATGATTTGATATGCCCACCAACTGAATTATTGCAAGCAATAATGGAATTAATGATATCTTCAAATAATTAATCTTATCTTCAAATATTTGAGTTTATATTGATTTGGCGCTCTATACATTTTAGTACGTTCAACAGGAATTGTGTGAGTAGAATACGTCAACTTAGAGTGCATGATCATGATCACACATGCTCTGACTATAAAGAGCATTAACCTCTGTGATACTTAGACAAACAATGCTCAAGTTATTAATGACCTTCTACACACTAATTAAGCACGTGTGTATATGTTTAAGACAACAAAAAACATGCATTGAAAATTTCCAGAGTACTTTAGCGCGTCTGGGTAGGTGGTTCAACTGAGTACACTTTTTCCGACTCCATAGGTGGGTTAACTGAATGCACTTTTGAGGTCAAGTGAGTGCACTCGAGAGCAGCGGTATAGCAGGTGCGCTCGAATAGCAGTAAAGCTCTGTTTACGCCATGTCATTTCCTAAAAAATCGATAAGAGAGGTATGTGTTTACTCGGTGTTATTTCGTAAAAATCCATAAATAAAGATACGTCTTGATCCTGTGAGATTGCCTAAGTTTGTCCAATATTTTGTTTTTTAAAAAAAAGAATAAAGCATTTTTAAAAGTTTACACTTTGTGAAAACAGTTTTAACACACCGTTGAAGTCCACAGTTTTCACACAGTGTTGAAGTCTATAAACACAAGTTGTTTAGGCGCCAGTTACATTAAAGTCCACAAACACAAATGCACAGATTTTTAGGAACACAGTGTTGAAATCCACGGTTTTATGGAATATGGTTTGCTAAGAACTCCGATTTCACACAGTGTTCGCAGATTTTAACAATCATTCTGCTCAGTCTACTATACCAAGATTGTCCTTGACTAGCGAAGATCGGGAAATCTGGCTGTAACATCTAGCTTAGTGTATTATGTTGACATTTCCCTTCTTGGAAAAGCGGCTGTTTTCTGAAAGTCAGATAGACAGGAGAGCAAACTATTGGCGAACGCCTGGAAAATCGATAAAGCCGCAGGTACTATGACGTCACAATGGCAATGTCGATGTAACACCGATCGAGAGCGCTATGATGCATAGTTATCCTCGGTGTTTAATCCTCAGTGGTAAGACTGATTGATAGACTGATTATGTATTGTTTAACGCCCGCTCGAAAATCTTTCACTCATATGGATAAGTCACCATTCAAGGTGAAGTGCTCCAAAATATAGGCCTATGCTCGGCGCTTATGGCATTTGAGTAAGGAGGGATCTTTATCGTGCCACACCTGCTGTGACATGGGGCCTCAGTTTTTGCGGTCTCATCCGGAGGACCGCCCCGTTTAGTCTCCTTTTACGACAAGCAAGTAGTACTGAGGATCTATTTTAACAACCCGGATCCCCACAGGGATAAATTATTAACAGTGGTCCCTTGTAGACTCCATCTGGAGGATCGACAACAACCTAAATGGGAACCTATCTGAGCTGAATATTTGAAACCGAGTGAAAAAAAATATTCGATACCATCGACATTCACATCATGACCTTTTTAGGGACCGTCATGCCCTTTTTAAATGGTAGAACGATCGTGTAACTTCATTTTCGAAAACTGTGTTGAAGGGAAGTGTCGTGCTGAAGTACCATCGTGGAGTCAGACGTCAGAAAGGCCACGGAATATTTACCATTCTCGTTCCTTTGATTGTCAGTACCATAGCTGGAGCCACTCAATCAGGTAAAGGAAAGAAAAGAAAAAGGAGGCTTCGTAAAAAGCATAAAAGGGGTGTTTAACAAGGCTACAATAGAGTATCATCGACGTTTATTCTAATGTATTACAGGTCATCATAGCAGATAGACTTTGAAGCAAGATAAGACAAATGAAAATGATCTAGACAACGGATTGCCCAGTCAGAATCCTAAAGCGTTTATTTTCCTGAATCACAGGGGCAGAGCTTGGAATAACCCCAAAACTATAGAAAATTATTTTCTTAGATGTTAATAGAATCAGTGCATTGATATCACCACTCTGTCATCCTTGTCAAAAAGCTGGAACCCGCAAACGAACAACCCCTGCAACACTTGTGGAACAATAGTCACCAGATTTTCTCAACGCAACAAATTGAAGGAAAAGGATCCCTACTACAAATGCGTCCAGCAAGGCCACTGATCAGTGACTGTCCAGCAATAGAAATCACTGCCCCGGTACCAGATACAAAGGTAGTGGAACAACCCTCAAGAAGAGACTGGGCAAAAAGAGTGAAATAGGACTATTAAAACTTACGATTCATCAAATTGTTTTATGAAACTGAATGTTTTAAAAAGTTGCATGTTGTTCAATAAAAATGGAAAACTTGCAAAAGACGTTATCGTTTACTATTTGAAATGATTCAAGAATTATGAGTTCAGACTGATTGTATGGCGTAAAACTATATTGTATGACGTAAAACTATATAACACATTCAGTACAAAATATGCACAAAAAGCGCATATTAAAGATCTGATCACACAATATTTATATACACTCTTTATTCTTTGCATTAAAGCAATGTGTTTTCTTATATGGCGATCGCGAAAGTTTTATGTTTTCATACATGAAGCAAAGTCTGACTTTCAGAAAATAGCCGCTTTTCCAAGATATCAAGGCGAGCTGTTCCAGCGGGCCTTGATCGCAGCGAGTCTTGGATGGTCTCGGTACATAAGCAGCCCTGTAGAAGACTGAGCAGAGTGAGTGTCAAAAACTGCAAACACTGTGTGAAATCTAAACAACTGCTGACTACACTATGTTTGTTTATCTTAAAATTATAAAACCAACACTGACGAGTTGAACACTGAAGATACATCTTCTCACTGAGGATTAAAACACCGAGGATTATTAAACGCAGCATAAGATTATTGACACATCTTATCACTGAGGATTAAACACCGAGGATAACCATGTATCATAGCGCTCTCGGCCGATTTTACATCGTCATTGCCATTACGACGTCATAGCACCTGCGGCTTTATCAATTTTCCAGGCGTTCGCCAATAGTTTGCTCTCCTATCTATCTGACTTTCAGAAAATAGCCGCTTTTCCAAGAAGGGAAATGTCAACATAATACACTAAGCTAGATGTTACAGCCAGATTTCCCGATCTTCGCTAGTCAAGGACAATCTTGGTATAGTAGACTGAGCAGAGTGATTGTTAAAATCTGTGAACACTGTGTGAAATCGGAGTTCTTAGCAAACCATGTTCCTTACAAACCGTGGATTTCAACACTGTGTTCCTAAAAATCTGTGCATTTGTGTTTGTGGACTTCAGCGTGACTGGTGCCTAAACAACTTGTGTTTATAGACTTCAACACTGTGTTAAAACTGTGGACTTCAACGGTGTGTTAAAACTGTTTTCACAAAGTGTAAACTTTTAAAAATGCTTTATTCTTTTTTTTAAAAACAAAATATTGGAAAAACTTAGGCAATATCACAAGATCAAGACGTATCTTTATTTATGGATTTTTACGAAATAACACCGAGTAAACACATACCTCTCTTATCGATTTTTTAAGGAAATGACATAGTGTAAACAGAGCTTTACTGCTATTCGAGCGCACCTGCTATACCGCTACTCTCGAGTGCACTCACTTGACGTCAAAAGTGCACTCAGTTGACCTCTCTATCGAGCTGCAAAAAATGTGCATTCAGTTGACCCACCTATGGAGCCGGAAAAAGTGCACTCAGTTGAACCAACCACCCAGACGCGCTATAGTACTTGCCGTTAGTATTTTCACCATAAAATACGCCAATACGAGGTTTGAAAAATGACTGTGATGTTTCAATAAACAAAGATATTACTAGTAATGATGTATTGTGTTAATTATGCCATTATAATACAAAATAAATCTATGACACATATTATAGATAGACTGTATAGCGCTAGTAAAAGGAGTTGACTCTCTAATTATAAGCGTTAAAAGCACGTTTATTACAACTTAGTATTTCTTTATTGAATAAAGGAAATGTATTCATAATCGAGTTCTTCAATAAATAAAATGAATAAAACATCCGTAGAAGTTTAAATAGCATTCATCTCCCACACCACGTCCTAATCCATCGGCCTATATATCTGTACACTATATCTGCTTCGTACTTGGATATCTTATTGAACATAGATATTAACGGGAAACTGACGACTCATCTTTGTGACAATAGGACGACTTGTCAGAATAAGCATCTCCATTGTCAACTTCCAATATTTATGTATCAGTATTCTATTATCACTGAAGAGACATTATTTGTCGAAATGCGCATCTGGTGCCTCAAAATTGGTATCCTTTATGTTTTATATGTATATGGAGTTTATGTCTCTCAGCTGATTTGATACGCAATAGCATCTTCTGCGAATAACCAGTTTTGAACTCAAGGCACGCTACTGAAAAGTAAGTTGATGTTACAGGGAATTCAACAGTCTCGTTTAAAGTCAGTAATCTCTGAAGTCCTTTGGTTGTTATAATGAGCTAATTTACAAGTACAGCTTGTCATTAGGTCGAATGCTCTCTGATGGATTTCAGTTGTTAACCGTTACTGATTTTGACTACTGATTACTGTTTATGGTATCTAATGAAGTTATAAGGCTCATGGCGGGTTTGGCTGGATATTATGTATTATGGAGGGGGCTTACTCTTCATTGGCACTTAATAGTATCTCTGGTGTGTCCAGGCCTGGATTTCTTGAAACAATCTTAAGTCGAAATTGGGCTTGAGATTTTACTCAAATTTCGACTGTTCAAATAAAACTCGAAATTAAGTTTGAGATATTTTTCTAGAAATCCAAGCCGGAGATCCGTGTTTGCCCTACTCCTAATTTTGTATTCTTCATAGAAATTTTGAGATTGGTCACTGTTTGTTTTGTTCACTTTTTCATTTTAACGAAATATTTAATGCATGTAAATGCAAGATAAACTTGACACGAAGGCTATCATACTTTCCTGGCGGTGGACTTCTGTCTATGTTTGATTACATTACCAATAATGGGTTCTGGTGGAATTTCTTCTTGTTGGGAATCGCCTGGCGGGGGACGTCGTTCTGTGGTGGATACTGACCCAGACATCACTACAAACGCATAGGAGGTATAATCGCTTAATTGATTTAGAATTATAAAAAAGATAATTATTTTATTCATTTAGAATTCTGAACAAGGTAATCATTTAATTAATTTAGAATTATGAAAAAGGCAATCGTTTAATTAATACAGAATTGTAAACAAGTTAGTCATATAATTAATTTAGAATTATAAAAAAAAGAAAACTGTTGACATTTTCGAGGTAGATGATTTGATACCATCACGAAATAGATTAAGAAAAAAAACTCATTGAAAAAAATATCTTGGTTGAATTTCCCATTTCAGAACTAACACTTGACTAAAGAGTGTAGTACTTGTTGTTGATGTAGATCCTGTAGTACTTGTTGTTGGTGTAGATCCTGTAGTACTTGTTCTTGATGTAGATCCTGTAGTACTTGTTGGTGTAGATCCTGTAGTACTTGTTGTTGATGTAGATCCTGTAGTACTTGTTCTTGATGTAGATCCTGTAGTACTTGGTGTTGGTGTAGATCCTGTAGTACTTGTTGTTGGTGTAGATCCTGTAGTACTTGTTGTTGGTGTAGATCCTGTAGTACTTGTTGGTGTAGATCCTGTAGTACTTGTTCTTGATGTAGATCCTGTAGTACTTGTTGTTGGTGTAGATCCTGTAGTACTTGTTGTTGATGTAGATCCTGTAGTACTTGTTGGTGTAGATCCTGTAGTACTTGTTCTTGATGTAGATCCTGTAGTACTTGTTCTTGATGTAGATCCTGTAGTACTTGTTCTTGATGTAGATCCTGTAGTACTTGTTGATGTAGATCCTGTAGTACTTGTTCTTGATGTAGATCCTGTAGTACTTGTTGGTGTAGATCCTGTAGCACTTGTTCTTGATGTAGATCCTGTAGTACTTGTTGTTGATGTAGATCCTGTAGTACTTGTTGTTGATGTAGATCCTGTAGTACTTGTTGGTGTAGATCCTGTAGCACTTGTTCTTGATGTAGATCCTGTAGTACTTGTTGTTGATGTAGATCCTGTAGTACTTGTTGTTGATATAGATCCTGTAGTACTTGTTCTTGATGTAGATCCTGTAGTACTTGTTGTTGGTGTAGATCCTGTAGTACTTGTTGTTGGTGTAGATCCTGTAGTACTTGTTCTTGATGTAGATCCTGTAGTACTTGTTGTTGATGTAGATCCTGTAGTACTTGTTGTTGATGTAGATCCTGTAGTACTTGTTGGTGTAGATCCTGTAGCACTTGTTCTTGATGTAGATCCTGTAGTACTTGTTGTTGATGTAGATCCTGTAGCACTTGTTCTTGATGTAGATCCTGTAGTACTTGTTGTTGGTGTAGATCCTGTAGTCCTTGTTGTTGGTGTAGATCCTGTAGTACTTGTTGTTGATGTAGATCCTGTAGTACTTGTTCTTGATGTAGATCCTGTAGTACTTGTTGTTGGTGTAGATCCTGTAGTACTTGTTGTTGATGTAGATCCTGTAGCACTTGTTGTTGGTGTAGATCGTGTAGTACTTGTTGTTGATGTAGATCCTGTAGTACTTGTTGTTAATGTAAATCCTGTAGTACTTGTTGTTGGTGTAGATGTTGTAGTACTTGTTGTTGTAGATCCTGTTCTACTTGGTGTTGGTGTAGATCCTGTAGTACTTGTTGTTGGTGTAGATCCTGTAGGACTTGTTGTTGGTGTAGATCCTGTAGGACTTGTTGTTGATGTAGATCCTGTAGTACTTGTTGGTGTAGATCCTGTAGTACTTGTTGTTGATGTAGATCCTGTACTACTTGTTGTTGATGTAGATCCTGTAGTACTTGATGTTGATGTAGATCCTGTAGTACTTGTTGTTGGTGTAGATCCTGTAGTACTTGTTGTTGGTGTAGATGTTGTAGTACTTGTTGTTGTTGTAGATCCTGTAGTACTTGTTGTTGGTGTAGATCCTGTAGTCCTTGTTGTTGGTGTAGATCCTGTAGTACTTGTTGTTGGTGTAGATCCTGTAGCACTTGTTGTTGGTGTAGATTCTGTAGTACTTGTTGTTGGTGTAGATCCTGTAGTACTTGTTGTTGATGTAGATCCTGTAGTACTTGTTGTTGATGTAGATCCTGTAGTACTTGTTGTTGGTGTAGATCCTGCAGTACTTGTTGTTGGTGTAGATCCTGTAGCACTTGTTGTTGATGTAGATCCTGTAGTACTTGTTGTTGATGTAGATCCTGTAGTACTTGTTGTTGGTGTAGATCCTGTAGTAATCCTCACGTTCTTGGTATTTGACGTTGTATTTGTCGGATCAGTACTTTGAAGTTTTGCAGCACTTGATTTGTCTATGAATTTGGTTGTTTCACGTGATTGAATTGTACTTGATGCTACGGATGTTCTTTGTTCAAACCTTTTCATTATCATTATGTTACTTGTCGCTGACGTTTTTGATGCAATCGATGTAACTGGAGACGTTGTCATTGTGAGAGTGCCAAGCAGAACTAAAAACGTGATTGTATTGAAAAATATATTCACTTCTATCATAGATAATCATCAAAGTGCGATTTTTGGTTTGAATTTTTTTTTATTATTTTGCTTTTGATTGTCTATTATTTATTAATAAAGATAATTATTTCAAACCCCGACTTACTGCTGTAATATAGAGACATACACTGTAACAAACAGCACAGGCACCTAAAGTATGGATACCTTTTTTGATTTTTTTTCCTCTGAAATGTGTGTTTCCCTGTTTATCTTATCTTAATTTCAATTGATGTAATCATTTCATGCATTTTGTAAGCTTTAAAAAGATTGGCCTTCTACCGGTATAATAATTAAATAAAATACACAATATAATAATATTTTATTATACCTGTGGAAGACGAATCAAAGATAAACAGAGAATCCACGCATGTCGGAGAAATTATCGCCAAAAAAGAGTCCGAAACTTTATGTATACTTTAGGTGTTTATATATACATGTACAGTAATACACACACTGAATGGTAATCACCCAAGTTGTACATGTTTATTACGATGTGAATAGTCATCGAGTAAAATCACCCTCAATTATCAGTAAAGGTCAAAATTTAAGGATTTTCTATCTAGAATATACGCTTGATTCAAGTTCAATTTTATGGAGGCTGATCTTACTCAAAAATCCAAGCATATAAGCTTGTTAATCCAAACATGCAATCGTATTAATTTTTCAGTTTCAGTTATGTATGTTTGCAAGTCAGGGATGTAAGTTATGTTTTTCGGAAATGTATGGTATTGAGCAAATAGAAATTAAAACTGCACTGAATGTGCAAATTATGGCGTTATTATCCAGGCATGTCGTAGCATCTTTTTTTGATGAAGTTCAACTAAGCCTACATCTAAATATAAATAAAAAAAATAATAAATATGAAAGGAGCATTACTATTTGCAATTATTAGTGGTAACTTTAATGTGTATCTTTTACGACTGATATAATTTCATCAACTTACAAGCTAAAAAAATGTGATATAAGTTGTTGATTAGGCCTAGCCGTCGTCGTACGCTTGTTTCACATTGGTGAAGAACCCGGATGCAAGTTTTCTCCCTATAACCTTTTGACCCAGCATGACGTTTGAATGTAGTCTAGTATCCGAGGCCTTCCGGGTGCAAGGTCTCGGGTACTAGGTTAGTTTGATATTCGATCACGCTCGCCATTTTCCGTAACCGAAAAACGTCTATTTTCGCGAGATTATACATAGTTGGGTGAAACGTCACCAATAAATAATATATTTCCGGAATGATTGTTAGCGTATTAAAATTCGAAAAAAATTCGAAAAAAAATAATCATAATAAAGTCATTTTTATTAGATCTCAAATACCTTATCACCTGCGCATCTGGTACATCAAAATTTTTACCGTTTATGTTTTTATTATACCTAAACTGTTTAACACCTAACTTATGAATGGCCTGTTGAAACAATCGTGACATAAAATTTGAATTTCATCGGACTGAATAAACTTAGGCACTCCTCCAGTACGGAAATCCTTGGCAAAGGCCTTGACTATGATTTTTATTTTAATGGCGCGGGTTCGAATCCCGCTCGTGTCGATATATGTGAGAAAGTTTGCCAGTTTACTTGCGGAAGGTCGGTGGTCTCTTCCCGGGTACATTGTATCAGAGTTCTCTCCTCCACCACTAAAAGCTGTACACCACCAGATAACTGAAAAATTGTTGAGTGTGGCGCAAAACAACAATCAATCAATTATTAATATTCCTAAGAGGTATAGCTTCATGGACATACACATAACAGTAAGTAAATATTGTTTCCTTGATCTAGTTTTAGGCAGAGGTCCAACACAGTCTACCAAAACTCAACAAAAGGTTCTTCAAAAACTAAAATGGGTTGGAGAGGGGCAGATGAAACTTTTTGATTAGGTTTACCTAACATCTGACAAACATGACAAGAAATCTTACGCCAATAAAAATGACTTAAATTATATATACGCAGACGTTATTGTTAGAGAATGTTTTGTCTTGGTCTGAGCAGACTTCGACTGGTGGGTCAGTTTTATCAGATGGTGTTGAGCTATATGTAGGTCACACCACGGGAAAGCCATGGACAGAAGCAGAAGAGTTGCATCACAACGGCACACACGGTCACACAAAGACAGGCATTATCTTGGACAGTTGACACGAAACACGGCACGAAAGGATATCACAGCTTCCAGCAACGGAACACCGCATGGAAATAACGCCGCCTATCAACAGCAGGGTCACTGCAGACTTCGTTATTTTTTATCGCATTTCAGAGCTCTGTGAGCATGGGGGAGTTCACTTAACAACTCCCGAACCCCTTTTCGATGACTGAATCGGGGTGTCTCTGGTTCACAGTCACATGAACCTGGGCTGCACAGCCATCACCCCGCAACCAATGGGAATCCGCGAAGCCACTAGCTACAAACCTATCCCGTTCACCATCTAGATCGTTGTCAGTGGAATCCTCAGAGTCTGAGAGGGCTAATAATACCCCACAAACCATCTGGAATCTGATCAAGCTAGACTGAGACATAACCCCCATTTACACGGGGCCATCCCAATCCCCACATAACCGAGACACAACACTGCCCTAGAACCAGAACACAGTAGGACATTTGTCAGGCGCCTTGGGGACAGACTCCCCAGAAAATTGTTCAGCCACTGGATCAACAAAGACGGGGCCCCTCGAAACAGTACTATCATTGAAGCCTGCATGCCTTCACTACCGCAGGAACTTCGTCACAAACCCCAGCGCATGCATAAATCTCCGCCTGAAACCCAGATTCACCAATACACGAGTGCGAGTCAATTAGTATACAGCATACCCCATTTCTGATTGACCGAGACGGTCACGATTTTCATGCTTTGTTTCAATACATGTTTTATACCTGGGTACAAAGTTGCGTGCGTATCGAGTCATTCTATAATAAGATAATAAATGTCAAACATGGCTAGTGGTACAAAAGCATGCTTTTCATCTAAAGTTGAGTACCGTGCTGTAATTCGGTACTTGTACTTAAAAGGTAAAACAGGCAAGCAAATACACGGCAAATTAGTTTATAGGTCTTCTGCACCGTCTTACGCTCAGGTTAAATTCTGGGTAGTGGAATTCAAACGCGGTAGAACGTTTTTAGAAGACATAGCTAGGTCTGGACGCCCACTTGATGCCATCGATGAAGAAATGTGTAAGAAAGTTCGGAATCTGGTATGTTATGATAGGCGAATTCAGGTAAACGAAATAGCGCAGGCATTAGGCATTTCACGTGGTAGCGTTTCAACAATCTTGCTTGATCGTTTAGGTATGTGGAAGCTAAAAGCCCGTTGGGTCCCCAAATCCCTTAGCGATGACAAAATGGTAACCATTATTTTCTTTTGCGTCTGGTGACTGTAGATGACACTTGGGTTCATTATTATGAAGCAGAGAATAAAGCCCAGAGTCGTCAGTGGGTAGGGCCGTGGTCCCCGAGTCCAAGACGCAACCATCTGTTGGCAAGGTTATGGCCACAGTATTTTGTAACGCAAAAGGCGTTATAATATTGAACTTTTTACCCAAGAGAAGTACAATAACTGGAGTGTACTATGCAAACTTGCTAGACCAACTGAGAACCACCATCCGTTAAAAATGCCAAGGTAAACTCACTAAAAGTATTTTGCTGCAACAGGACAACGCGAAAGTCCACACTTACAAAGTTTAATGACTGCTATAGAGCGAAACGGGTATGAATTAATACCACATCCTGCCTATTCGCCCGACCTAACTCCCATCGACTTCTTCCTATTCCCAAACTTGAAAAAAAAGGATATTCGTGGACGTCATTTCCGGTCTGACGAAGAAATCGTGACGGTGGGTGAGGAGTGGTTCAATGGAAAGGACCCTGACTTTTTCAGTTTTGAGCTGATGGTACTTGCGAACCGTTGGACTATGTGCATAACACTAGAGGACAATTACATCGAAAAGAAGAGGTGAATCTCAACCGAAAATAAGTTAGGCTGGTTACTTATTATATACACTGTACTTTCAATTTCATTTAGAAACTAATGATAAATTCATTTGAAGAATTTCTTTATTGATTTAACTGAATGAAGGAACAAAGCACGAATAATTTGAAAATTAACGGCGCAATAATATGTGGGCGTGTCAGTAGCAAGGCTCATGTACTAATGTGACGTCAAGTTTGCGGGCCGGAGAGTTTCCGAGCATATATTGTGTAGTATATGCCCGCATACTTTTAAAGGAAAAAGAAGAGATGAAATTGAAAGTATATGATAAGTATATATATTTGTATGTATGTATGTACCGAATAAACATTTAGTTATTTATTTGCATCAAAATTCTTAAAGTGCACATCTGTTTACTTTTCGGAAAGAGATGAAATGTTTACGCCCATTATTACATATTAGGTTTGTTACTGACTGTTTACAAAACTTTGTTAAAGCCTTGTCTTCAATGGACTACTTCTGTACACAGTCAGAGGGGCGGATCCAGTAGCTGAAGTTATGGATCAACTTCATGAGGCAGGGGGGCTGGGGGCCGCCTCAAGGCTTCCAGTGGGTACAGGACGAAGCTCTGGTGAGGGCCCAGGAAGCCCATAGAAGGTAAACAAGTAACAAAGAAACAATAAATCAAATGAGAGTGATACAGAAATGATTGCTTCTCTTACAATAGACCATGGTTTACTTTAAATTTGAAAATTTTAGGAGGCTGCGCCCCCAATTAAATTCACCACTGGTCAATAACTGCACAAGTACATGTTTATCGGAATTAGCAATGTTTCGTAAACAAATTGATGTCCTTTAAAAATGACCGCAATACGTGGATTTAGGCATGTGTCTCTAACAGAAACTTAATATTCTAAGTTGAAATGAAAGTGTCTTTTAAAACAGAGGTTTTAAATCTTGAATATGCACAATCTCATTATAAGTCTTCTTGCTAGAACTTTGTCACCCCACCCTACTTCCGGGAACCACAATTTGAAGAATCTTGACTCGGCAGTAACTGGGTATGCTTGTGTATTGATTTGACTAATGCGGAAACCATAAATTTAACAAACTTGAATCTCCATCCTGGGTATGCAAGCATACTAATATGACTAATCATCGTGCTGTTGTTCTTGAAATATTTTTAAATAACCCCTCCCCCTATTTTTTTTGTTGTTGTTGTTGTTGTTGTTGTTGTTGTTGTTGATTATCCACTCTTTGACGAGAGTAGACTCCTTTAATTAAACAATCTTAAATCCTCTTTACCCAAGGATGATTTGTACTAAGTTTGATTGAAATTGGAACAGTTGTTCTGGAGATAAAATGTGAAAAGTTTACGGACAGCCAGACGGACGCCGAATAACGTGTGATCAGAAAAGCTCATATGAGCTGAAATCTCTTTCAGTGCAAGTAAGATAAAACGATAGCTCTTACGTTGAATAGTTTGTGAAATATATACGCTAAATACCCAATGCAAGGAACTATAAAAAATACGGACGGGTGTATAAATTGTGACGTTTTACGCTAACATACTTCGTGAATCGTATTAGAGCTATAGGAAAACGATGCTAATGTGAAACGTTGCAGTTCATACCCTCATGTATTTCCAACAATGAAATTTGATTTCTTATATTTAAATTCTATTTTCATTTTGTCAGAATTCCCAACAGTTAAAATAGACGTACTCTATTCATCAAGATCCATACGTATTGCAAACGCATTTCTTTTAAATAACGTCCGTAATTTTTTTGTTTACTAGATCAGCACCATTTAACGAAGATTTTGTTTTCTATAGAAACGTTCAGATGTTTGTGGGGAATATACAGAAATGTTTGGATGATCGAGACTAATACTTGCATATGAGCAAGCTGACTCTTCCCGATAGCATCCGGTTTAACCTCGCTTATGTATTTTCTGTGTAGACCTCAGGGTCAAAGCAATCAATACCATTTTTTTTACTATTTCTGAAAAACGAAACGTACATGAAAAGCAAAGAAGAAGGTGATCACTGGCAAGACCTGTGTAAACCATCCTTGTACTGTCTTACGTAACATGACACAGACCAAAGTACATTTTTCCCCTGATAGAGTTTGTCTTATCATTTGTGATTTTAATTATCTTCCAGGGCCTACGTGGCCGAGTGGTTGGAGCATCGCGCTCAAAATCACACGGCCTCTCATCTGTAGTCGCCACGGGTTCAACTCTCCCTCGCGCCGATATATGTGAGAAAGTTTGCCAGTTTACTTTCGGAAGGTCGGCGGTCTCTTCCCGGGTACATTGTATCTGGCTTCTCTCTTCTGTCAATAAAAACTGGACGCCACCAGATAACTGAAAATTTGTTGAGTGGCGGAAAACAACAATCAATCAATCCAGCATATTCCTACCAAAAACATTAGCTTGACAATTTAATTTCTCCGGGCGACAATTGATGGAAATATCTATGTTTTCTCTTTATGTACATATGTATAAGAAAGAAATACTATTAAAAAGACGTCCGGGTTTTCATGTGACCGTCTAAATATCTATAGAAATAGATGGTAATCACGTGATGCATTTTATCCAATAACAGAGAGGCGTGCTAATCTAAGGCAAAACAATATTATTTATTAAGAAAATTAGCTCCTTAGTTGTTGGGTTTTTTTTTCAAGCATAATTTTGCTGTGCAATTACTGTTCAGATACTGGTTCAGTACTTCCATTTGTCGAAACATAATGAAGAGGTTTTGGTAAATTATTTAATTTCATCCCAGATGAAAGGAATACGTCGAAATATCAAGTTAATTCTTAACCAATTTAACTCTCTAACAACTTTATTTGGCCTATTTGTATAATTGCAAATGCACAAGTCTTAAATTCTTTACACGTGGTCAGAAAGAAAACAATAATATGACATCGACGATAAGTTGATCAACAGTCGATATATGAATAAGGACCGAGATCTAGAGTAAAACACAAAAGGGTAGTTCCACAGGTACAAATCCAAGAATAGGTGGGGGAAATACCACGTGGTTTGAAAATAATGTGGTCAGCATTCAACAGGTTTTGAAAATAAATTAAGTTTTAAAAACAGGTTCCATTTTGAAATTACTTTTCAAAGGAGAAATGAAACATTTAAAGCTACACGTACATGATATAATCTCAGTTGATTGGTACAGTTCGTGTAAAATTTATAAGATATTTTAGTCAATGCATATAATCACTTATTAAATGCGTAAAATGTCTAGTTATTACACGTATTTACAAAATTGTTTAGAAATATACATGTTTTTCTGAAACTTCATATATAATATTTATAATATATTTGCTTCCTCAAAACATGATGAATGGGTCTAACAAGGGCGAAATATCTTATCTTTGTTTAAGAAGTTGAAATCAAAGTCAAATATGTGTGAAAAGATTACATAACATGTTAACTTTCATGTCAATCCCACCCATATTCACTGGACAATTTCGGACACCTTAATATCCCCTGAACATTGATAAAGGACTATCCAGCTGATCGCAGGTAAATAAAAACCAATACATTCACCTTTTCACTAATACTTTTAACTGATCAAATGAATATATTTCTGCCAAAATTTTAAATAATAATAATAATAATAATAATACTCACATAGTAGCATTTCCATAGTTCATTTGAAACCCTGTAAAAATAACCGAAAAATTCCTAGTTTGAATATCGAAGGTCAATCAAAATATTTCTTCTTCGGTGACGAGAGCACGTTTCAAGTGTCCCTCGCTTTGCAACCAGATATGAAATCTCACTACTGCTAGACGTAGTGTTCTCAAACTTCAAAATATTCTCTTCTTTTTTTTTTTCTTTTTTTTTTTTCGAGTGAACTGCTTCCAATCTGTTGTTGGAACATAAATCACTACGTTGTTTATCATTTTCCCACTAACACTTATGTGTTACTAAGATTTTTTTTGGAACAACACAGTAATTTAACTAAAGCAAACATATTTGATGACAGAAACAAGGATGTAACTCACAGGGAATTATTTATGAGCTGTTTGAAATGTTAGATATAAGTGTCTGATTATACTATACAACTATTTTCTTTGGAGGACAGGCATAATCTAGGTCACACTGTCCACAGCACGAGTATTGGACAAGGTACGTTGACAAGTTCTGTCCAGTACTTCTAACGCAAACATGAAAACTGATGCTTTCATCAATTGTCACAAGGAAAAATTAAAGTGGCAACTTTTTGTTAACAGGAATATTCATTGAAATAACAAGAGGCCCATCGCCCACATCTCTCACCTGATTCACCTTGACCGCGCTCTTATTCCGAGTTTTTTTTAAAAAAAATCTTTTCTTCATTGTTTATTTCCATGGAGTTTTTGACCCCATATTGTGACTCCCAACTTAGCCTCGAAGGGTCATGACATAAATGAACCTGGATTTACACAATATGGGAATGATTCGGTTCCAATATAATTAACATGGATTTGCTGTTCTGGGGAATACTATCTTTTCTTTACACATGCATCACGTTATATTTGGTCACCCTAACCAATAACTAAACATTACCAAGAACAAACTTGAATCCGCGCAATGGGATACATTTTTCACAGTGTAGCGCGAGTTATTTCCCCCTTAATACAGGTGGCGCACAACACGTTGCGGTCCTCAAGTAATGGCGTCAAAATATTGAATAGATAGAGAAATTACTATTTCTGATTGTTACTTAAGTGCCAGTTAAGAATTAATGATGCAACTGTACAACAATCTAAGTCATTGATTCAATTTATGTGTCCTTTTTGTGATTTTTTGCAGTCTCTGGCATCTTTAGATCAGATTGAGTATGTCTTTAGCATACTGCGAGAGGCCTTGTGATTTTGAGCGCTATGCTCTAACCACTAGAAAATTTGCTATTTCTGATTGTATTTAAATGTCAGTTTAGGAAATTTCTAAAATTAAGTGTAATTACTGACATATTAAATGACTGCACGGTAATTTTAGTCAGTGATTATATTTGTGCGCCCCTTGTGTGATTTTTCAAAGACCTTGTCATCTTTAGATCAGAATAAATATGCCTTTAGCATATCAACAATTCTTCATTATTACTTTATCAATATTTTCTACTACCAAAACACAATTAATATGCCAGAAATTACATGTGTAACCAACGCACGTAATCCTCACTGTAGGCAAAAATATGCACATCAAGTACCAATGAACGGAACATTATATCGAATCCGTATCTCTTATCTGTCGAAATCTGTTTACTCACTCGCGTGTGATTCAATCTTTTGGAAATTAATATTTGTGTAAATCAACTTACTCAAACGTACACAAAAATAATTATCAAGCACGAAGCATGAGAGAGAGAGAGAGAGAGAGAGAGAGAGAGGCAGGCTTGCCCCTTTTCTCCAACAATGTACTTTTCTGTTATCGTTACATGCAAAGTTGATTAATTGTAAGTGTTATCTATAGGTCCCCGCTCCCCTTTGAATTATATTTGAATTATAAAATTTAAGGAACCGATGAATTGAATTGGTATAAAATTTAAGGAACCGATGAATTGAATTGAAGGATCACACCCCCCCCCCCCCCTCTCCTTAAATGTTACATATCTGATTTTGTTTATGGTGACACGTGCTTTTTCGTACTTTTATTTCCATTAACATTTTTTACAGATAACTCGTTAAATTCTTGATATTATAACTTAGACAAAATTAAACATTAACCCCCCCCCCCCTCTTTCCCCATCACGTAAATTTGAGGAAATGTACAATCTAAAATGTGTTCTCCATAAAATCTAAGAAACTAAACCTTGTTATCATTAGAGATGTGATACAACCTGTTAAAACTCACCATAATAAAGATTTTGTTACCGCGAGTTTTACTATACCCTGTCTGTAGTACTATTTTATCTGAAGCTCAGGACTCCATCGGAAAGCACGCCCCCTACTTCCGGTGTAAGGGCAGCAACTACAGAAATGTAGGCCATTTAGGGACGGTTGCATTTTGATATGATTAAGTGTGGCGCTGCTGCTCTTGAAAAGAATTTGTTTTTGTATATTCCCATTTAAAGATTTGATCTCATGCGGTAGCCCCACACTACCCCTAGGACCCTGAATTATCTGTATCCCCAATTAAAACGTTGATCCCCTATTGTAGTCCCACCCTTTTTCCGAGGACCTGAATATGAACAAACGTGAATCTGCACTACCCTGGGATGCTTGCATATCAATATGACTTTTCATGATCTTGTTGTCCTTAAACAGATTTTTCCATCTGCATGTAAACTTGACCCCTAATGGATCATTATGGACTTATCCTACTTTCGACTACGCTGAAGCTAGCAGCCACTTACCAGCATCCAATTAGAAAATTCATCAAAGTACTGAGAGTATTCATACGGAATACTAAAGAGTAGCAAATAAAGGGTTTTAAGAAAGTTCGTTCCGTTTGTAAATTTGAAAAATTAAATAGAAAAACGACATGTTTTTGTTTCAAATTTTTACTGGTAACTCTATAGACTTTTTTGTCATTATATCAGCAGTTATCCTTCCCTATGTGCACTCTCTTGTGTTACTATAGTGTGATGTAAAGAAAGTGTCTATTACGTCATGAAATAAATATGCCGAGTTCAGTGAAAAAGCAGACGTCCTGTACAAGTGTTGATACAATTAATGAACGAGCTCAAGCTTTGGCTTTATTAGATGCAGGATTAAGTGTGAAGGATGTGGCTAAGCAGGTATGTAAAAGTGAGCGATGGGTAACAAAGTGGAGGCGAAGGCGAGAGCAGAATAAACAACTATCCGATCAACCGAGATCCGGCCGACCTTCGAAGATAGTGGGGGTAGTGAAGAGAAAAGTGGAAAACATAAAATACAAACGAGGAAAATCAACAAGGAAATGTAGCAAGGAACTTAAGAACTCAGGCATTAATGTGAGTCATGTAACTGTTTTTAATTATTTTCGAAAAGTTAAAAAATGGAAGGCATTCAAAAGACCGAGAAATCAACTATTGACGAAAACACAAAGGCAAAAGAGATTGAAATTTGCTCGTGATCACAAGCATTTGACGGCTGAAGACTGGGAAAACTACATCTTTAGTGATGAATCTACGAAAAATTTGTTTCATGTTCCGAACCGACAGGACGATGTTGTATGGGGGTCCCAGTCAGATGAGGTTCCAGATGTAAGCTGCGTCAAGTCGAGCGCTAAAGTCATGGTATAGGGTGCGATGGGAGTACAGGGATTATCCAAACTTCACATTGTTCCAGCCGGCAAAACTATTAATGCTGATTATTATGTGAACAATATCCTTCAAAAAGAACTAAAACCTGCTCTAAATCGACAGAAAAATAGTGGTAGGATCGACGAACGAAAGTTACTTCAATATCCAGGACACGCCACATTTGTTGAAGATGGAGCGACCCCTCACACTGCCCTGCTAACACAGAATTGGTGTGAAAATAATCTACCAAACTTTATTACCAAAGTAGAATGGCCAGGCAATTCCCCAGACCTAAATTGCATCGAAAATCTATGGAGTTTTCTGGACAGCGAGGCCTACAAGGATCCGCGCCCAACGACAATGTGCCAATTACGACGCCAACTTCACCGTGCATGGAGGGAGATACCTCAGAAACATTTGATTTCTTTGATTCATTCAATGCCAAATAGAATTAAAAATGTATTGAAAAACAAAGGTGGACTGTCTGGTTATTAAAACATATAAACTTGTATATGAGTTGTTTATAAATAATTTTAGGCATGCTGTAAATCATGGAACGAACTTTCTTAACACCCTTTAGTAGATCAGAGTGATAATTTTTCAAACAATTAATTAACCTATTTTTAATTATCAAGTTTGATACTCGAAGGCAATTGAGCTCACCTTAAAATTCATAATGTTACATCACATGGGGCCGTAATAAAGGTTAACAACAGCTTAGTCTTTAACGAGTCTACGGAAGGAGCACTTACATTAGAAAGGGGGCCCTTGGGACAATCACTTTCTGCCCTCACTTTGGGGCTTATATAGTGCCAAGTGGGTTGCCCGAGCGTAGAATCATTAGTAAGACTTCTCTAACGATTGAATCTGGAGTGATTTAATGACACAAAAGTGATCAAGAGATAGACAATCATGTGTACAAACCCATAGAATACAACAAAAGTGGTCACGATAGCCTGTGATGACAACTGAGCTCTCCTGAAAGTTCCTAATCTAACATCATGTAGGGTAATAATGAAGGCCAATAACAACTCAAATCTTTGAAGAGTCCATAAAATGAGTATACAAGCAAGGAAGGCGACCCCTAGGGCTATCATTTTCCGCCCTCAGTTTGGGACTGTAGGGGTACCACTTGGGGCTGTCAGAGGATATTTTGCAATACTTGACAACTGCAGCAAATTACTGAAAATTGTATTTCGATATGCTAGTAGTACTATGTCCATAAAGCTTCATTACAAACCAAGCCTAGTACTTCTCAGTACTTCGATGAAACAAGCGACTTCATTTTCAACTATCAGTAATGACATGTTGAAAGAATATGTTTATTACATTTTTAACAGTGAAATACTATAATTTATCCATTGAATAAAAATGATATTTTCACAGTGTGAAAATAACAACTGATTGTGATGTCATGTATTACTCTGCATATCCTTCATAAAAAAAATATGAAATAAACATGCTCAAAAACCAACGAAAATGTAATAAACAAAAAATTCAATGCGTTGTAGTTGGATTTATTCCAGAATATTTACATTCAGTGTATTTTTCACCAAAGAAATGCATGGGAAAACCAAAACATTCAAATTCCTATAACACACTCAAAACCTAATCACGGCGTATGAATACACAACTAGATCTACATATGTAGATGTAGTCTGCTAAATGTAAACAAATAGAAATATACATAAAGTCAAAATGGATGAACTCAGTCCTTGTCACCTCCATCTGAGCTGAACCTCGCTTCATCGACTGCCGTCCCAGCACAGTTCACCATGAACATGCAAAACATTAAGCCTTCGACTGGTTTCTTCACTAATGCAAATTTCAGCGGCTGCACATTTAACTTTCGTTAAATTCAAAATGGCGACTGAGGACCGGATCACTCATGTACAGTTTGTTATTACGCATTGAAGTTTGAACATTTTATCTTTTTAAGCTTAAAACAAAAAAGACAACATTGATAGTTGTTATAAGATTGATTGATTGATTATTTATTGCTTTCCGCCACACTCAACAATTTTTCAGTTATCTGGTGGCGTCCAGTTTTTGTTGGTGGAGGAGAGAACCCAGATACAATGTACCTGGCAAGAGACCACCGACCTTCCGCAAGTAAACTTGCAAACTTGCTCACATAACGCCGCGGCCGAGATTCGAACACGCGCCGACAGAGGTGAGAGGCCTTGTGATTTTGAGCCCGATGCTCTAACCACTCGGCCACGGAAGTTGTTATAAGAATTATTACTGTTGATTTCTGTTTAAAATAAATTAATTTTTGCCAAAAATATGTTTTTTGTTATTGTTATTTACAAGAACTATACTGTTCAGTAGTGACGTATGTCAGCTGATTATTGGCTCTTCCGTTTACGACACACACCAATTCTGAATGGTGCGGAATTTAAATATTACCTTTATAGATAGGGAAAAAATTAAAGAATGTAAATATAAGCATTGAATTCATATTTTAGGATGTCTTCGGCCCTATAACACACCTGGCCAGGTGTGTTATAGGGCCGAAGACATCCCAAAATATGAATTCAATGCTCAACAAGATTTAAAAAAAAAATATTTTCACTCATGCTTCACACTCATGAAGATTAAAATAATTCTAGTTTTACTCTTGAAATAATTTCCATAGCATTGAATATCCTCTATATATTAAATAACCCTTACCTTCATTACATGATGATTTATCTTATGCATGTATTGTTCTTCTTCATTTCCCCTTCACTTTCTTTTAAATATGCAAATCGTTACCAAATATGACACGAGTCAAGGTCAGGTGATTTTCAGCTGTTACTTTTAAATAACTTACAGGTCAATAATATGTATATTTTACAAACAGGTATACTTGAAAGTATTTATCTATTTTTTTTTTTTAAGATACAGAGACATACAAATAAAATGTCTTTCAGTTTGATAAATAGGATACAGAGACTTCAATCATTGCAGAAAAAATTAGCATAAACTGCTTCCCCAACGTTTACAACCATTTAACAAAACAAAGAAATCAATTTTATTTTATTATCCCTCACCCTTGTTCTAGAATTAATTGACACATTTCGATCACTACTATCTGCTGCACCTTATGCAGTTAAACCTGTTTACACCAGGATTTCAGTCTTTGCCACGACAATTCCTACATTGAGTTCATATAAAACAAGGAATTGGTCACTTTTTAAGGCTTCACTTTACTCAAGCCCACTAGAGGTTCATCAGATTCAATCTGATACAACTACACCTATATGTAGATTTCTCCAATTCTAATTAACAAAACAGAAATCTACAGACACACATTTCTGCTGCCATGTCAAAAAATACAAAATGGAATGAAATTTACTAAGTCTTTATTTATCACTGTTGAAAGTGTTTGCATATAATTAACTAACCCATGTTCCATTACGCCATATATATATAAAAATCACTTTGGCTTCGTAGGACCACTGTTGTGAACAAAAGAAAGGGAAACAATTGTTTTAATCTTATATAGTTATTGACTGTATTCAGTGATTTTAAGGCCATAGTAAGCATGCCATTACGGATGGAATCAGGATATAAATACGTTCATACAGGTATTGAAAAACACCTATGCACTTCCATTAGAAGCATCACTAAAATCAGCACACTGCATCAAAGAAGTTATTACAGTAAAACACACTTATGACAAAGTGCTGGGGTACAGTAAAACACACTTATAGTGAAGTGCTGGGGTACAGTAAAACACACTTATAATGAAGCGTTGGGATGATTCGTTATAAATGTAATTTGTTATATCCAGTAAGTTCATAATATGTTTTAAAATACAAGGAATAAAAATCACTTTGCTATAAATGAGAATGCTGTGAGACTCCATTATAGGTGAATTCACTGTAACCATGTTTTACTGTACTTACAAGGCACGAGAGAGCTGTTGTTATGATTATGAGGTGTAGCAACTCTATGGTCAATCTCTAAACTGAGTAGTAGTTGTACAATGTACTTCACTTATATGCCAGTCACTTATACTGAACTATCTGTTATATTGAAGCAAAAAATAAATCCCAATAATATTTTTATATAGTTCAAAATCAGTTATAACGAACTTTAGATATAATGAACCATTCAGCGCAGTCCCCTCAATTTCAATGTATCTGGAGTAGACTGTACCTCCAATACACACGAGAACAAAGAACGATAACTGTAGGTAGAGACTGCTGTACGATGAACACAGAGTGGCACATTAAGCAACTGGGTCATAGTTTAATGCAGAGAGTATAGCAATACCATCTTATGTTGGGAAAATTATTTGTATATTAATCCTTATGTAATCAAATAATAAAATAAGCATGTGAGAATATGGCAAGAAAATTTGATAATGCCTTGTTGATTGGGTAAATGGGTGTCACTTGTAAACTCCCAAGGCCCGAATTCCTACGAATCAAACACACACAAAACCAATCTGTGTTGTAAAACTTTCAAAACATCGTATCTTTTTCCAATGATTCTTTTAAAATGAAAAAAAAACCAAAAACTAATCAAATGTGTTGACATAGACCTTGACACTTGATTTGTGCAGGCATAAACATTAACTATATTACATTAAAACTACATTTTTTTGTAAATAAAATTTCACAAAGTTAAACAATAAATAAGTATGGAGAATGAGCATTATGTTTGGGAGTCTTAGACCCTAGTGTCTTCTGTATTTACAACACTGATCCTTCTATCGGAGCACTTTCCCTATTTCACAAGGGTTTTTCTCAAAAGTAATGAAATCAATCTCCATCATACAGTGGGTACATGGTTCCAAATGTCTGAGTAAAATAATACATAGCTGAAGATATGTAAAAATAAACTGTTATCATAAAACATATTTACCAACATAATACAAAATTACAGTTAGATATGACGGACATATATATCCTATGTACTCTAAAAGCATATTTATTATCATTTATATATTATCTGTTACAGACATTGCAAACACTCACCAATTACCAATTTTAAAAACGAGAAAATATCACATTTACCATGTACAACTAAGAGTTGTAGCTGATAATAACAACTTGCATCATACAAAAAAAATTACACCAAAATCACAGTAGACATTAAATTATAACCCCTCCCTTACAGATACTGAATGGTATCTGTATTACAGACTGGATTTATCCAAAAACCAAACAAGAAATGTACAAAATGTATCGTGTCAATCGAAAGCCATCAAAACATCAGATTACCTGTAAAATAACATGTCTCTTTCAATAAATAAACAATGTTCGTTGAGAACATAAATGCGACAACAGCATATGATTATCTTGTGAATGTGGAATCACTGACAATATCTGTATTATGATATTTGTTTGTCATCGGATTTCTGATCGATTTTTCACTCCTATTATGATTAATTTTCCATCACGGAGACCAGCAAAAATGTGACTGTTGTTTGCGGTGATGCCCAATGAATGCACAGGCACATGAAGTGGCAGAACCGTCAACTGTCTGAGGCTAAACAAATATAAAACTACATCATCAGAAAAGAGACAATTTTAAACAATAAATTTTAAAGGAAGCACTTAACTACAGCGTATTCATATAAAGGTGTTGCAAATGATGCTTTAACTGCAGAACTGTATCTTTTTGAGAAAAATGGATATATATATACCATACGCTGAAGATTGAGAAATTTAAACAACGGCTTTAATTTTATTTTAAAGTTCACGATTTATCATTTTCCTGCAAAATAAAGTCTACTGTCAATAATGTATTAAAAATATTTCAATGCTTTTTTAATAGAAATTTTTGAAGCAGATTTTGAGATTTAAAGAATCGTGATTGTGCCCCATGAGACAAATTGTGAAATTTTAGCATCGTGAAATTAGAGCAACTTAGGCATAGTGAATACATCCCATTTTTTCCTCAGAGATCTACATTGCTGCAGCTTGTCATCATTTGTGGTCAGAAATGTACATGTACCATTGCACATCTAATATGTACATGTATCATACATTTGACATCTAATACGAGGGTTATTCGATATGTAATGTGTATTGTACGATATCTCAAAAGCATTTGACTCAAATAGTGAAATGAACATTAAATCCCTTCAAAGTATTCTTTGCGGTTTGAAATACATAATTTCAATCTCTGAATCCATTTCTGAAATGCGTCACGGTACGCTGATAAGGTAGACCTCTGAGGCACTGACTGATGGCTGAGCCAAGGGCTTGTCAGGATTTGTAATGACGACCAGATAAGAACTTTTTATGTTTTGGAAAATGGAAAAAGTCACATGGGGCTAGATCTGGAAAGTATGGTGCATGTGGCAAGACGGTAACCTTCTTTGACTTCAAAGATTGCTTTACAAGCTCAGATGTATGTGATGGAGCGTTATCATGAATTAGACTAACATGCCTAAATCCTGACACAGGGCATCATTTATGATGATATTTCTTGAGCTTTTTTAGCATAACATCTCGGTAGTACAGACCTGTAACACTTTTGCCCTTTGACACCAGAATTTGTGCAGCTATACCATCATGAGAAGAATATGCAATAAAGTACCTTCTTTATGCTTATGGTTCCTTTGGCAACTACAGGCCTTCTACTGTGTTTAGTTAGCCTTGTTTTGTTTCCAATTTTTCTTACTGGTTCAAAATCGTGAACCCATGTTTCGTCACCAGTAACAATGTTTGTAAATTGTCTTTCATTAAATTTGGGAAACATTTTGAGCAATTGCTTAGCGGTTTCTACTCATACCTGTTTTTGGTCATCTGTCAATATATGTGGTATCCGTTGGACAGAAATCTTTCGTACTTTCGAAATACTCTTCAAAATGAAATGCACCCGCGATAGCTATATGCCAACAGCTTTGGCAATATCACATATTGTGTACTTGCCATCACTTTCAATTATTTCCCTGACATTTGAGACATTTGCCTTGCCTGTTAGTCACGGGTCAGGCAGATTTTGCTGCATCTTAGACGGACTCTGTACCAGTCAGAGATTTCTTTCTCCACCTACGAACTGTTTCATAAAATACCTTATCAGTCCCATAAACTTTCACCAATTCAGTAAAAATCTGCATTACCAAATGACTGAATTTTGTGCGAACTTTTATATAAGCTCTAATGTCTTCAATATTCTCAACCCATTTCCCAACCATTTTTACAACAGTGGTCAACGACTGGCTCTATTGAAATGACTATAAGTTTTAAACTACGTGGAGCTGAAGGTTCATGTTTATACCGTTGGAAAAGTATTGAATAGTGCTATTCAAGAGTATCATCATCCACACACTCATATAAAGCATTATTGAGCTGTGGTACAATACACATTACATATTGAAAAGCCCTCGTATGATCATGTATCACATACATTATACATCTAACATGTATGTGTTCCATATACATTGTATATATACGACATGATAAACATGTACTCATGTAATGATATACATTTCACATCTTAATTATATGAACCAATACACTTTATCATCTCACATTACCTATGAAAAGGTCAATTTTTAGCTAGCAATTGGAAATATGATCAAAGCTGCACTTAAACGTCTCCATGTAAATGAACATATACAAAACCGTTTTAAGATGACCTTACCCAAATGTTTCCCATATACAGAGTTGGCCCTGACTGTCCCCTGTGATTAGGTGATCTCCGACATTGATCACATGACCCAGACCCAGACTAAGTCTCTCTGTACACAGGTGGTGTCCGTTAATGGAGTAAAGATGAAGCGAGAACCTCTCCTGTCAATCAGATACAAATGTGAGCATCCTTAATAAAACATCGTCATAATGACTGACTTCCTTCTGAACACTGAATGAAAATATTAACATCAATAATAATTGTATGATTCCTTTTCAATCGATTTGCAAGTTGATGAGCTATACTAATTATGAATATAAATGACATAAATATGAACCATGATGACAGGAATAGGTTTTTGTGTTTTTTGTAGGTTTTTTGTAAATTACCACCCCAGGGCAGCGGTGCCCCTAAAAAATCCTATTATAAATTATTCCTTAGATCAAAACCTATCAAAATACTATAAATTTCATTTGGGACAGACTTGCCCTGAAGGACTTATTGGCCAAAATTAATGCAAAAATAAGCGTTTTTTACTGAGAAAATGTTGTTTTAGACAATTTTGAAGGTTAATTTTGAAATTGCTAATATGAAATTCTAGGTTTGAAATGCAAATCTGAAAAATTTAGAAATATATATGGTAAAAAATAACAAATAAACATTGATTTTCAAAAGTGAATCTTTCTCGGAAATCATTCTCTCCTATAGATCAATTCTATTGATATTCCAAATACATTCTTTGATTCAAAAAGTCAATAAAGTATTTGTGATTTTACATGCCATGGGTATATACAATATTTTATTTTTGACTCAAGATTGCCTCAGTTTATGTGAAGGAAATCATTGTGAGAAACTTTGGCGTCAGGAATATCTAGCGAATTTTTCTACAAATTGTAGTTTGAAATATTAGCGATTCATTTTTTTGGCATTTCTTCATTTAACAAGTGTATCACTTATACAGATAGAAATTTTGGCTCTTTCATATTTGGCAAAGTTTTGTCATCCATCAAAACCACCAACTTTTCCAACATTCCAATATTACCCAGTATACAGAATTTATCCCCAGTGATGCTCTCTAAATTATTTCTTAACACCGACAGAATGTGTAATTATTTTATACAGTTAAAATACGCAACATCTAGAGATTGTACCTTTGGTTCAATAGGTAAAGTCTCATGGCAGTACAACACAATCCGCCCTGAGTCATCCATCACCATGTGAGGAATATTTAACGTGTATCCCATGGTGCACGGGGGACGGAGGGTCCTCATGTAGTGACCTCTCCGGACTGTATGGATGATTACTGTGCCATCCTGTCAATACAAAAATCAGTCACATGTATGTACTGATAGTGACTGACAGTGACTACAGACAAAATATCTGTGATAACAAAGTAATGAACTTCTCAAAAAATAATTGACCTGTGTTTAAGTCTATGGTGAAACTTTTACAAGCATACTTTTGACTGTTTTTGTTTATGTAACATTGTAAGTATATGAAAAGATCAAATCACCTTTGAGGCTGACACAGCAGTATCAAGCTCCACGGAGACCTGGACAGCAGTCACTTCAGCATCATGTCCATACAATGTCTGAAGCCTCTTGCTGTTCACATTACTACTTACACCACCCTGAAATGGACATCAAATTCTCCTCCTATATTTGATTGACATCAAATTCTCCTCCTATATTTGATTGACATCAAATATTCCTCCTATATTTGATTGACATCAAATATTCCTCCTATATTTGATTGACATCAAATTCTCCTCCTATATTTGATTGACATCAAATATTCCTCCTATATTTGATTGACATCAAATTCTCCTCCTATATTTGATTGACATCAAATTCTCCTCCTACACTGATTAACTTTAAATTATCTTCCTATTTTTGACCAATGTTAATTATTTTCCTATATTTGACTGCTGTCAAATCATTATCTTGATGTAAAATTAGTTTTCCTATTGATCAACATCAAATTATTCTTCATTAATTGATGTTATACAATTCTTCTACTATAATAATTAATTGACATTAAATTATTTTCCTATAACTAATTGATGTCAAATTGTCATACAATTAATTAACATTAAATCATTCTCCTGTAATTTGATTGCCTTGTGTTATCCTGATTCTGGATAGAAATTTGTCATTTCCACTACACACTGGTTAACCAATATCTATCAACTCAGCATAGTACAATTATAACATATAACAAACAATTTCACTTGCCACTTGCAGCAATAGACTAACCTTCTGTATATATACAGTGAAATCTGCTTAATCTTACACCTTTGTAATCTGTTTCACTAGGCATGCTGACCCTTTATTTTCATTCTCTATATCACATGTATGGTTTTACACTGTGTGCTCCAACAAAAAATTGTCTCCCTGTGCATGTCAGATTAGAGAGGCTGTTTATTACATATTGGATGAGAGAGGTTTCACTGTAGGACTGTTCATTACATGTCAGATCAGAGAGGTTTCACTGTAGGACTGTTTATTACAAGTCGGACGAGAGAGGTTTCACTGTAGGACTGTTTATTACATGTCGGATGAGAGAGGTTCACTGTTGGACTGTTTATTACATGTCGGATGAGAGAGGTTTCACTGTTGGACTGTTTATTACAAGTCGGACGAGAGAGGTTTCACTGTAGGACTGTTTATTACATGTCGGATGAGAGAGGTTCACTGTTGGACTGTTTATTACATGTCGGATGAGAGAGGTTTCACTGTTGGACTGTTTATTACATGTCAGATCATAGAAGTTTCACTGTAGGACTGTTTATTACAAGTTGGATTAGAGAGGTTTCACTGTAGGACTGTTTATTACATGTTGGATCAGAGAGGTTTCACTGTAGGACTGTTTATTACATGTCAGATCAGAGAGGTTTCACTGTATGACTGTTTATTACAAGTCGGATGAGAGAGGTTCACTGTATGACTGTTCATTACATGTCGGATGAGAGAGTTTTCACTGTAGGACTGTTTATTACATGTCGGATCAGAGAGGTTTCACTGAATGACTGCTTATTACATGTCAGATCAGAGAGGTTTCACTGTAGGACTGTTTATTACATGTCGGATGAGAGAGGTTTCACTGTAGGACTGTTCATTACATGTCAGATCAGAGAGGTTTCACTGTAGGACTGTTTATTACATGTCAGATCAGAGAGGTTTCACTGTAAGACTGTTTATAAATGTCGGATGAGAGAGGTTTCACTGTAGGACTGTTTATTACATGTCGGATGAGAGAGGTTTCACTGTAGGACTGTTTATAAATGTCGGATGAGAGAGGTTTCACTGAAGGACTGTTTATTACAAGTCGGATGAGAGAGGTTTCACTGTATGACTGTTTATTACAAGTCGGATCAGAGAGGTTTCACTGTAGGACTGTTTATAAATGTCGGATGAGAGAGGTTTCACTGTTGGACTGTTTATTACATGTCGGATGAGAGAGGTTTCACTGTTGGACTGTTCATTACATGTCAGATCAGAGAGGTTACACTGTAGGACTGTTTATTACGTGTCGGATCAGAGAGGTTTCACTGTTGGACTGTTTATTACATGTCGGATCAGAGAGGTTTCACTGTAGGACTGTTTATTACATGTATGTTACCTGCATGATAACTTCCCACACTATACAAGATGTGTCTGCCGATCCCGTAATCAGCTGCCTCCCGCAGTGATCTAGAGCCAGGCATGTCACCACGTCTGTAATGTTTAAAATTGTCACTATTAAAATAAGGTTAACACTAGCTCTATATAAAATTTCTTTTTCAGTTTATGACTATGTTGATTTTGACTTCAATTTTCTTTTTCAGTTTTTGACAAATGGAGATTTTGAAGTATAAGAACATCACGTAATGACAATTAATGTAGTGAGAATTAAAACGTTCCTCCGATGTTCATACTAGTAAAGAGTAGTTGTATTTGTTTGTAAATGTAAGTTTGACCTATTTGCACTTTACCGTCTGTCTGTGATATAACTGTTCACAGAACTATACATCAAGTGATGACACAAGGTTTTGATATTATACCACAACGTAAAAATGCAGACTTGTGAGTTCTACATTACTCCACCACATTTATGCACGTGTGCATTGTTACATAGATTATTTACCATAGCCTTATAGAGCAACCCATCAAAAACCTTCATCCTCTCATTCAAAAGAAATTCAGGTCAACAATCTTCTCAGCAAATACTGCTTTGTAAAATATCTGTCAATTCCAGTCAAAATAATTTCATTGCGCACCATTTCATTGCTCTCTTGTTTTTTCTACATTAGACGATTTAGGCAAATCAAACATTTAATTATCGGTTATGAGAATTTGCTGTAGGGTAGTCATTGTAAATACCTGAGTTTTTTTTATTGATATGAATTGCATGTGCACAAAACATGCCCTTACCTGTGGGTATATGTTGAACTTTTTGTTCTTACTTTTGTGCTTTCTTTTGCCTTTAACTGTATGCTGTATATGTATTGTATGGTTGACCTTTCTGCCCTTACCTGTGTGTTGTATGATGTGGCTGACCTTTCTGCCCTTACTTGTGTGTTGTATGATGTGGCTGACCTTTCTGCCCTTACCTGTGTGCTGTACGATGTGGCTGACCTTTCTGCCCTTACCTGTGTGTTGTATGATGGGCTGACCTTTCTGCCCTTACCTGTGTGTTGTATGATGTGGTTGACCTTTTTGCCCTTTCCTAGGTGATACACCTGAAGACTGTTATCCCAGTGTCCCACGCTGAACAGAATTTTGGCATCATGGGATATCGTAAACAACTTGGAGTCGACCTTCAGATTTGGTGCAAAGGGACAAGGCATCCGTCTTTTACTTCTGTAATGAAACACTGAACATACACATTCCTGTCAAATCAGATACAAAGACATCAAAACTAACAATAATATAAGAAATTCTAAGTCCCTTAACTCCTTTACGACAAAGCCAATAAATCTGAAATGCCTCTGCCAAATCCAAATGCCATGTGTAAAATTTCTGAAAATCTTTCCAAAGAAGCTTAAGTTATCATGTGCCACAGAAAGTACTACTACAGTAAACCCAATTTTAATTGCATCAACTCTATTTCATGATTTATCAGTGATGAACTTGTTCAAGGTGAGTCATTTTTTCATGACAGAAATGATCTTGAACAAATACATGTATGAGACACATTAAAGGACTGATATGCCACAAGGAACAATGGCAGAGGCTAGGTTCTCACAAACATTTCTAGGATGCAAATAAAAGTTAGTTTACAGTATCAGAGTTCTAATAATCATTTGCTAAAAAAATTTTTGTAACAGATACTTTGAAGCAGTTTTGGGAAGTTTATCTCCTCCATCGAAATGTTGTGACTTTTAACAGTGGAGGTTTAAAAATGACATTTTTCAATATGATTTGGGTTTGCTGAAAGCAGGGGCTTTTGATGAAGTTAGCTTCAATGGTTACCTGTCACATATGTTGTGTTGATGAGAGCGCAGCATTTTCACATAATTCAGCTTGTTAAGAACAGAGCAATTGCAATCTTTCTAATCTACACGTATTTCTTGAATTTTGATTGCTGAGAGATGATGCTTTTGACAGCATTTTCAACCTACTTTCAGTTGCAAAGAGCTGGGTCTTTTAATAATGTTTTAAACTTACTTTGGGTTGCTAAGAGCTGGGTCTTTTTCGAATGTGAAGTAGTTGGAGATGGATTTATCATACGGTAGCCAGCCATGGAGCCCAATGATTCCTCCCTCTGAGATTGTCACCTGAAAAAAAATTTATGTATATCTACACAGATCTTATGTTTGAATAAACAGTTTAACAGACCTCAGTTTTAAATGTACATACACAATGAAACAAAGTTTAGTTTAAAATTAAACTCCATTCAAAACATAAAGCTAAACAGCGCAGAATTTACAATGTAAAGCTAAATAGAGGCCAATTCAAAATGTCAAACTAAACTGATCTCAATTTGAAATATAATGCTCAACAGTGCTCAATTTAAATTGTAAAGCTAAACAGCTCAATTTAAATTGTAAAGCTAAACAGCTCAATTTAAAATGTAAAACTAAACAGCTCAATTTAAAATGTAAAACTAAACAGCTCAATTTAAAATGTAAAACTAAACAGCTCAATTTAAAATGTAAAACTAAACAGCTCAATTTAAAATGTAAAGCTAAAGAGTAACCAGGGATCAATTCAAATTTAAAGCTACAATGTACAGTTTAAAGGAGCTAATTTTTAATGTACCACTAAACTTTATAAAACAAGTCAATTTGTAAAAAGATTCACAAAATTTTGGATAATGAAATCTATTTCAATTTTTTTCTTGTTTTTGATTTACAGCACATGCATTTGTAGAGCTCTGTAAAATCCTATTTCATCACAACAAATGTAGCCAGTGTTTGTAATCTTAAATAGAATGTACAGAAATTTTACACTACCACAGATGTCTACTCTAAGGTTAAAAGAATTTCAGAGTGAAATACTGTAAGTGTTACCATGGTATCCGCCATTCCATGCTGTATGATAGATCTGGCTTGATTCCTGGGAACTGAAATATACACCAGCGGGTCTGTTTCATGGGACACCTGAACATAGCATGCAAATACAATGTATATAATAAAACAACTATACAGACTGTAGGTCTCATTATAGACAATACCATGTAATGATGTATTTGTTTCCATGGAAATGACTGACCTCTACAAAGAAGACCTTGAGTTGATGGAGGAATTCCAGCACACTGAGAGGACGATCAGCTTTGATAGCCTTAGCGACCATCTCATCCATCGTCATTCTTCTGGGGTGGGGCTCCTGAAATGATTAGTACTGAATCTCAATTAAGATAACAAATCCGAAAAGAAATGCTCTAAGTTAGAAGTTGACAAGGTGTTTATTTCATGTTAGCTTACCTTTAGAAGTTGACAAGGTATTTATATAATTTAGTTTACCTTTAGAAGTTGACAAGGTGTTTATATAATGTTAACTTACCTTTAGAAGTTGACAAGGTGTTTATATAATGTTAACTTACCTTTAGAAGTTGACAAGGTGTTTATATAATGTTATTTTACCTTTAGAAGTTGGCAAGGTGTTTATATAATGTTAGTTTACCTTTAGAAGTTGACAAGGTGTTTATTTCATGTTAGCTTACCTTTAGAAGTTGACAAGGTGTTTGTTTCATGTTATTTTACCTTTAGAAGTTGACAATGTGTTTATTTCATGTTAGTTTACCTTTAGAAGTTGACAAGGTGTTTATATAATGTTAGTGTACCTTTAGAAGTTGACAAGGTGTTTATATAATGTTAGTTTACCTTTAGAAGTTGACAAGGTGTTTGTTTCATGTTAGCTTACCTTTAGAAGTTGGCAAGGTGTTTGTCCAAAGTTGTTGATCATTCCTTCTATAGCCTTCCTCTCTTTTTCATCCTTCACTGCATCCAAATCAACTGCTCCTGTAATCACATATCGAAAATATAACTACGAGAGGCCCATGGGCAACAATGCTCACTCGAGTCACTTTGGCCCATATTAAAGATTTCCCCTATATATTTGTATGTAAAACTTTTTATCCCTTATTTTGGACCCACCCTACCCCTGGGGGCCATAATGTTAACAAAATTGAATCTGTACTATGTTAGAAAGCTACTGAGTAAATTTGAACTTTTCTACCTCAGTGGTTCTTGAGAAGAAGATTTTTGAAGATTTTTGCCTATATTTTCACATGTAAAACTTTGATTACCTATTGTGGTCACATCCTACCACCCAAGGGCCTTGATTTTAACTAACTTGAATCTGCACTATGTCAGGAAGCTTCAATGTAAATTGGAACTTTTCTGGCCCATTGGTTCTTGAGAAGATTTTTAAATGACCCCACCCTCTTTTTCATTTTTGTGATTATTTCCCCTTTGAAGGAGACATTGCCCTTTATTTGAACAAACAGGAATCCCCTTCACCCAAGGATGATTTGTACAAAGTTGCATTGAAATTGGCATGCTGGTTCTAGAGAAGAAGATTTATAATTTTGTCAATGTATAATATTTGCTTTTTCACTATGATCTCCCCATTGGAGCAGGGCATTGACCTTCATTTGAACAAACTAGAATCCCCTTGACAAAAGGATGATTTGTGCCAAGTTTGGTTGAAATTGGCCCAGTGGTTCTGGAGAAGATATTGAAAATGCAAAAAGTTTACAGACAGATGGATGGACATACAACAGGTGATCAGAAGAGCTCACTCAAGCTTTCAGCTCAGTTGACCTAAAAATGAAACAACATCCTTCTGAATAACTTAAATGTGTATAGGATAATGACATCACACAATATTATTCAATTGTCTTATACATTACAGCTGTTTGTTGTAAAGTTACTGTATTTAATACTGAACTTGATTTGTGCAGCAGATTGAAGTTGTCTGTGTACATGTACATTGTACTTCCTGGAGTTCAAAGTGCGAACAAAACGAATTTGTGAAGAGCACAGTTGTGTGTTTGTACTTATTGAGAATGGAAAAATTAATTTGAATGAATACAAAATTGAAAAGATTTTAATACAAAAGATTGGTTTTTATCATTACAGAGTATCCAGCATAAGAAGCACACAGCAACGAGATTTTAATTATATTTTTAAGCCAAAAGTGTCCTATCACAATCCACGTGGAGAATTCCCAATATATCTCATATCTTTTGGATTTCCAACATTTTTGACTCATCACTGAAGAGACATTATTTGTTGAAATGTGCATCTGGTGCATCAAAATTGGTACCGTTTATGTTATATATCTCACTGTTACCAAAAGCTCTTCAGATCAGTAGACAAACAAAATTATTTCTATCATACTGTTTTTAAACAACCATAAATACAAGAAAGATATCACTGTCAGGAACATGCAATAGATTACAATATATATGAAGACTTTTTTCCAGTCCAGATTGCAAGAATATGGATGAATTAATGGGGAACAAATTGTGACCGATAATGCATTTTTTAAAGTATCCACTGTCTTTAATAAGAATTTTCAAATAAAAATAACGAAGATCATTTCGCATGCAGAAAAACTTTGATATGTCAACAACCAATATTGAATTCCTTGTTCATGCATGTTTTGTATTGACTGAATAGAAGACATAATGATCAATAAACTGTATTGAAGAACTATATCAACACTGATGTGATGTTTTTTTTCTGATATACAAGAAATACACATGAATTTCAATTTACCATTATCAGGATCCTCTGCTGTAAAATGTTTACATTATCTCATCAAAATTTGAAATCCAACTCCCATCGCAGAAATTGATCTAAGAAGATCAAATTACCATGAACCTCACAGATCGTCCAAAAAAACCAAAAAAAAATTATCGCCAAGACTGGTTCTAGTTTGTAGATTGTGAAATTTCAAGTGAGGACAATGATTTATTTACACTACCTGAATTCTCACTTACACACACTGTAAATCAACAGAATTGAGCATTATGACAATAATGACCCACATTTACCTTCATCAGTAAATAAAAGGCAAAGAAGGCCAACATTTACCTTCACAAGTAAATAGAAGACAATAATGACCCACAATTACCTTCATCAGTATATAAAAGGCAATGAATGACTTCCATTTACCTTCATCAGTATATAAAATGCAAAAAAGTCCAACATTTACCTTCACAAGTAAATAGAAGATAATAATGACCCACATTTACCTTCATGAATAAATAGAAGACAATAATAGTGACCCACATTTACCTTTATAAATAAACAAAACACAATGTCAACATTTACCTTCATCAGTAAATTGAAGACAATAAATGACCTCCATTTACCTTCATCAGTAAATAAAAGCCAATAAAGGTCAATATTTACCTTCATAGGTAAATAGATGACAATAATGACCCACATTTACCTTCATCAGTAAATTGAAGACAATAAATGACCTCCGTTTACCTTCATCAGTAAATAAAAGCCAATAAAGGTCAACATTTACCTTCATAGGTAAATAGATGACAATAATGACCCACATTTACCTTCATCAGTAAATTGAGGACAATAAATGACCTCCGTTTACCTTCATCAGTAAATAAAAGCCAATAAAGGTCAACATTTACCTTCATAGGTAAATAGATGACAATAATGACCCACATTTACCTTCGTAGGTACAGTAGTAGAACACATTGAGAGCCTCCACAGCTGCGGGCCCTTTCTGCTTGTATCCAAAGATGAGATCAATCCAGTTGTGGATGTTTGTGGAGACGTACTCCGACTCCAGGGCCTTCCTGTGTTTGTGGATGAAGTCTTCCGGAGACTTTGCCCACCTGGGCAGGACCACATGATTTACTCGTTCCTTACAACCTTGAAGCTTTCCAAGGTCAAAATCTGTCAGAAATAGGTGTAACCAAAATTTAGAGTGATACTAATTTCTAACATAAAGCTAACTACAATCATATTTCAGCACATTTTGGAAATAATGTGCATTTTGTGCATTCTTGTACACAATTAACATATGATACTGTCTACAATTAACATATGACACTGTAGACAAACAACATATGACACTGTAGACAATCAACATATGATACTGTAGACAATCAACATATGATACTGTAGACAATCAACATATGACACTGTAGACAACCAACATATGATACTGTAGACAATCAACATATGATACTGTAGACAATTAACATATGATACTGTAGACAATCAACATATGACACTGTAGACAATTAACATATGATATTGTAGACAATCAACATATGATACTAGACAATCAACATATGATATCCTAAGATACATGTACATTATACACATGTACACAGCAATATAACACATTACAGCTTAAATTTAGCAAAACTGGATGAAATTAACTAACCATTTGCATTGACCAGGAATTCAGAGAGATAAAAGAACTCTGGGATGAGTTCCTTGACATCATTAGGATTGTCCATCAGTGACTGCCAAGTGGCAGGAATGGAGTGGAACTGCCGGTCTGCCACATCAAACCTAGACAGAAGCAGCCATTACTACAGAGCTATAACAAACAATTCAATGAGTTGACATATAATGGACTCCAGGAAAAATCACTGGTAGATGTCCGCAAATGAAATTTCTAACACTATCATGACAACCTCAGAATTTCTATAGTAACCAGAAATAAGACATTAATTCCCTTCTAATAAAATTCCTTTTTTCATGTTGCTGATGTTGTTTAATTAAACGAAAACTGTCAGCATTGTATTGTGTTTAACATTGTGACTGTTTTAAGTCTGACATTCTGTACAATACAGTACAAGTGGTCACCTGTTGCTCTGCAGCTGTATATGCAGGCTGGTGAAGGGCTCCATTCTGATCATGTAATGCATGACCCCGGGGGCATTAGAGTAGTGGGTACCGTAGTGGAACTTCTCTATCACTCCTGAGGGGTCCTCGAAACTGTTGTATCTGTCAAACAGAGAAAAATGTTATTAACTGCGATACTGCACACACTGTATCACTTGTATTTAAAAACTTCATTCAGCATGGGACACCCTCAAAATGAGACGGTATGTAGCCTCCTGGAAATGATTCATTCTATTTACCTGTACATATATAATTATTTATTGTACTACCATGTGTTAATTAGTAGCTGCCCTGAATAAACACAAGTCACTGATCATTTGATTATATATTTTTTTTTTTATTTTTTTTTTTTAAATTTCAACAGTATTTATTGAGGTACATTTCACATCAAATAAACAGAACAATTGCAATTTATAAATGATTAAACATCAAAACATTGTTTACACTGTTGAACAGAGAGAGAGAGAGTAGGTTGTGTTGAAGTTGATACAAAATGTTTTTGAATCAATTTGAATTTAGTGTAGTTGCCAGTCAGAATCTGTCTAGAAGAAAAAGCCAATAATTCCACTGATTCATAAATTCATTATATTTGCCCTGTTGAGTTGCAATATATTTTAGCGTACAGTTATATGCGTTCTAACATCTATTAACAGTTCCTGAACTAATAAGCTTTCTTGTCTATATCTTTTCCGGTAAATGTAGGATTTGATAATTAGCAGAATAATGTTTAGTTCTTTAGAACTAATAATTCCAAAAATAAATGATTGCCTATCTAATGTATTGTTGATACATGTACCTTTCTCACTGCATATAGTTATGAAGGAATTGATAAGCTTCTGTACCTTTGGGCAATCCCAAAACAGATGCATAATTGTTTCTTCACTATTTTCACATAAATAGCATAATTTGGTGTTTATTTTCCCTATTTTATATAGGAATGAGTTTGTGGTTAAAATGTAGTTATTAATTCTGTATTGTAACCATTGAAGTTTAGAATTTTTTGTATACTGAAAAGGGTATAAGTGAATATTCTCCCATTGAGACTCCAATAATTCAAAAAACTTTCCCCATTTCTTTTTTCCTAATGGAGTTATGGTCTCTGCAATTAGAGTATTGTAAATTTGTTTTGTTCCCCTTTTGCTGGTACAGAATATTTTGACATCAAGAGGGACAAAGGGCTTGGGGTTATTTGTTCCCATTTGGATTTTCAGAGTGGTTAAACTTGCCTCAATAGATTTTTGGAGTGAGGCATAAGTCAAGAAATTTGTTTTAATGTTATAAATTTTCTGTACGTTTTCTAAAGAGTAAAAGCGTCCCTTCTCATCAAGTAAATCTGATATGTATATTATATTCTTCTCAAACAAGTTTTATAGAATACTGATTTATTACCAATTCTGATCCTCTTATTGTTCCATATTGGTTGGCTTATAAATTCATGCCAGGATTGAATTTTGATTCTATCTTGTAAGGTTTGATATCTCAGACCCTGTTTTGATTAGTGTTTCTAAGGAGACAATTTTATTTAACAGTACTTTCCATTTTGTATCTTGAGAATTCAATATTCGTTTTATCCAATATCGTTTTAGTCCCAAAATATAGCTATTTATATCTGTCGTCTTTAGTCCACCATTTATATAGTCCTGTATTACCTGCTTTCTTTTGAGTTTGTCAACCTTAGACTGCCATAAGAAGTTAAAAAGAATTTCATTTAGGTTCTTTATAAATATGTTCGAAGGTGAAGGTAATGAAATAAAAAGATGATTCAATTGTGAAATAAGCAGAGATTTAATAAGAGTTATCCTACCAAGTGGTGTTATGTGTCGTTTACTCCACTGATTTATGATATGCTTGATTTTCACTAGTTTCTTATCATAGTTAAGCTTGGGAATGTTTGTTAAGTCCACATCGAAGTTTATCCCTAAAAGTTTGAAGGTATGCATCCATTGGAAATTCATATCCTCACATAATTTGATAGATGAGTATTTTTTACTACCGATCCAGACTATCTGAGTTTTTGATACATTGATTTTAAGTCCTGAAATTTTGTAAAAGTTGTTTAATTCTTTTATAGTTTATCTAAGAGACTTTTCAGAGTCATCTAAAATAATTAGTGTGTCATCAGCATACTGTGATAATAGGAATTCAGTGTCATCAATATTAATTCCTTTAATGTCTTGATTACTTTTTAGCTTGAGTGCTAAGATTTCCACACATAATAAAAAGATAAAAGATATAAGAGGATATTGGGTCACCTTGTCGGCATCCACGACCTAGGTTGAAGAAATTAGATAGATGACCTGCTTGTGATACTGATGAGGAAATGTTTTTTTGGAAAACTGAAATCCATTTTCTAAAAGAAGGACCAAAATTGAAAAATTCAAGTGCTTTATCAATAAACTTCCATGATACAGTATCAAAGGCGTTTTCAAAATCTGTCATTAGTAATAGACCAGGGATGTTATTATCCTCAGTATATTGCATTAAGTCATATATAAGATGTGTATTTTCTCCTATATATCTCCCAGGAATAAATCCATTTTGGTCTGTACTGATTATTGAACTGATTACAGTTTTAATTCGTTGGGCTATACATCCTGATCCAATTTTATATACCACATTTAACAATGAGATAGGTCTCCAATATTTCATGTAAAATTTACTTTTCCCATCTTTTGGTATACAAGTTATTGTGCCTTGTTTTTGTGTTACAGATAGCTCTCCTAGTTTGTACCCTGGGTTTACTGATCTTACTACATAGTGTCCTAATTGTTTCCAGAATATTTTGAAAAATTCTGCAGTAAATCCGTCACTTCCAGGACTCTTATTATTGGACATGTTTTTCAAAACGAGTGTCGCTTCATTGTATGAAATATCACCCTCCAAGGAAATGCTCTGCATACCATTAAGTTTGGTACTATTTGTCTCTTTTAGTATTTCATTTAAATTGAAATCACAGAGATTATTGTTATTTTGATAAAGGTTGCTATAGTAATTTTCTATTTCCGAAAGGATATCTTTTTTTACAGTAATTTCTTCATTGGTACCTTCCTTTATAAGCTTGGGGACAATCTTATTTGTAAAATGCCTATTCTCTAAGTTTAAAAAGTACTTTGTTGGTTTCTCTCCCTCGTTGATCCATTTTGCTTTAGATCTAATAATATTTCCCATAGGTTTATGGTTTCTTATATTTTCTAATTCTTTCTTTTTGATGTTTATTTCTTGAGTGTTTTCTTCATATTTTTCTTCTAGTTCATTTATTTGTGACAATAATGATTCTTCCTTTTCTGTACTTTTCTTTTTAATATAGCTTGAATATGAAATACATTTACCCCTGATTTCCATCAATAAAGTTTCCAGAAAGAGTTGATCATTTACTGTGAATTGAATTTCATTATTTGGTATCTTGTCTATATATTCAATATTGTATACTGGTAAAGCATATTTTTGTTTGGTTTTTTTTGGTTAATTGTTTTTAGAAATTCATTGTCATGCAAGTGAATTATTAAACTTCCATAAGCCCTTTCCATGTGTAAATTCATTGAATTTAATACTGAGCAACACAGGAGAGTGATCTGACCTGTAACTTGCTAAAATTTCATTTTCTTGTACCATATTTAAAAAGGTATTAGATATCAGAAAAAAGTCTAGTCTTGCTTGTTTCAGGGGGGTTGGTTAACGCCAAGTAAATCTTTTTTTATCAGGATGAAACTCTCTGTAGATATCTGTGAGATTGAATTGATTGACTATTTCTAAAACTTTGTTTCTTGCTTTTGGATTGTTTAAATGAAGATAATTATAATAATCCATATCAGAATCCATAACTAGGTTAAAATCTCCGTCCATTATGATATCCTTTTTTCCTAAATCAGTAACAACTTTCCAAAGTTCATTATAAAAGTGGGGAGTGTCATCATTTGGACCATATACAGTAATCAGACTTAAGCGTTGATCATCAATATTTAGGTCTAATGCAATAAAATTCCCTGATTCATCACTTACTTTTTTGTGTATCTTAAAATCAAAATTATTATTGAAACATATTGCTACTCCTCTTGACTGTGATGTAAAGGAGTTAAAAACAGTATCATATCCCCATTCATTTCTAATGTTGTCTTCCATATCACTGGTAAAATGTGTATCTTGAAGACACAGAATATTGCAATCAAGTTGTCTGTAATATTGAAAAACATCTTTTCTTTTTCTACAATCATGCAGACCCTGACAGTTGGCAGATATTATTTTTATGGTTGCCATATTGCAGTGAAGTATTGCTTACCTTGCACAACCTTGATCATCAACCCAGTCATGAAGTATTGTTGAGTATTACTACTTGCTAAATAGAAAATTGTAAAGAAGAGAAAGGTGCGGAAAGGAGAAAGTAAAGAAGTATGCAATTTGTTTAGAACTGAAGGCACGTGCATCTGTTTGGAGAGGTGAAGTTGGTGTAAAGGTATTTACGTATACATTTACATCGGATACACCGCCATGCCACTAAAATGAAAACCGAATACATTATGGGAAAATAGTTTCCGGGATATTAGTATAATATGTCAGCATATCGATGCTTATATATCTCTAGAGACAAGTCATTTCAAAACAGAAATTTACGTCAAATGGAACACACACACACATACATACATATACATACATATACACACGTACATACATATACATACACATGTACATACACACATACATACATACACATACATATATACACACACATACATATACACATATATATACAAATATACATACACACACACACATACATATGTATCTACAGCGACTACAGCTATTGTCATGATGATTAGTTAATTAGAGCGATTGGGTTTTGCAATTCACGCATTTTCATTTTCCAGTTTGTTCACAATATCACACACCAGGTTTTCCATGATAGAAAAACGAGTTGGACCGATATGAGAGCTGCCTAAAGGACTACACTTTGTTACTACAATAGCAACGTTGAAAATCTCATTGTCTTGAAAATATTTCAGTAGTATGCGATTATTTTTAACTTTGGCATTTACATTTTGCTTGCGAAGAGAATCCGCTTTGTCAAAAAGTTTATTTCTAGCGGAGTTTAGAACAGGTGGTTGCTGAGGTGTAATAAAGAAAGGCAGAGATTTCTTCTCAATCTTTTTAAGTTTTTGAGCATTGAGAATGTCATCCTTATTATTGCTATCGAGCAACTTGGCAGTGATGGTGACAGGTCGGTTATTGTGCTGAGGGCGTATACCGTTTCTGTGAATACGTGTGAACTGGACATCAACATCCAGATATTGTTTGATAAGTTTTGGCATAGTTTCAGCGAGGTTTTCTCCACGGGAGAAAGTGAAGTTATGGATGAGAATATTGTCTCTCATGGACCTCTTACGAAGGTCTGTTATGTCGTCGTGTACACGTGAAACAGTTTTGTCAATTCTAATGACAACAGACCATAGTAATTCCAGCTCTCGACGAAGTTCAGCGTTTTCTGCACGTAGAGCTGTGATTTCATTGTAGTTGCAGTCAGTTTTGTCTGATATAACTTTAAACTGAGCATTTACATGTTCAATGTCGGGCTCCGTGAGACTTTGTGAACACTTTTCAGAAGTATTTCCTCGGTTTGATCTATTTCTCGTTCCCATTTTAAAGTCAACCAAAGCAAAATTGCAAAAAACAAAACTCACAATTAAGTACCAGTTGAAACTCCTTGAATCTTATAAAGCTATGCCATAGAATCACCTCAAAATCACCAAAGTCACCAGGACTGAAATTTCACCTGTCCATGTTGGTCGGTGTCACGTGTTCTCAATCATTTGATTATTGATACATGTCAAATCTGTCAATCAAAATGAAAAGGATTTTTTTTTTTTTTAAAGTCATTAGTTGGAGACATTTTTTGAACCCTTGATTCCAGGAGGCTCCCAGCTGATTCAGGAGATAACACATCTATGGCTTATTGTCTTTTTTTTCCCCATTTTTTTCTGTTCTAGTGTCCTGTCTCCTCACAATTCAAAGTTACTACATTATAACATAGCTAGATTTTTGTTTGTAACACCTCAGACAGACAGACCCCTCCTCATTATGTTTGCTTGTTTCTGATTGGTTGCCTTACTTTTCTCTGACCTCCCTCTCATTTTTAGGGTTATTAGCTCCAATTGGTTTGCTGAGATCTCTATACACACTGGGATTTTCCACATCCAAAGAGTCAGAGGTGTAGTCAGACAGTATCCATGGAAACTGAAAATAAACACATTGGTTCACACTGAAATATTGTGAGCAGAAGAGGTGTTCAAATGCTGGTTCACAAATTGACCAGAAACTTGTTGAAAACATTTTGTATTCATATTCAGAAAAATTTGAAACTTACCACAGGGTACTGGCTAAGGTCGTTGTATGTCCGACCTGCGATAGTATTCAATTCTATCAAGTACTCAAAGTTGGATATTTCTCTTTGAACCCATTTCTGAAATCAAATCAGTAGCACTTTCAAGTCTTAATTCTACCCACAATGACATTCTCTTCTCTTGTTATTTCTACCAATACCTGATCAAACAATTGTTTCACTCATGTTTAAATTCACCCATAGCCATCTTTTTACTTAGAATTTATTGTAATGAATAAATTTACACTTGTCTAGTTTTATATTTGCCCATTTATGATATAGGCAAACACAAAATAAGCATTATATACATTTAAGTACAATTGAACTTCAGTGTCTCAGACATCAATATCTCAAATACCATGGATATGTTGAAGTCTGCTGAAAGTCTCAACTACACTGTCTTTATGTACTCTAATCTCAATATCTCAAACCCTTGTACATCTCTTAAGATTTTTCTTGGCCCCATTGAGTTTGAGATAAGGAGTTTTTACTGTAAATATACTATTAAATAAAATTTGAGTAAAATCTCAGATTTATGTCCAGGTTTCACTTAAGTTTATTTCAAGAAATCCAGACCAGAGAACACCATAATGTAACATTTTCACGTCTGATTATTACCTTGCTGAGTCCTGTTTTGATTATTACCTTGCTGAGTCCTGTTTTGATTATTACCTTGCTGAGTCCTGTTTTGATTGTTACTTTGGTGAGTCCTGTTTTGATTATTACCTTACTGAGTCCTGTTTTGATTATTACCTTACTGAGTCCTGTTTTGATCATTACCTTGCTGAGCCCTGTTTTGATTGTTACTTTGGTGACCCTGTTTTGATTGTTACCTTGGTGAGTCCTGTTTTGATTGTTACTTTGGTGACCCTGTTTTGATTGTTACTTTGGAGAGTCCTGTTTTGATTGTTACCTTGGAGAGTCCTGTTTTGATTGTTACCTTGATGACCCTGTTTTGATTGTTACTTTGGTGGCCCTGTTTTGATTGTTACCTTGGTGAGTCCTGTTTTGATTGTTACCTTGGTGACCCTGTTTTGATTGTTACCTTGGAGAGTCCTGTTTTGATTGTTACCTTGGAGAGTCCTGTTTTGATTGTTACCTTGATGACCCTGTTTTGATTGTTACTTTGGTGGCCCTGTTTTGATTGTTACCTTGGTGAGTCCTGTTTTGATTGTTACCTTGGTGAGTCCTGTTTTGATTATTACCTTGCTGAGTCCTGTTTTGATTATTACCTTACTGAGTCCTGTTTTGATTATTACCTTACTGAGTCCTGTTTTAATTGTTACCTTGGTGGCCCTGTTTTGATTGTTACTTTGGTGGCCCTGTTTTGATTGTTACCTTGGTGACCCTGTTTTGATTGTTACTTTGGTGACCCTGTTTTGATTGTTACCTTGGTGAGCCCTGTTTTGATTGTTACTTTGCTGAATCCTGTTTTGATTGTTACTTTGGTGACCCTGTTTTGATTGTTACTTTGCTGAATCCTGTTTTGATTGTTACCTTGGTGAGTCCTGTTTTGATTGTTACTTTGGTGAGTCCTGTTTTGATTGTTACTTTGGTGACCCTGTTTTGATTGTTACTTTGCTGAATCCTGTTTTGATTGTTACCTTGGTGAGTCCTGTTTTGATTATTACCTTACTGAGTCCTGTTTTGATTGTTACTTTGGTGAGCCCTGTTTTGATTGTTACTTTGGTGAGCTCAGTTTTGATTGTTACCTTGGTGAGTCCTGTTTTGATTGTTACCTTGGTGAGCTCAGTTTTGATTGTTACCTTGGTGAGTCCTGTTTTGATTGTTACCTTGGTGAGCTCAGTTTTAATTGTTACCTTGGTGGCCCTGTTTTGATTGTTACCTTGGTGAGTCCTGTTTTGATTGTTACCTTGGTGAGTCCTGTTTTGATTGTTACTTTGGTGAGCTCAGTTTTGATTGTTACCTTGGTGAGTCCTGTTTTGATTGTTACCTTGGTGAGTTCTGTTTTGATTGTTACTTTGGTGAGCTCAGTTTTGATTGTTACTTTGGTGAGCCCTGTTTTGATTGTTACCTTGGTGGCCCTGTTTTGATTGTTACCTTGGTGACCCTGTTTTGATTGTTACCTTGGTGAGCCCTGAGGCCTTGAGCATCTCTGCTGGTGACCTTGACACGGTATAGATGAGGTTAGGAGGCTTCAGACTCAGGATCTTACTATACACCTTATTTCTTCTCTGTAAAACACATCAGTTACAGTTAACACATTACAACAAACACGAACAAATTTTGATTCCAAGCAGATTAAAAACATTTTCTTTTTAATTTCAATTTCATCCCTACTTTTATGATAGCTCATTACACCAAGACTTATATTTCTTTAACACTATTTCACAAGATGGTGATTTAAATGTTTTGTGAAATGATTTGTATCAATTGATTTGTTTGTTTATAATCGTAGCTTAATGGTTAAAGCATCAGGTTACCGACTCACATATCCAAGTTCAAATCCACCAGTATCTCCTGTTCATATTTATAGAAATAATTTTTGAAAATCATGTTTTTTAAATCCAAAATTGCATATATTTTGCTTTTTGAATACATCCTTCTTACATATCATCATATCTTTCATAATCATATTATTTCGTGCTAATTTGAGATACTCTTTCAAGGTGCAAAGAGCCATCTCATGTTTACAATGAGGAAAATAATGGGTTGTTTTTAAAATGTAACTTTACCTTTGCTTCAAAGTTCAGGAAGAAGTTGGTTTGGTCGATCATAAATATTTCTATAGCACTCCTCCGTAGATTGTAACGCCTGAAGTGGATTTCTCGAAGCAGGGACAGTGACCATTTAAAATCCTCACCTCCTGATCGCATAGACAGTGTGTATAATTAAGCTATTCATCAGTATCCACATTGTTAATGTAGAAATCCAAAATTAAATCAAAATGAGTTCCACAGGGCAGGGCTTTCCCTCACAATGGGGTATTTTTTATTTAACCTATTGACCTTGAACTTTGACCCCAAAATCATTAGGGTTCTTCTTTTTATGATAATAAGCTATATGTGAAGGATCTATTAAAATGAGAGAAAAAAAAATGTGGCATCTGAAGTACCTGCTAGCTTTTTCAATTAAATCCCCTAGTGACCTTGACTTTTGGACTAAATTGGATGGGTTCTTTTTGTTTTGATAAAAGCTATATGTGAAGTATCAAATCAAGCAAATAAGCATTTCAGCCTCTAGAGTGTCTACAAGCAGCATTATATATATATATATATATATATATATATATATATATATACATACACACACACACACACACACACACACACACACACACACACACACACGTCCCATTAATATATCCCCTCTCACAATGATTGTGAGGGGGATGATAAAATTATTAACATTTAAAAAATGCTTAATGCATAAAATATGATTTTTATGAGTATTCCACTATGCATATTCTACAAATAATTTAGTTCTAAAAAATATACCCATTTCAAAACAACACAGTATTTTAATGAAATATTAGTAATAAAATTTGATTTTGCTTATGTCCAAGTTTTACATGCTCAGAAAACCAAATACCAGGAAGACAGATTCTTCGTAATGTTTGAAAAATAAAGTATATGGCTGAACCAGGATTAAACCTAGGATTCCTACAATATGGTTCGGTGCTCTAACCACTGAGATGTCCAGACCGATAGTCATGGTCCATATTGATGTAGCCCTAACTACTACAGTATTCATGCAAATACACACAAAATTAATTAAAACTGTTTTGCACTATTTGATGGTGGATGTATACATGGAGTGCATAAACAAACAGAAAAGTTACTCTGCTGTATGAATACTGTGAATCAGTCAACTTAAATCTCGATGCCATATAAACAGCAGACAATAGTAAACACATACCCTCCTCTCTGTTTGTGCTGCAGTCAAAGAAGTAGATACTGGAGGTTGTGACTTCTAGTCGACCCTTAACCACATCCACCATGGTTACCAGTTCACATTCCTCAGAGAGAACCAGTTTTTCTTTCCCCTGGGTCTCATTGTTTCTGAAGGATGCAAATATTAAAAATAAAAGAGTGGTTTTAATATTAAATCTTGCCATTTGAAAGACAAATGAACAACAGAGCTTTGTCTTTTTGATCTAAAATACAATTATTTATTTGAACCAAAGTTTTGTAAATTGCTCTATTATAAAACTGTTTATTTGAACCAGATCTTGTCCTTTGCTCTGTGATAAAACTCTAGTATGAAGCAGAGTATTATTTTTGCTCTACAATACATGTACCACTGCCTATTTGAAGCAGTTTTGTCATTTGCGCTAATATAAAATTGTTTATATGAACCAGAATTTTGTCTTTTGCTCTGTGATAAAATTGTTTATTTGAAACAAGAGTTTTGTCTTTTGCTCTGTGATAAAGCAGCATGTTTATGTGAACCAGCAGGGTTTTCAATAGCAAGCGGAATGTAGCAATATATTGTCGCTTTAAAAATTTGCATTCGCTGGTTCAAATTTCATGAATAAAAAATATCTGAAAGAAATAATATAAAAATGGTGTTTTAAATCTTTCATTCATTTCTTGCACTGTTTATAAACTAGTTGTCATTAAAAGGTGAATGATTAGCACCCAGAATACCTCATTTGTAATCTATCAATTTCTTTCCAGCTTCAAATACTTTGACTATAATCCAGCAAATTTTATTTTGTACAAAATAATTGTACGTTATATTGTACAAATTTTTGCAAGCCTGGCTTATCTGCAGTGGCAAAAAAAAAAAAAGTTCCAGACTTGGAAGTTCAGTTAGGGAGTAAATGACATCATATGTGTGGATAAATCATGTTTGCACAGTTGTTCATTAGAAATTATTCAAACCGATCTCAAGTATATACACTGAATAAAAAGTGAAATGCTCTTAAATTAATTACCTTTAATTATCCTGTAGAATATGGAATCAGATTTAATCATAAGTGTTTTGAATTCAGTTAAAATCTTTTGTTAATGTTCAAAGTTTGAGAAAATTTTATCATATGATAAGCTTTCCATTGTATGAAAATGAAGAAAAAATGCTTAAGGATCACTGAATACATATATTAAATTTACATAAAATTCATTAACATAGTCCAAATTCTGTAACAATTGTAAGCATTCTATATACCTAGAATGGAGAGGTCCCTTCCCCAAACAGGAAGGGAACTCATTCTGTAACTCCCCCCCCCCCCCCCCCCCCCCCCCGGGAGCTTTGCTTCTCGGAGACTTCCTTTGGCAAACTTCCCTACCACTTCAAATTAATAAAATCATCTCTTCAAGAAAAAAAGTTATATTGAAATCCCTGAACTAGCTGTTTTGTCTTTTTTCCTGATTTAAGTGCTTATTGAACCAGAGTTTTGTCTTTTTGCTATATGACTTTCTTGACCTGAGCCCCGTGAAGATGACAAACATAACTGGACACTGCTTGCTTTTCACCTTGTGACCTTTCTAATCCCGCAGATCAGTGACCTTTCTGCTCTGAGATGTAACTGACCTGGCTCAGATTTCTTGAAAAAATCTCAAACTTAAGTTTAAATTTTCTTTTATTTGAGCAGTAAAAATTTGTATAAAACCTCAGACTGAAGTCCAAGTTTCAACATAAGTTGCTTTTGAGAAATGCAGACCAGGAATCTCTGGTCTTTCTAACCTGGAATCTGACCTTTTTCACCCTAGATGTTTCCTATTTGGAATCTATGACCTTTCTGACCTGAGATCTGTGACCTTTCTGACCTGAGACTGGTGAACTTTCTGACCTGAGATCTGCACTGACGACACTCCAGTCCTCCTCCCCTATGATGTCCTCGTCAATCTGATCTTTGGACACCAGCGCCTCACGTGCCAGCTTTATCTTCTGTATCTCTTCAGCAATGTCTGCCTCGCTTGCTCCTATTAGACAAGGGAATTGTGTGAGATATATATAATATTGATATTGAGTGTACTTGTATATCTATCTGAAATCTGATCCAACAAATCTGAAATGGGAAGTACAGTTACCAGGGCTCCAGGATATGTACACGAGTCAAGATTACAGCTCTTGATTATTTTCTTTGCTGGTATAGATTCTTACAATTTTGTACAGATTACATCATAGCATATATGTAGAAGTTCAGTTCAGTTTACTACACTCAAACCATGGAAAGGTATATGAGGTACATGACACGTATCTACATATATACAATAACAGGGGTTAAACAGACAAAAGGTTAGAAGAACAGACAATATTGTTGATTTTCAAAATAAACAGACACAGCTTTCTTAGAGATGTAGAATCGTTGGAAGACATGAGTGCACAAAATGTTTTAGTATCTGGAGCAGAACAATATTCTATATTTAAAAAATCTCTACATAATTTGTTCAATGATTCACATTGATTTCAAGAATATAATGAAATTCATCTCCAATTTGATTACAGTTGCATAATGTACTAAAGCATTCATTTTTTCAGTATTATTCCATCTGCCTATTTAAATGGCTAGATGGTGATTAGTAGATCTAAATTTAACATAAATTCTTTGTAATTTTCTTGGTATCATGTCAGATATTCTTCACATTCAAAGTTTGTTATAAAAATTCTATCAATAATTCCCTTAAAAGAATTACCTACATCATCATAGAATAGACAGCATAAAGCTAACACTGAAAGGTCGTCACTGTCCTCCCATTGTAATCAGTTCTTACCTAGATTGTCTCTCTGGTAGCTGGCCTCAGTGTGGGGATCAAATCCATAATTTGGGATCATCTTCACTTTCATCCTTTTGAAGTTCTCTTGGTTGGACAATTTCCAGTGCATGGATGATGTAGTACTGAAATGACGTAAAACATTAAAATTTTCTAACTAAATTCAGATTCAACAAAAAGTTTGTTTTGAATAAGAAACTCTGATACATATTTATTCTGTGATGTTTATTTGGCCAGTGACCATCCCTAAACAGACTTTATAAATACAGTATGTATACTGCTGTATGCTGGCTGAATCCCTATCCTCCTTGTCTGGTTGGTAAAATTATTATCTGCTGTTCAGAGCATGCCTCCTCTCCATGTATTTAAATACAGCGGAACTTTGGTATTTCAAACACCGATATCTCGAATACCGTGGATGTGTCAAAGTGAGTCGGAAGTCCCAATTACTTATTCTGTTAAGTATTTTAACCTCAATATCTTGAATCCTCGGATATCTTGAAGTTTTTTCTTGGTCCCATCGAGTTTGAGATAACAAGGTTTGACTGTACTGAGCTAGCTATCTTATAAAATTTACTGCTTCAACCACACCTCTCTTTACCTTGTGGATTTCTTTTTTGATTGGTTGACTTTCAGTTCAGACCATGCCACCCTCTTCCCCCCCCCCTCTCTCTCTCTCTCTCTCTTTCTCTCTCTCTCTCTGTAATGGATGATTTATTGTTCAGGACACATCCTTCTCTTGTCTTTTTTTAATTGATTGACTTACTATTCTGAAAAAAACATGCCGGGCTCTCTATCTCTCTCACTCTTTGTTTTACCTCTGGTTGATTTACTGTTCAGACCACATCCCTCTGTCTTTTTACTGGTTGATTTACTGTTCAGACCATGCCCCTCTCTGTTTTTTTTTTTTTAAATTGGTTGACTTAACGTTCAGATCACACCACTCTCTGTTCTTTTTTTTAATCGGTTGACTTACCGTTCTGACCACGCCCCTTTCTGGGTTTTTTTTTAAATTGGTTGACTTACTGTTCTGACCATGCCCCTCTTTCCCCTGTGAAGAAGCGTTTGGTGGCTCTCCATTGCTTCAGTGTAGACTGGTGTTGACTCTTGTGTTGAACCATCACATTGTGAAATCGCTTCTGCTCTGATGATTCCTTATCATGGAATGGATCAAGCACCTTGTTCTAAACAGAAACACATTTGTGTTGAATGTGCTAAAATTGGCACAACTTACAACTTCAAGAGTGTGGTACCTCCCTTATCCATAATATTCAATGTTTACCTGAAATTTAAGTTTGGATTCGCCTTTTTCTCGATTTTTCATGTGCATGCTGACCATCATGGCTTCCTTGCACTGCCCCCAGAAGTCACTGATGTTGGATTCCAGATCACTAAATGTACTCTCATCAAAATGCTGCATCTGAGGCTTCACCTAGTCAAAACAAGCATTACAAGACTATTGCATGGCAATACATAGTCCCTTATACCGGCAGAAAATATTTATGTTTATTTTCTAAGTCCAAGGGTCATAACTCAGCAAAAATGTCACGTAGCTTACATAAATACTGTATTTTTTTTAACAAATTCAAGAAACAGGATGCCTATAATGATTAATGACACTGGAATTTATCATGTTACAGTTTGTATTTCTGACAACTTACATAATTTTCTAGAAACTGTTTCCATTGCTCTGAGACACAGTAGGTTTTGAAGTCATCAAAGAAAGCCGGACTGTGATTGGTTGGGGGAAGGTCAGGCAAAAGTAGGTCAAGGTTCAGGAGACTGCTTGCCTTGTCCAAGAGGGCCTTCATCACAGGGATAAGGAAGGAGTAGGTGTCAGATTTATCTGTAACCATGGAAACATCAATACAAACAAACCATAATTTCTAAAAAGTACGTGTTGAAGCTTTGCAAGCCCCATTTATCAAAGATTATCATGCTTCCTGTCAGCTTGTTCCTACATATTCAATACCCTACTATTTTTACAAAGTGCACAGTTATTTATAAAGTGCACTATCATTATTATAACGAGTTTTAATCAGACTAACATATCTTTTGCCTATTATGCCCATTATATGCCTATTATAATAGTACATTCTGTCGTTTGTTACATTTTTGTGGAATGACGATCTTAATTTGTAAATATATAACACATTAATATATTATGTATATGAAAGAGGTTTTATAAGTTGCAAGAACTTGTAACCAATGCCTTTGTATATTTATACAATAAAGTATGTTCAAATCAAGTCAAGTTTGGTGTCAATCAAGCAAATGATTCTTAAAATATAGGAGACAATATATTACTGTCCAGATTGACCTTTGACCATGTGAACCCAAATTAATAGGCATCATCTACTCCTTTTAATGTACCAGTGTACCAAGTTTGATATTTGTCATGGAAAGGGTTCTCAAGATATTGAGTGGACAATATCTTCCTATGTTAAGAGAAGATTGACCCTTGGCCTTGACCATGTGACCTAAAAATTGATAAGGGCCATCTTCTCCTCAGAATGTACCAGTGCCCAATCTTTGATGTCTGTTAAGCAAAGAGTTTTCAAGATATTTAGTGGTCAGCATATTCCTATGTCTAGTTTGAGCTTGACCTTTGACCATGTGACCTCAAAATAAATAAGGGTCCTCTACTCCATACAATGTACCAGTGCACTAAGTTTGATGTCTGTCAAGGAAAGGGTTATCAAGATATTGAGCGGTAGTATCTCCCTGACTGACCTTTGACCTGGAAGATAAACCAACAGGTGCAAAACTATATGCCCCTCTTCTTTGAATGGGTGGGGTGGGGGGGGGGGGATTAAAAATATAGATAGTCAGTATGATAATAACAATCATATAAGTTGCGATTTGCATTTGGTACACTGAAATACTAGTCAGGGTCTGGCCCATGGTGCAAGAACCAGAGACGAGTGCACTATGGGTCCAAACCTTTACTACTATTTTGGCATAGTGCATGCAAATTGTAACACTATTATACAAATAGTGTATAAAAATGTGACAGTGATCATTATAATATGTAAACCAGTTGGTGGTAATAGTAATTGATAACAGTTTATCACAACTTTACTTCCACATATTCTTGTGTGGCACATTCAATTAGGTCGGGGGGGGGGGGGGGGGGGGGGGGGGGGGGGGGGGGGGGGGGGGGGGGGGGGGGGGGGGGGGGATGTAAAATTACATCCTACAGAAGCCCCTCGACTTACCCCTGACAGCTTTGAGCACCATAAGGTTGAGGTTTCCAATCAGAAAAGAGGCTTCAGCAGAACTGGAGATCAGCTTCGTTGGACCAGAGTGTGAAGCTTGGCTGTTGCTACAGCACACAGCTAGAAAAGTAGAATAGTCTGACATCAACAGCATGCTCTCAGACATGTAAACATACAGACAAATCAAGAATAACAAAATACGAAACTGCTGCCCCAATCATTGAATTGGGTTTAACAGATACTCCTGCCTGAGTGGGTGAATATAATGATCTGATTCCCTCAAACTCCAGCGGAGGTAATTACACCAAAAGTACCCTAACATACCCTGGCTTCTCAGGTTTGGTAGATTAGTATACTGCAAGGCATCAACTAATGTAAACTGGTACCCTTGGTTCTAGGTCTGGCTGACTAGTATTAGCTAAATAAATGTAAACTGGTACCTTTACCCCTTGGCCTAATTGACTAGCATGAGCTAATGTAAACTGGTACCTTATCTAAAGGTTTAGCTGACTTAGCTTCAGTGTTTTCTGTGCTGTAAATTTAAAGTTTTAATAAGGGGTGAATCTGTAGCTTCTGGTCTATCTCAATATTTTTCCAGTGAGCTACAGATCTGCAGCTACATATATACATGTATAACTGATTAGCACACAAGAGCTGATGTAAACTGGTACCATTACCTCTAGGTCTGGCTGACTAGCATACTGTATGAGAAGACACAGACCAAGCCGGCCATCTCTTTCCAACCTCCATCAGATTCCACATCCCACACAGCTAGATTGTCCAGTAAAGCCAATCATGTCCTCTACTAACTGTTCAAACAGGATTCAAAGATTTATCTTCATTAATATGGCAGTAAGAAAATTAGAAAGCTAATCCAGTTATACCACTGGGAATGTTGCAAAAATTTTTTTAGGTGCTGGTCACGAAATTCAGGTAAACATGTAAATACAATAAAGCACAGATCTATTGAACACATTAATAATGAATCGACACTTAGAGCAAAGCGATTTTCATTCACTGTAGTTTTAAAACATTACAAACTCATTAGAGATAATAAATCGCATTTATAGTGAATCAAAACTGTTCATTCCCAGAACTTTACTATAAGCGTTTGTTAACTGTAGTATAGTATGTGTATACACTTGAAGATACTGCAATGTGAAACACAACTGTTTATGTAAATTCATTCTAATACGTGTGGAGCAGCTTGTTATAAATGCACTTCATACAGTGCAATTATGGATGTGCATGGCTTCCTCTTTGAATAAATGAGCATTTATTTTTATCTTGGTGCACTAGCGAAAATCTGTATGCACATGGTGTGAAGTGAGGGGAGGGTTAAAAAAAAAACACAAACAAGTTAACTAAAAATAACCTGTTTGAGTCATTAATGAAGGAAAGAGCAATACTGGTGAAGGGCAGGAGCATTTGAGAACAAAGAGAGGTAATTCATTGTGACAAATAATTCAGTTATTTTTGAAAATAACTTGTTTGTGTTACCCCCCCCCGACAGTCAAAGCTACTCTGTACTCACCCTCTCACTGAACTTCTCTTTGTCTTGCTTGGCATCCTGCGACATGAAGCAATGAACCAGTTTAACCAGCTGTATTGCTTCTCTGTGGGCGTTGCCGTATCTTGAGCTGTCAACCAATAAAAACATTTAACAGTATACATTTTATGTACAGTAAAACATGCTTATAATGAACTCGGTTATGACAAATTCATGCTTATAATGAACACAGTTATAACGAATTCATACTTTTTGCCAAGTGATGTTTATTCCTCTTTATGAAGAAAATAAGGAAAATTTTATTGGATATAATGAAATTTGTTTTCGCTGGCCGTGGAGGTTCGCTATAACCATGTTTTACTATATAATGAGTTTGACTAACACTTTAAATACAATTACGTCAAAATTTTCATATTATTAATAATGAGAGACATTCTACATTTTACTTTCAAATTTATATTTTATGCTGTAGTGTAAAATCACAAGTATCGGTAAAGATTTAATATAAATAGAATGATAAAAACCAACATACAGTGAGTCTGTATCTTCACAGAAAATTATCTAATGAAAGAAAGGGTAGATGTTTATAAGAAAGCAGTCATATGTAAAAGAAATCCACTTCTAGCATAACAGCTGCATAAATGGGATACTGTGAGTGCAGGTTAAAATCTACTTATCAATCATGCAAAACCGGCACCTGAAAAAGCACAAGGCAGGGGAGGTAACTGGATGCTGTTTCTAGATTGATCATCAAATGAATGAAAAGCATCCTACATGCAAATAGAGGTGTACCAGTTTAGTGAATTCATTAAGCTACTTGGAAACATTCTATGCAAAACCATTTATCAATCTGCTACTTATCTTAAGTTGTCAAAGTTCATTTTCCTCTCATTTCTTTTGACCAATGACAACTGTATCACGCTAAATCACGTCTGAGAAGACATTTTGATAGACAATTCAGCTGCTGCCAGCAGCTTTATCACATACCAAAACAAAATTTCACTATTCTTTGTAAATGTGAAAATTTACAATTAAATGTAACTTGTGATATCAAATGAATTTAAACAAAAAACAGCAGCAAGTTTTGTATAGAATGTTATATGTACAGTAAAACTCTGTCGCTATACAACTCACGAGACAATCGAAATTTTGTTACCAGACAATCGAAACTCAAGGGAAAAATAAAATTCTAAAGTTATCTGTATCTGATATCTGCTGGTTACATCAATTATTGAAGTATTTCATACTTCCTAATGTGAACTTAAATGAACTTCATATTAAACAGGAATTCACTATATCAAGGTTTGCAATAAACGAGTTTTACTGAACAGTAATTGCCAATTTCAGGAAGGAATCTTTTGAGGGGAGATAACCCTGTACTAATATGAAACTAACACAGCTTAATGCTATCTATGATTTGGGAGGCGCTTTTGAGGGTAGAAGTGAGAAGTTGTTGCATTTGAGTGGAGGGGTCTTTGTCCGATTCAGATGACCTCGATTGTTTTTCTTCATCTAAAATGAAGACACATTCTATCAAACTAAAATGAAGACACATTCTATCAAAACAACTTAAAACTGAAAAATATCATAATTGGACAAAGTAATTCTTTTTCCATTCCTGTAGAAGGCTAAAGAGAGCATTTTAGTATTAGCTGCATGACCTTTTGCAATATGTGCAAGTGTATACATTTAAGAATTAAACTTCATTTCATTTCAAGATAATAACAGACTTTGAGGCTTTTCCATCTGATGAGGACTCAATTCCAACAATTAGACTTTACGACAGAACCACATGTCTGTATTTTTTTTATCAAATATTTTACTCTCTACTTAATCTCAGACTGAGAAATTACGAGATTGCACCACCTGAGTACAGTCCTAGCTACACGGACAGCTAAATAATTAATGTATTATGTGAGTAGCCAACTACGAAACAGAAAGACAACATATTATTACACTATACAATAGCTTAGTGTAATAACTACGAAACAGAAAGACATATTATTACACTATACAATAGCTTAGTGTAATAACTACGAAACAGAAAGACATATTATTACACTATACAATAGCTTAGTGTAATAACTACGAAACAGAAAGACATATTATTACGCTATACAATAGCTTAGTGTAATAACTACGAAACAGAAAGACAACATATTATTACACTATACAACAGCTTAATGTAGTGAGGACAAATCAAATCAATAAACTTCTACTACAAAACACAACAAAAGCAAACATAACTCATGATTTTAAAATAGCAGGATAAACTATACCCTATTCAGCATCAGAAATTTCCCAGTGAGTAGTTTATTGCTTGACATTACATACATCAAGTACTTTACAACATTAAACATCTCACATATAGATTACCTATACTCTTACCTGCCTCCTTCAAATCTGAAGTACAAGAGTGGATCATCATTTCTAGGAGACGTCTCTTGATTTCCCAGGGTGACCTAATAAGTTCATGGTTCTCACATAAATAATCCACCCACGAAATGACAATGCCTCGCTCCTGAAATGAAGATACATGAACATCATAGGCAGCCAGTAGATACGTAGGTGACATCTAGTGTGTACATTACATTTGAACAGTCACTGGTGTGGATAATATACATTTAATTAAGCTTCCCTGTCTTCAAAGTTTGAAATATCTAGCTAACTTAAAAGTTTGTACTTTCCAGTGGTAGAAACTTTTACAAACTCTCGTCATTCATTAAATATCACCAAACTTTGTAGTAATATCAAAAAGCAAATATCTGAAACACTGTTTTCCCCGTTTTACAACATATTGGAATTTTAAGACATTGTAGTTGAAACGAGGTCAATTCCAAGGTCACAAGGTCAACAAATCTGGTATTGTTAGAAAGGTCTTCTCACAAAAAATGCACATACTCAATATAAATACAGTACCTTTTACAATTTGAAAGATATGGTTTATATTCAAACTTCCCAAATGAAGGTCAAAGACCAATGTAAAGGTCACCAGGTCAAAATTTTTGTGTCAGTGGAAAGGTCTTGCCACAAGGAATATACATACCACATATGAAAGGTTTACCTACATGGTGTTAAAGATATAACCACGGTTAAAGTTTGAAAATTTCCAAAAACTAGGTCAAAAGTAAATAGACAAGAATATTTACTTTCCAAGCAGCATCATCAGAGCCCTCTACTCCCTTCCACATGATGGTGAGGAGAATAAGGAGGATATTCTGACATAGTTCCTCAGTCCTTTCACCACTGTCCTTGAAACAGATTTTCTGAATCCCAAGGTTATCCAAAGCTTTCTGTATTGTATCTGCTTGTGTAAAACAGGAACTCACACGTTTGTCCTTAGAGGAGGTCATTGAAACGTTTAAGTCTATTGCACTATCACTAATAGAGAATGAGGACATTGAGGCACTGATTGAGGCTGACCTTTGACCCACTCCTGTCAGATCTTCAACACTAGCACTGGAGCTTCTGCTGACTGATCTTGACTTATCATCCTCTGAGCTATTTATATCATCAAATGTCCTTGAAAGGTAAAAAGGTGTTGAGGGCTCTTTAGGGGAAGACAAATTTCCACTATCACAGTTTGACATTGAAAGACTCAGATGCTTTGGAACACTGATGCTGTTATTGCTCGATTGATTGAGTTGAGTTTCAGAATCACAGTCTGTAGGTTTCTCCTCTTGGGCAGTGTCATTAATAGAAAATTTCACATTTTTATCTTCAGAGGTTAAAGAGTCAGATTGCTGAATTTCCTCTGTCTTTCGGAAGAGTAATAGTTTAGTTATAGCTTCCTGCCATCCAAGCTGTTTTACAAACTGTTTGGCAGCACCTGGTCTGTTTACCAAAATGGATAGCAACTGTGAAAACAAATTCATTCTTTCCTCAAATTCAAACAATTCTATTTGCATTATGAAGAAGCAACAGTGTGCATAATACAATCAAAGGCCTGAAAGGCCACAAAGACGTCGAGTGCAATATCATATACATTAGGGTTCTTAATAAATTTAGAGGGCAGGTAAATTAGAGAAAGTAAGAGAAGAAATGTTTGAGTGCCACAGGAGACATTTCCTCATGTTTAAATACATAAATAAAACATTACAATCATTTGCAAAATGCCAGCAATATGTGTTTATTTACATAGAAAAAAATAAAGAAGAAAGCTTGGGCTGAAGTTGCTTATCCTAACAAGTTCATACATGTGCCCTCCTCTTGCTAGATAATATCCCCTCAAGACTAGTTACTTTACAAAGGCTATAATAAATAAATTGAAATTGCAGATGAAAAATGCTGAAAAGAAGATAACTGCCTCAGAGTAAGACTACTTGCTTATAGAAGTTATATCTTCTGTTTATGTACGATGTAACAATTATATGATATTAACTCTCTGTTTTCAATCATGTCTAACAATTCAAAAGTTCAATGTAATATGTAGCAAGGATACTGGAACTCTGAACAAGAATCAATTCCCAATGAATGTTATCTAGCCTGGGTTTCTTTGCAAAATAAACTGTTATTTTCATTGCGATGCACAAGCTACTTTCATTTTGCTTCATTAAAAATCGGGATTACCGAAAACAAAACCAGAAATAGTTTTTGTGTTTTTGGAATAGCAACCTAACTGTGACCACTTTAGTTTTACCTGTTTCTACTGATCTGAAATAAGGATTTTTGGTGAAACTACAAGACTATAGATGAAAACCAAATTTGAGCAGGCTATTTTGCAAGTACTTATTGATATCATACAACACAAATTTCGCAGGAAAATCTGTTTTGTAGTAAATCCATCTGCAAATAATGAACTTCTCTTACCAAACAATTGTTATTTAACTATTGGACAAAGATATAATAAACAACAACATCAACAACGGAAATGGTAATGTGCCTTTTAAATATCAATTAAATTCAATGTTTCAAAGTCTTGAATCGTAAGAAACATTCAAAACCAAAAGGCACTATTTCATTTCACCCATTGAAATGAAAGGCAGTGTACAAGCAAAATTTTGCTAGATCGTTAGAAAGTTCTCAAGCAAGTGCGACGTCTTAATAAAACAAGCTTATATTGAAGTGCTGGGGTTGAACAATTCTGATTCATTATAAGGGATATTTGCTTTATACAGAAAGTTCATCATGATATGTTTTAAAACTAAAGGGAATGATAATTATCGCTGTCAGTGTGAATTCATCACGTGTTTTTGCTATAACTGTGTTTTACTGTAGTTTGCAAATGGTTATACTGACTAATCAAAGGTTAAGGAATTTGAAATTACATGTAACTTTCAGATCTTCTCTTGGATTATTCATTTTTTCTGTAAAAACAAATACTGAGTATAACATTAATTCATGGAACTAATAATCATACCAATTTGCTGATCATCTTTCCCACTTATTTACTGATAATCATACACACCTGTCTACTGATAATCATACACACCTGTCTGCTGATAATCATACACACCTGTCTGCTGATAATCATACACACCTGTGTGCTGATAATCATACTCATCTGTCTACTGATAATCATATATACCTGTCTGCTGATAATCATACACACCTGTCTACTGATAATCATACACACCTGTCTACTGATAATCATACACACCTGTCTGCTGATAATCACACACACCTCTCTGCTGATATTCATACACACCTTTCTGCTGATAACTGTAAATACCTGTCTGCTGGTAATCATACACACCTGTCTACTGATAATCATACACACCTGTCTACTGATAATCATACACACCTGTTTACTGATAATCATACATACACACCTGTCTGCTGATAATCATACACACCTGTCTGCTCATAATCATACACACCTGTCTGCCGATAATCATGCACACCTGCCTGCTGATAATCATACACACCTTTCTGATGATAACTGTAAATACCTGTCTGCTGATAATCATACACACCTGTCTGCTTGCTTCCAATTTGATATCAGATGCTGAGAATTGGATTAGCTGCAACACAGCCAGAATAGAGTTGTAACTCTGGGGCACATCTGTAAACACAAAGCATCAACATACACAGTCACCCACACACACATACAATATGTCAGTGGATAAGAGCCTGCATAATCCAACAATACGGAATATAATGTGTGTGTAATTATTTTAGAGGGATTCATATTTCAGGCTTTGGCATTGAAGCAAGATCTATAGAATTTATAGTTGCAATATGATATGGAACTCTCTATTTATCCATTCTCTCAAAGCTCTCAATTATGATTATGCATCAGCTCTGATTTCGTCAAATTTTAAATATGTTAAAATAGTACACATACAGTAACTATATATGGTGTTACAAGCAACAAGCTTACCCTGAGCAGAGACTTGTTCCAGAAAACGTTTGAACATTGGTCCTGAGATATCACAATTTTTCATCAGTTCCACCAACCCTAAATGTCCTATATCTGACAATCGTAAAGGGAGCTTACTCTTCTCATACACCTTGTCTGAGGTTAACAGCAAATACAATACCTACATAGAAATCAGAATCAGTGCATCTGTGGTCAGATCTCAGAGACGCCGGTGTTTCATGATACACACAGGAACATACAACAATGCATCCTGTATCATACCTTAATAATTTTTTCATAATATACAACAGATTTCCCAGGATGCACCAGAAGTCCATACATCAGCTCCCCCATCTCAGGTTCAAACATCAGGAGATATAGCTGATCATTCTTTGACTTTCCCTCCAACAAGGCGATGAGAACATCTATCATCTCACACACCTGTCCGGAAAAAAAAATCAGAAATACGGCACAGTAATGTCTCCATTAGATGAGAACATCCATAATCTCACACACCTGTCCGGGAAAAAAATAAGAAATACGGCACAGTAATGTCTCCAGTATATGCAATGGCTGAAGACGACAACTTTTACCTCACCTGAATCATTTTTCACGAGAGAAGGGTTTTAAAAACATTGTAATCTTACTATTCTTATTTATTTACGTGAAAAACATGGACAAGAAGAGTTAGATTACAACATTTTTAAAACCCACTATTGATGCTCGATTGAATAAACAAGACATTAAGCCTCACCATGAAAATGTTTGAATTCATCATTTGATATGGAATTTGGGCAAGTCATTTTCATATCCACTGGTCCAAAAGGGACAGAAAAAGTTATCAATGGACCAGTAAAAATTTATTAACGAGTTGATAGCCCATGTGACCAGTGAATAAAATTAATGATTTCTAACCCTGAGGTCAGCATACAAACCATGTCTTCATCTTTGACAGCAAATATAAATTTGAGAATGGAGTTAAGCTCTTCATATGTAACATCTCGTGATATGTAGTATTTGATGAGGCTCATTAAGGAGACTCGGATGGTCCTCATATCCTCAGAAGCTAGGCCTTTGTCTGGTGTCGAGGTCTGGCTACAAATCGACAATTTTCTTCTCATGAATACAAAGTCTATTAGCAAATATGTCACAAATCCACATTCAAATACAGGAGCATGAGAAGATTTTACAAAATGTACATGTAAAAAAAACTTGAAATTGTTTCACATTAATCTTTTTTATATTTAGAGCCTGTTTTTTTACAGGTTTATAATTTTGGTTTATTTTTAGTGATTCCTAAAGATTCACTAAAAGAAAAAGCAGTATATATATTCTTTGTATATATAAATAAAAACAAGTTCGCCAAACTTTTATCCACTAAAATTAATGGTATACACCATGTACACCCAAATACCAAATTTGTGTCCTTCCCCCCCCCCCCCCCCCCCCAAAAAAAAAAACCACACTAAAAACAGCTATACATGTTTACAACTAGCTATATACGTGTATCAAACCAACTCACACACGCCTGATAGTGATGATAGTGATTTTACCTATAGAACATCCTGACGATATCTAGGACGTACTGAACTCCAAATCTTTTCCTGAAGAACTTTCTGTCGTCCTTGATGATGGTGGACAGATACTGAATATGACCTGTAGTAAAATGAAACTAATCTACATGTACTGGCATACAAAAAGTTAGAAACACAAATTAAATAAATCAACTTTTACTAATGATTGAGAAATTTTCGGGAAGTTTTGTGAGAACCACATCATCTTGAATATTTCTGAATATTTCTCTTGTATGTTTAACATAATCTTAGTGACAGTCATGAAAATTTGCCACAGCAAACCAGTGGTAAATCAGGAAATAACTTTGCCACAAATAAATGTTGCTTTACAGTTCATCACATAAAGCCAAATTCTACTAGCTACGGATGTTTCAAACCAGCCCCAAGAGTCAATCGTAACCAATACACCCATTAACACACCTCATGCTTGTGTCACCTGGAGTGCATACCTATTCTGACAGGGAACTCGCTGTTGCTCCAAATTCGGAAGTCAAATAACAGATACTGGTACAACTGGTTTAAGAGAGTCTGGTTCACACTGGCTGTGGTCTCAACGAGTAGCTGAACCGACATCAATACATTCACATCTATCAATCGGGAATTTACCTAATTAAAAAAATAAAACTGTGAAAAGTATATGCATCTGTGACAAGTTTCAAACAATAATACATGCAACAAATTATGAAAGTAACTTCAATTACAGAAAGGAATGCGAAATACATCTGGTATTTTTGTAACTTATTATCAAACTTTATGAATAAGAGCTCAGCAACAGCAGAACATATTCCCTTGCAAATGAGTTTACAGAAAGGAATGCGAAATACATCTGGTATTTTTGTAACTTATTATCAAACTTTATGAATAAGAGCTCAGCAACAGCAGAACATATTCCCTTGCAAATGAGTGTCTACCAGCTTGTTCTATGACATTCTGTATGACCTTGACCTTTTGATCCCAAATTCAATTGGGTTCTCTCTCTCTTGATAATAAAGCTACATGTTAATCATCAAAATTAATCAAGATAAAAAAGTGGCCTGTGGAGTGTCTACAAGCTCTGTGTTATACACATACTAACCCATACACAGTCCTGGTACAAAATCCCTTCTTACAATGAATTTTGAGGGGTTAATAACATGTAATTATTTTAATAAGTATTTACATAGACCATTTAACATGAGACTCAATTTCTGCTACACTGCTCCGACTACTGCCACACCTTACGATCTGACCACAGTGAACATGTACGTATACTTACTTTCTGTAACAGAGCTTCGACCACTGCCACACCTTACGACCTGACCACAGTGAACATGTACGTATACTTACTTTCTGTAACAGAGCTCCGATCGTTGCCACACCTCCAGTCCTGATCATTGCCTCCTGATTGGTTGCTTGGGAGTGGATCATGTGACGCAGTAACGTGAGGAATCCCGCCACTTGATTCTGCTCCAACTTGGAATCTAAAAAAATCAATTCAGACTGAGTGGATACAGAATTAGTCAGCTTTACAAACCTGCATAAACATGTTTTCTACTTTTATACAGTGAAAACAGTTATAGCAAACCTCCAGGACCAGAGGAAATCAGTTCTTATACTAAACAAACATTTTTAAATCAAATAAAATTTTCATTATTTTCCTCTCACAGTGGAATAAAATCAAATTTGTAATAAGTATGTTCTTTACAACCATATTTTACTGTAAATGCACGTATTACAACGTTGTACATTGACTGTGTACAAATGAAATGCAATCTTAGTTTAATCACTTATAAAATTGCTGGTACACTATTCTACATAATAGCAATTTACATTTACCTGCAGTAAACAAAAATGATAGATGGATGGCACTGACTTTTAATTAGCTCCTACTGATACACACACAAAGTTAAAAATAAAAGTACTTGTAATCAAAGTTTATAATCAGTAAACGTGACTTTTTTTTTTACCAGAGTAAGAACTGCTGGGGATCACCACCCAGTCATCCTGGTCCTGAGTCTGGTTCAGGTCCCCCCCGAGGTCTAGCGCTGGTAGATTGTCCTGGTCTGGTACAGGTCCCTTGTTGACTTGTTCTAGCAAAGGAAACAAAACCTGAATCCCTCCTATTCCATTTATCACATCCTGGAAGGAAAAAAAGTTCAGTCTAAAAATAAATGCAAAAATATCAGATTATTAACATTTTTTCTTCATCTTTTCTTTTTCTAGTAGTTGGTAAAATCAGGCAACTCAAAAAAAAAAAAAAATGTACAAATTTCAGTACAGGTACATTCAATTCTTTTTTTTTTAAGGAAATATAGAAGACTTAAGATTGAAGATATTCATTATAATGTCAAAACTATGAAACTCAGTCACCAAGGCCTTTACTATTAAATACTTTTTTCATTGCTTTAACCCTAATGACCAAATATTTGTGCTATAGCAAATACCTCTCCATCTAAAGTTAAAAAAAAACAAAACAAAAAAAAAAAAACACTGCATATACCTGTACATATATTTGAATTGTGTTTAAAATTCCAAACTACCTTTATATCCCAAATGACACATCTCTGACCAATCAAATGTCCATCATTACGGTTTGGAGACAAATCTATGCATTGTCCATCTTTACAGGCCTGAAAACGAGGTTTTGATAACTATAACAATGAATTAGACATTCAAGCTTCATGTCATAGGAGTTATTATTACCTGAACTCTGTGAAATAAATATTGTGTGTGTATCCCCGAATAAGTAACTACCTACCTTGGCATTGTAATAAACCAATGTTTTACCAGGCAGGTCGACGAAATCAGGGAAATCATCATCAAAAAATAAAACAGGGTGATTTGGTCCTGAAAATATCGGGGGAAAAAAAGATTCTTATTAAATTCAAATGAATGTACATGCATTAGTTCTGAAATTTATGTGGAAATTGAAAATTCTGCTGGACAAAATATTAGCATGAATTCAAATATGGCAAGTAGCAAAACATTCACGTATATCTGCTTCATTCAGAAGACTTTTTTGATTTATCCCCAATTTTGAGGCTAAAAAATGCTCAGTAACACTCTGCTAAGTCTTTGTAATTCACAACCTGTGTGGTCCGAGATATGACTAATCTATTCCCTCTTGGACTAATGGTAGACACATCACAACAGTGAAATGTCAAGGATACTTACAAACAATGTAAATAAACACACACAGTCATTACACTGTTACATGTGGTAGTGATATGTCCAATTAAGGACCTCACTCCATGATTTTTTCTGAATGATCCACGAGTAATCAGATGTATGGGAATGTTATAAAATTACAGGGCCCTGTTTTACAAAAGAACTTACATTTAAGACTAAGAATGTTACAAACTTGCAGTTATTAAAACTTTTTACTATGAAGTTATCCAAACTTCAAATTATATAACTAAATCCTTCTTATTTACATTATAATTGCAATAATGAAATTCAATGTAAAAAATGAAATAAATTACAAAAGAATATTTTGGTCTTAGTCATACATTCTTTTCTGAAGCATGGCCCTGAATAGGATCAGGGAGACTGGGCTTCATAGTATGGAAGATTGAGGGGATAAAGTTAAACTTCTTTATTTTAAAAGTACCATTGTAAGGAAGATGGAAGGGTTAAATTCAGAAGACTTTTTTTTTTTTATAATGTTCCATTGCATGGAAGATAGAGGGGTTAAATCCTAAAGTCTGTTTTTAAATGTTCCATTGTATAAAAACTTAGCTGCAATCTTCCATATGATGAAGTTCAATTTTCCTGATCCTGTCAGAACTTGATCACATTTTTGGATTCAATTACCACTGGTCCAGTTCCGCACACTTACCAACAGTGTACAGTGCCTTAACCTGAGTAGCACTGATTGTGTCATGGAACACGGACACCGACCCCAACAGTCCACCCAGATTAACTGGGACCCCCCATACATCCTCGTGAGTTGACGTGGGGATGGTGGTGATTTCTGGGTCAGACGAGTCCTTCTTTCTCTGGAACAGTCGTCTGAGGGGAGACTGTTTCACATTCTCTGTGCCAGCAGACTGGTTCTGATCCATCAATGCCTTCAACACAGATTTACTGCATGGACTTCCTATTCTACAGTCCGTGAATGGCTGCAAAAAAAACAAATGTCAGGATTTACAACTCATTGTGAAATGGAAACATTGCACATGTACCAAAAGCATTGTGAGTCAAATTTCCTTTTTATACTTTAGCATCATGTTTCTAAGCATGATTCACATTTCTAGGCTTAGTATAGATTCACATTCCTAGGATTAGTATTGATTCATGTTTCTAGTCCTATTATGGATTGGTGATACTTGGGTTACTGCTGATTCACATTTCTAGGCTTAGTATTGATTCACATTTCTAGGCTTAGTATTGATTCACATTTCTAGGCTTAGTATTGATTCACATTTCTAGGCTTAGTACTAATTCACATTTCTGGGTTTGGTATTGATTCACATTTCTAGGTTTGGTATTGATTCATGTTTCTAGGCTTAGTATCAATTCCAATTTATTAATTCATGTTTCTAGCATCATTAATGATTCATGTTTCTAGGCCTAGTATTGATTCATGTTTCTGTCGGAGATACATTTATTGTATAAATCTGAAGGTTTCTTTTCAGACTGATACCTCTGACACATTAGGAAACTTCAGCTGTGAGCTCAGTTTGAGTTTTCCATCAATGTAAATCATGAGCTGGCTGCTGGTGAAGGGTCTTCTGGAGCTGCTGTGTATGATGTCAACAGAGTGCTGCAATGCAACAGAAATACAGTAAAACACTGTAGTGAACCTCCTGGGCCAGCAAAACATAGCTTGTTACAGTCAAACTTCATTAAATGTTATTTTCCTATCACAGTGGTAGAACTATCACTTAGCAATAAGTGTGAATTTGTTACAATTGTGTTCATCATAAGTGTGTTTTGCTGTATTCATAAACGACTTCGGATATAATGACGGCATACTACATGGTGCACAGGTACAGTATCTTCTGGTTGGTGGTTATCAAAGTCAAGTTCTAAAACGTAAATTTTCGAGCTAAAGAAACCGCGAGAAAGATTTGTCCTTTCGTGATGTTTTTCAGCACATTAGAGAATACATACATTTTGGTGGATGTGTATCATGATGGCAACATTCGATGCTCAGTAAAAAGATTCATTTAATTTCAGACCCAAGTATGATTTACATAACTTTAATGGTTTGAAAGAGAAATGATTTTCTAAATTTTGTAGATGGCAACACTGAGCGTGTACTACAGTAATGGCCAGATGCCAATTAATGGTTGCGTATCACATGGATCTTTGACTCCAGGTTAGCTGAACAATAAACTCCTAAACAGTGTACAATGTACAATCCCATCTCATGGCTTTGCAGAGGACAAACTTTGTTCAGAGTTGGTGACCTACCCAGTGCTCGTCACCGAGCGATGTATCCGTAACCTCCACAGAGCTATGCTCCTTTCTGTTGTACACAGACACTATGAGGTCAAACTCCATGGTAATGAATGCCTCAAACCCACAGCCAGAGTTGGACACAAAACTGTAGATCAAACAAAACAGTTTTACAAAAAAATTTCATAACAAATGTCAACTTAGGTAAAAACCTCACACAATTTGAAAACTTAAGAATAGTCCGTATACTTGTTCAATAAATGCAATGTTTACTTTCCACAACATACATCAATTATTGGGGGGGGGGGGTTCGGTTCGGAGGGGGGGGGGGGGGGGGGGGTCACAGCAGTATGTATTTAACCATGCCAATGGCCTATCAGATGTCAGAGCAAAACAGAACATTTAACCTTTTCCAAACCGATACTGCTTTAGAGTCAATGAAAGTCGTTTTGAAAATACTGTAAACTATTGAGCTGATACTGACCTGTATAACTGCCTTCTGTAAACTTGTTCTGTTGACCCTGGTGGTGTGGGTCTAGAATTTAGACAGATCCAGGAATGGAAAGCAAAGGCATTTCCTGGCCACTTCCTGAATCCAGGCATAGATATCATCTAAAACATTCCAAAATATTCTCATCAGGTTTGGTAAAATCAATCTTCTAATTCTTGGGCCAAAAATTTCAAGTACTTTTAACTCAGTTGTAGCATGACAGTACGTGAATTTTTCTTTGTTTTGTAAGAACGCACAAAACATATTATCTGTGTACTTTATTACTGTATAGATAATTCAAGGATAATGTACACCACGAGTTTATCTGTGTACTTTATTACTGTATAGATAATTCAAAGATAATGTACACCACAAGTTTATCTGTATATTTTATTACTGTCTAGATAATTCAAAGGTAATGTACACCACGAGTTTATCTGTGTAGTTTATTACTGTATAGATAATTCAAAGATAATGTGATAAATGTATAGTCTTCACCACGATTATTGGTAGATTTAGCATTTATCATGGATTGCTTTTGATTGAAATTTGAGTTATCTCCCTTTTTCAGCAATTCAGTATAATGTGGTGGTTGCCTGAGATGCCTACTTTTCATTATAATTATATATAAATCACTACTTTCAAGAATCAGCTATCGAAAATGCTTCTGTTATAATGATGTACATGTAGACACCAGCACCAAACAATGGTGTCATAAAATTACATTACATGGGTGACGAGAAATTTTCACATTTCACTGTTTATTTTCAGTATAATGAATGCATATGAGATAAGATTTGATCTCATTCTTTGTTTCATGGCCACTTGTTATAATACCTCGTTGTCCTCCATCAGCGTCAGGAAGTACTGAGCTACCTCCTTCCCATCTCGCCTCGACATCACACATAACGCCCTCATCATCCTCGAAAAATTGGGATTCTGGAATTAGAAACCACCATTACAAGAGTCAACGAGAAATTCTTACCATGTTTGAACACGGCTGAAATAAAATATCAGACCAACTGCGAGAAAAAAGTTTACCTCACAAGTGAAAAGCACCCTGGCTTGGATTTCTCAAAAAATCTCAAATTTAAGTTTGAGTTTTCTTTGTTTGAGTAGTAAAATCCAAAACTTAAGTCCAAGTTTCAGCACAATGTTTTTTTGAGAAATCCAAGTCTGGTCTTATCTTGAAGTTCAATTGAAATGATATTTGTACAGTAAAACACCCCTATAAAGAACATGTTTAAATTAACAAATCCATGCTTAATGTGAAGTAATATCTACTCCCCATGAGAGGAAAATAATGAAGTTTGGTTATAATGTACTGTTTTTCGCTGGTCCTGGAGGTTTGTTATCACCGTGTTCTACTGTGTTGTGAAGTTACAAAGAACTGTTTTCCGCTGGTCCTGGAGGTTCATTATACTCGTGTTTTACTGTACCTGGTTTTCCTCATCGTCCAGTTTAAGATGCCCCATCAGTTGTTTTAGTTCTATGGCAGTAATAGAGTGAGTCCCCAGGATCTCCAACAAGTTTATCAGTAATGCTGAAAGCCATGGAGAACAACAGTCAAAATGGTTATAGCAAAAATTCTATATTCTGCATTTAAGGCGGTATACTAATATGGTGTAATGGCTGACTTCCTTTGACACTTGAATGAAAATATAAATATCAGCAATATCTATATGCTCCTTTTAAGTCTATTCGCCGAGCTGGGTAACTTAGTAAGTGAATGTGTGGACCGCTGATCTGTAGATTGTGGGTTAGAGTTTAGCAAAGGTTTTAAATTTTTTTCACTACAGATCACTTTCTAATAAAAGTGCATATTTTTTAACTGAATGAATTAATTAAACTTTTCAATTTCAAAATAATATTGTACATATCCTCCACTTTTCGTCCATGTCAATTTTTCTGCTTATTCCTTTTTAAAATCCTATTCACTGACTATTCAGAAGCAACTTTAATCTGAGGTACCATACATACACTGTATATGACAAAACATTTTTGCAATGAAAATCTGAAAAGATGGCAATCGCTCTTACATCAGAACTTACCGACTGCCCGAGCATCAATCTGCTTCTGGCGGCCAAGCACTTTGATGATGGCAGAAATCATTCCCTCGTTACAGCAGTTCATTTTGTTTTGTTTCTGAGAGCTCAAGGCACACAGATGATCAGCCAACCATATCTGTAGTTCCTTTGACTGAATATCAGGCAACCAGCAAAGTAACATCAATGCTGATTGGACATTTCTGACCATGTGACTTTTGCCCTCACAAAATTCCTCTTCCACAACCTGTCAATCAATTAAACTAATTCATCTCTGATCATATCAAATTTAATGACTGTTTTTTTTAAATGACAACTCCTCTGAGACTATAAAGTTATTGCATCTTTAATGTCTTATACAATTTTCCTGAAGGAACATCCAAATTCATAAAATTTCTTCTTCATACAAATGTATTTCTGTTACCAGCACTGTATGCATATTTCAATGAAAACAATGAATCCAGATAATGTTTCTGAATCATACTACACAATATCTCAGGATCATAAAATCTAGAATGACCATCAATCTTTAGAAGAAATTCTGATGGCCATACCACTCACCAAGTTGAGCACCCCTTTCAGTAGTGACATGGATGGTTGACCCAGACTCTTCAGGGCTTCTACAAACTTCCCATAACCAACACGTAATGCAAACCTCTCCTAAAACAACAGACAATAGAACATCACTACGATACAAAAAGCATTATCATTACAGTAAAACATACTTAGATCAAATTCATGTTTATAGCAAAGTAAAACTTATGCCCCTACAAGACAAAATTATGGAAATTTTATCAGATACCATGAAGTTTGGTTGCAGGCACAGGAGGGTCTCTATTGTGTTTTACTGACCCCGGAGGTTTATTATTACCTGTACAACGTACAAATACTCAGACTTCATTATCTCACCTTGGCATTAATGGACCCAGTGAGGACAGAACAGATGACTCGTAAAACTGACATTGCCAAACACTGGGCTTCCGATCCAGTTAACTGAGAAAAAACCAAGGTACAGTGTAAACACAATCAAAAGTTTCTAATGAAATTTGAAGAAAAGTTAAATGTCTTGTCAATGAAATATACTGTCCTCAGTTTCTACTTGAATGGCTGTGACAATATTCACTCTAATTTGAGAAATTAAATGTCGTCTTGTGAATAAATTTTCTGTTTCTCACGGAGGTTTTCTGTAGGAGAGCCACCAGGGAATCAAATGTCCCTCCACTGATCAAGGTCACCTGAAGGGCACTGCGATCCTGACACGTTAACATCTCATTTACTGCACCTGAAACATTAAATGGGAATTCTTCAATGAAATACTGTATACATGGATGTTCCTGCATGTTGTTTATTATAAGTATTAACTTTGCAAACTATACGCATAGTGTTTAATTACGCAATGTCAATATCTTTAATTGATAAATTACTTAACTATGGGAATTGTACATATATGGATAATTTACATACGTGAGTGGGTAATCTACATGAAAATCTTGTAATCGCGTATTTAGTGTAAATGATCTACACATATAAATTTCAATGTTTACAGGAGTCATTTATATAATCTGTATGCCTGAATATTACAATAAGAGACACCAGTAGCGCTAACCCAGTGACTGATGAAAGACATACAAGTGGTACTGAATACAGGTCAAGGTCAATGTTACCTCAATGTCATTGCCTGCATTGTACCTCTCACTGTGCCAGTATCGATGTCTGTACTTTATGTCAGTATGCGACTGTGCTTTCCTGACCATTTACCATAGACTTATGTTTTACTGTGTGAAATCAATGTTCTACAGCATACTTACAAATCACTATATATTAAATTCTACCATAGAATATTGGATACTTACAGATCACTGTGTGAATCCAACGGTAGAATACTAGATACTTATGGATAACTGTATGAATCCTACAGTAAAATACTGGATACTTACGGATCATTGTGTGAATCCAACAGTAGAATACTGGATACTTACAGATCACTGTTTGAATTCTACAGTAGAATACTGGATACATACGAATCGTGTGAATTACATGGTAGAATACTGGATACTTACGAATCATGTTGAGCTGCATCTGCTGATTGAAGCCGTCCTCTGACTGGATGTCGGCAGCCGTCAGAACTTCCACGTATCCCTCCATTACCTGAGACACCTCCACCTGCCTCTGAAATCAATGCCAAAACAATGTCAATTTCTGCTTGTGTAGTATCATATAAGAGATTAATGAAATAAAAGATACTGAAAATGTAATATTGTACCTGTAAAGATATACACATTGTAATTAACCTACATCTGATTTACTCTGGACTTGCATCAAACAAGGTTACTAAATATACACTTCAGTGGCCTAAACTGGATTCATGGATTATATTTACACTGGTATTCAATACACTCTCCTGATCCAGACTGGATCCATGAATTATACTGGCATTCAATATACTAACCTGATCTGGACTGGATCCATGGATCATGTGAACCATACACACAATACACTTGAGAGCCAGGTCCTTCAGCTCCAGCAGATCCTGGCGCTGTTCATTGGCTGGTCCAGACACCTCATTGGACGACATCATCTGAAGCAGAACATCCAGCGTGGCAGGAGTGATTACCTTCAAAGCATTGCTCTGAAAGTAGAAGAGTACTTAAAAATATGTTTCCTTTTCTCTTGTAGCATTTTGACTTCATGCATCAGTACTCGAAAAATTAACCCCCAGTGGCCTAATTAAAAACGTTAATTCATCATTTAGGAACTACATTTGTATTTATTGATATTGCAGCATGGAACCCACTCTGAGCAAGAAAACAAAATGAAGAGATTTATACATGATGAAAAATACAGGACCATGATGACAATGTGAAAAGCATGTTTAATTTGGGTGCTCATCGTGTAGTTAAAACAAGTAAATTTATTCAAAATTCCTCTCCCCCTCTCTTTTCTCATCATCCCTCTCACCTGTGTTCCACACATCAACTCTCCAAACAGATGGAGGTACCGGATCTTCAGCGACACTGACAGACAGGGTTTGTTACAACAGTCTGAAATTTACAATAATACCCGAATCAAACCTCTTACATCACAATAACAGGACAACTAACTCAAACCAATATCTAGACCAATTCAGTATAATATTATATAAATATTTCATTCAGTACAGCAAAGGATTGAGCAGCTGGCTATAAGCCTACAAATATCATACCTCTGTTAGTATAACCTCTCATATCATAATGCAATGGCTGCTGAAAAATTGCCTATCCTTTCCATATCAAGTAACATCAAACCAATTTGAAAAGGCTTACCATAAAAGAATGGAACAACTTCCACATGTAGTTCAGCTGGTTTGTATGTCATTCGACTCTTGTCAACCACCCAACTGTAAATTGAATTCGTCACAAATTATTCTTTTAAAAAATTATATATCAGGTGACCTATGACATAACACAAACATGATGGAAATTCAAAGTTACTTCTGAATCATTGCAGAAGAAACAAACCCTTTTAATCTTTTCCTCCAAACAAAGTATGGGTCATATAAACACTCAAAGAAGTGAACTGTCAGCTTCAGAAATTCTGCTATCTGAACTTCCTGGAGAATATTCTGCAAGAGCTGAAATAAAAACAGATATTCTGATACAATAAATATCTAAAAGTACGAGAGCCTTGTACATGGTCTGAGAGTTTATGAGCCCTTTCAATCTGAGAGTCTGAGATGTTTAACAGTCTGAGTAACTATAACTAAACCTGAAGTACTCAGACAGTTATTAGTCTGAGAGCCTAACCAGTCTGACAGCATAAGAGTTAAAGTATTTGGAAATTATGACTAGAATAGGTGACAAGGACTCACCTTTTCTATGAGCGTTGTTCCTAGGGAGACCAGGTTTTTAACAAACTGACAAGATCCCAGCAGTGGTACGTTGTCATAATTTCTGTAATACATGCACAGTGTAAAACTTGGTATTTTGTGACTGCAGATATCTACAGTAAAACATGCTTATAACAAAGTGCTGGAGATGAACAATTCGGACTTCATTATATCCAATAAGTTCATAATATGTTTTAAAACTATAGGGAATGAAAATCACTTCACTGTAAGCAGGAATTCATTATAAGTGTGTTCGCAGTAACCATATCATATTGTACTTAAATTTCTCCATGTTCAGAACTACTTTTGCCTGACATCTGATCAATGACTTTCCAACATGTGAATGAAGGTCAACTCAAACAGCCATGTTATGGTGGTCCCTACCTTGATATGATAATCAAACATTTCACGATTGACTCTGCGAAATGAATGTGCTCAGGACCCAAGTCCTCACAGGATTTCTCCAGGCACTGTGTAAGGTGATGAGACAGCATTTGTAGCAGGCCATCAGGGAGCTTGGTAAAATGAGGACCCTCCTCCGAAAACCTGGGGGAAAAAATTTGTATTAAAATAGATTATTGTGGACATTTCACTAAGCAAGTTATACAGACATGCCACAAAATTTCTTCTTTTCTTCTCAAATTTGATAATACATGTATACAGTTTATAGGCATCCTATTAACTGCATGAAAATGGCATTAAATCCACACCAATCGATCAATCAACATTACACAGTCAAAAACAGTCGCTCAGTTATCAGATTCAGAAAGGCTTTATACAATGCGAGGTCATGTGAGTAGTTACCCATCATTCAGATGTTGGAATTCCAAGTCAATCAAATTCTGATAGGTGTCCACAAACGTCTCTATAAATTCTTTTAAAATGGCAACATCATTCTGTAAAATATAACGATATAAATAACATTTAATACTTGCATGGAGGGGTATAAATAACATGGGTGGAGAGAAATCTATAACTGATGGTTTTTTAAACATTTTTAATGATTTCCCTGTAAAGCGAAATTAAAAATAAAATAAAATAACTCAAAACGGAAACAGATTTCTGAGGAGGAAAGAAAGTTATTTACAAACTGTCCCAGTGAATGACTGCCTTTCTAATGGGTGAATTTAAATTAGCAATTACACCAGAGTAGCCAAAAATTGCTTTGGGCAAATTTAAAAATAAACAAATAACTGACAAAAATTAACATGGAGTAAAACCTTCCCTGTATACAGCATATTTTAACAGGATTCATATTTTGGCACCTTTCTGGCGTAGCACAAAGTTTTGGTTGCAATAAAACATGAAAATCTCTTTTTTATTTATTAACATATATAAAAGAAGCCCTAAATCATGTTAACACCAATCAGCGCTTCAGTTCAGACTGTGCCAAATCTTACATAATCTAAAAATAAGGACACACACAGTAGATATAGAAAATGGTTTGAATCGTTACAACACACCTTTTCAATCTCAAACACGTCAAAAAGGGGAGTCTGTAGACCCAAAAATGACTCTTTTATTAATTTTTTTTCTCAAACAAAGATGACCCCCCACCCCCACCCCACCATATATAAGCATGAAAATAAACAATTAAGTTTACAGCATTGAAGTTGTATGCAAGGCTTGGTCACATTCATACCCACTGTTAAAAACTAAATATTGAAATCATACACATTGCAAGGAGAATATATTTAAGCATCCCATCATTCTGATTTAGTGTAGCTCATCTAAGAAATGGGAGAAATGAATGAAGATTGAATCATACCTCTTTTCAAAATTAATTTATTAATCAGCAGTATTTCATTATGATAAATCATAACAGGATATCGGACAGTCCACTCCTCTTCACAAAATATGCATGTGGCAACTTGAAGTCTTTCTTGTTTAGTAGAATATCTTATGATATAAAAACTAGTTTAGTATTCATTAGGACTGAAATGTTTTTGCTTGGTCTGGCAAAGTTTGAAAACCCAAAACTTAAGACTCATTGTCTTTCAATAACTTTGCCGACAAATTTTGCAGATTCCTAATTTTATGTGTGTACTTAATATCGTAAAATGATTCGTAAACATCAAATCATGAGAATCACAAGCATTCAAGAGTTTTTACATGTATTTCAGCAATATGAAATAAAAGCAAGTACTTTTATTTTGTAAGTGGTGCTTTTCACTAAATTATGCAATCAATATTCTTTGTATAAATCAAGGAATGTACAGTCAATGAAAGACATTTCTACGAAAAGTGCCACTTTAATTCGGGAATAAATGTCATTTATTGTCTCTGTATCCTCCATAGTATAAACAAATCATATATTTATTCCTTATATTCATATTTTGTCATTAATAACAAAGGTTGTCTATATTTTTGAATATAGATGTTAATTACACTGTAAGTTAACCACAAACAAAACACTGATATACACCTGTAGCCATTAGACAGGTTTAATTCCTAATAGCCATGGATAGCTCATAGAGCATCTAATTTGAAAATTCAAGGGGCCTGGGTTCAAATCCTGGTTTGGATGTAAGATCATCATTTCCAAATTGGTGATCTTACTTGTTTAAAGCTGTGTATTTTGTTACTACAGTGCCATGCCACAAGTTTAAGAGAAATAAAAATATGAAATGCCTCTTAGTAATTGATTGTTTTATGCTCTTTTAAACCCAAATTTAGACAGTTGTGTCCAAATTATATCCATCATGCTGGGATTCCCCTCATGTGTTTAGAGCTATTTATAGACACTTTAATAACTCAACAAGTGGCAAAGATATTTAAGGGTTCCCTCTATACCTGCTTTTTAAATGATCTCCATGTTTTCTGTTACTTGTATGCAAATGTTTTCAAGCTTGTAATTAAGGGAAAGTTAATAACTTCAAAAACTAATTCATCTGCTTTAAGGAGGTACTCTACAATGTCATAATGGCTGACTCCCTTTCAAACCATGAATGAAAATATGAATATCAGCAATATTTGTCTATTCAATTCAAAAAATGACTAGCTGAGTAGCTCAGTACATCACAGGTTCGAGTCCAGTGGGGGTTTTAAATTTTTTTCAGTTTACTTTCTATTACAACTGCATTTTTTGACCAAATACAGTAGAATTTCAAAGTTTTCAATTTCAAAATATTGTTGTACATATATTCTACTTCTCATCCACATCAAATTTTTCTGGTGTAACATTCCTCCTTAAAGTAATTCTGCATCAAAAATGCAGTTGAACATTGTATGCAACTCCAGTATATCAATATATATCTAAATATATACCATATTTACCACTCATTTCTTGTAACACGCCTACACATTATGCAATAATTACACCAGTATATGCTGTCATATACATCCTTTTAAAATTAATAACAACAAGATTCCATGTCATCAGTTACATGGAGATTCTATAGGATTACACTCGTTTCCATTCAAATTAGGCTAGTGAAACCAAGTAACATTTTACTGGAATACAAACCGAAATATAGGTAAGTTAACTACTTCACGAAGTGACGCAATGGACTTCAAAGTGCAACTGCATTTTATTTTTGGAAAAGCCACGTGCTTATTTGTGCAAAATACAAATTTTGCCTTGCTTCTAAATGTTCATTTGTGATATTGGACACCCCATATACTGCGAGTGCGTGTAGATTGTTGCATGCCTATTTTTGGAGAGATGATGCAAAATGAGAATTAATCAGATACCACAGGTACTTCACCTTGGAGGAAAATCTCATCCATATCTGAAACAAGTTTTCAGACGGTGTCAGTTCGGCCATGGTTTAAAATAGGAGGATACAGCTCATGTTATCCTTTCGTCTCATCATCACGTTAACAGCTTCCGGCTTCTTGTGTCACAGGTGTTTATCGTCTTTGTTAAATGCTTCTTGATTGGCTCAAGGGAATCGGTACTTTATTTCAGTTGTTTTCATTGGCGATCATTCAAGTCTTAGGGATAATTTCAAAAGAAAGAAGAGTTGTTACATACCTAGGGAACATTTCAAAGTTAGAAAAGATATTTTACATATTTTAGATATCTTATCTTTATACAGAGCTAATGTGCTGCAATATTTCATATTAAAATGATTTATTTTAATGAGTATAGTTTACAAAATTACTTAAAGACACTAATAATAAAAAAAAGAGTTGTACTCACATTTTGATAACGGTATAAGTAAGTACTTCGTATTCAATAGAAAGATATGCTAACAAAAGCATAGCCTAATGACACTATTTTCTTTCTTTCTTTTTTTCTTGGACACACTAGTGTGTTGCATGATTTATTATGAATTAAAAGTTAGAACACACACACACCCTACATCTTTAATAATTGGCGCAAGCAGATACATATATAACATATATCATCTTTTTTCTTTACAACCAAACAACGAAAATGGCATTATAAATTTTAAAAACAACAACAAATTTTGTGTTATGTTTTGCCTAAACCTCAAAATCCTAAACCGGGGAGAGGTGTCACAAGTAGATATAAAACTTTTTACTTTTTTTTCTTTTTTACTCCCAGAATCTTAAGTTTTTTAGGTTTGTTTTTTTTTTTTTCACTTACTTTGTTCAAATTTACATCCTTACCATTCCGGTGATATGAGAGAGAGAGAGAGAGAGAGAGAGAGAGAGAGAGAGAGAGAGAGAGAGAGAGAGAGAATGCATGTGAAAATAACTTATATAAAATTTAAAAATATCGTGGAAAATGAACGTGGTCGAAAATAGGGGGCAGACCTGACCTCTCTGTCTCTCTCCCACACCCTCCCCGCTTCTGCGTGCTTATAATCTTAACCTTCAGTTCACAAAGGAAAGTATTTTTGTCATCTTTGTAAAGTGTTCATAAAAAAAAGAAATTTACATGGCACTGCCCATATTGTGGTCAATGTAGAATGCAGTACTTAAAAAATATCGCGGTTTTTTCTTTTTTGTTGTTACTGGGTTTTTTTTTCTTTCTTTCTTGATTTGTGTTTTGTTTGTTTGATTGGTTTTATTATTATTGTTATGATTATTGCTTTTATTACTATTTTTTTTGGGGGGGGGATTGGTTTTGTTCTTTGGTTTTGGTTTGTCCGGGGTTTTTTTTCCAGGTATAAATGTGACCCTATTAATGTCACGTTTTATATGTAGATATACCCCTATTTTTGAAAGACTGTTTCGAAATAAGGAAGAACATTTTGAAACCTCACTGCTGTAATTAAAATGTTTGTAATCATATATATTTATTCTATTACTGCTATAAATCATTGTTTAAATTTGTGTATTCCTATGTATTCATGACTGAATATAAGACTATATGCCATATAGTGTTTACATTTTACCAATGTTTTGTCAGTAATAAACATAATGTATATACAAAATATAAAGTGGCGGATCCAGGAAATTTTCAGAGGGGGTAAGACTCAAGTTTGTGCCTTTTCCAACCAAGAATGGGGGATAAAGAAAAGGGGGAGGCAAAAAGAAAAAAGAAAAGATCCTTTTTAATGAAAAACAATAATTAACAAGGGGATTGCAAAACCCACAACAACAACACAACCCCTGTCTTTGCTCCACACGTAAATATTAAAAACTGAATTTGAGAAACTTCTGACAAGTTGTACCATGATATATATATATATATATATATATATATATATATATATATATATATATATACATATATATATGTGTGTGTGTGTGTGTGTGTGTGTGTGTGAGAATTTATGTAACTCAAACATTGGTTCTAAAAAAACAAATTTAAGAGTGTTTAGTAAATTTGAAATCATAAATCTTTTCCCAAGTGAACAGTATCAACATGTGAGACTTTTAAGTTCTCTCTCTCTCTCTCTCTCTCTCTCTCTCTCTCTCTCTCTCTCTCTCTCTCTCCATCATAGGCAACTCTAAATGAAACATGGCAATCATTCAAAAAATTTACTTTGTTAACCATTCTGATTCTACTCTGAAAACATATTAAAATGATCCTGGAGTTCCTCGTCATTGACAATATCTACGTATTATATGTATATTATAACAGTCGTTTGTAATGAGGTCTTCTAAAGGTCTACTAGGTTTCCATGGGCACGAATTGTGCTCCTTTGTTGATGACCTGTTTTTGTGTTCTCAGGTTGCAGAATTTGTTCACGATCTCTTATATGCTAGGCGGAGGTCTCTTGCAATAGACCTCTATTGACATTCAGACATATCTAGGTTTTGCACATTAAAGATACGTGTACTCGCTTCCGAATTCGAAGTAAAGGACACCACAAAGTCTATGTCAGCTTGATGTTTGGATTTTTGTTGACGTTGCGAGAGGCTGAATTTCCACTTTGTGACAGACTGGACGGCTTCGGCTTCTTCGTCGTTTGTGTAATGGTATTCCGTTATCACCTGTACACGGCATTTATATACTTCTCAAATGATTCGATACGCTAGAACATTAATTCTTAATTGACGTGTGTTGCTGATGGATGAGCTGATCAACATTTTGCAAGATTTATGGTTGTTATTGTGATCTAATTTGCATATGCAACCTGTCATTAGGTCAAGTACTGTCTGGCGTGTTCCATGTCATCTATTGTCAAGCCGTTCTTTACATACTAAGTTTGACTACGGATCACTTGGTTTACCAGAGTAAAGTATAGGGCTCGCGGTGGGTGTGACTGATCAACAGGGGATGCTTACTCCTCCTGGGCACCTGATCCCACCTATGGTATGTCCAATGGTCCGTGATTGCCCCAATCTTATTTTGGTATTCTTTACCGGACCTGTGAGTTTGATCACTTTATAATCTTCACATTTTTATTGTAAAGGAAAGCGTAAGGAAATAGCAATTTCTGAAAGGGGGGGGGGGGGGGGGGGGGTTACGCGGAAATAGAAACTAATCACACAAACTTTAAAGGTTATCACTTTCCAATGCATATTCGAAGTTCGAGAGGGCACCTACAAGAATTTGAACGGAAACACGTGTTCGTAAAGTTCAGCAAAATGCGACAATCTGCTCTTGTATTTTTTTTTCCAGTGCAGATTCAGCATTTAGGCTTGTACAGTAAACTTGATAACGTTGATATGATCTTATTTTGAATTCATTTCATGAATTCGATCTTTTTCATGCCCTTATCGCTAAAATATCCTCAAATCGAGGTAAAACAACAAAGAGTGAAGCCGTATATTTTCATGATGCAGAACAAAGAGCTGTGTATGCACACAGAGCCATTAGTATTATAGATAATTTATGTGTTATATAAACACACATAGGCATTTGTATTGTAGATAAATTACGTATTATATATACACAAAGCCATTAGTATTGTAGATAATTTATATGTTATACATACAAAGAGTCATTAATATTATAGATAATTTATGAGTTACATACAAATAGCCAATGTTAGTATTATAGATAATTTAAGCATTACACATTCACAGTCATCAGTATTTTGGATAATTTATGTGTTATATATACACAGAGTCATTAGTATTGTAGATAATTTGTGTGTTATACATACACAGAGCCATTAATATTATAGATAATTCATATGTCACTGATACACAGATACACAGATACACAAAGCCATTACTATTATAGATAATTTATATGTTACATGCACAGAACCTTTAATATTATAGATAAATGTGTTACATGCACATATACACAGAACCATTAATGTTATGGATAATTTATATGTTACTGATACACAAAGTCATTAAAGTTATAGATAATTTATATGTTACTGATACACAGAGCCATTAATATTATAGATAATTTATATGTTACTGATACGTAGAGCCATTAATATTATCGATAAATGTATCACATACATAGAGCCAGAGTGACAGGAGAGATCTTAAAAAAATGTGTTCACCCCCCCCCCCCCCCCCCTCTCCGTACACACAGAGAGAGAGAGAGAGAGAGAGAGAGAGAGAGAGAGAGAGAGAGAGAGAGAGAGAGAGGATCAATTATGTATAGTGATAGAAATATTTCTGTACACCGTGTTAACAAAGAAAGGGTATGGCTAAAATGTCAATATTCCTGGATATTTTTCAACCGGTAGACTTTGTATGATGTAATCTGAGGTCAGAATAGGCCAAGTTTACAATAAGAAAAATACTTCTGCTATCTCAAAATTTGTTGATTTTTTAAAATTTTATTTTCCAATGTTTAGTCCTATCTATCTATCTATCTAACATTTTGATGTAAAAACTCTGAACGGATGGTAATTAATAGATTTACTCTGAACGGATGGTAATAAATAGATTTAATCGCAACAGGTGTTAAGAACTGTTGACAGAGGAAAACAATTAAAAAATTCATGTCTCTCATATATTTCATTTATGTACTATTTTTGTGTTGTTTTACTTCTCTCGCAGCTGACAATTAATCAAATTAGTCAGGTAGAGTGTCTGTGAACGTTTGTTTGATTGTATTTGTTTACTTAAATTTGTGGTCTACAGTCAATTTATAGTCGAATATCCTGGTATTGAATTTGTGCATTATGAAAGAAAATTTCTGAGTTCATCGATCTCAACGTATGGGAACACATCTATAGATCTGTCAAATCACAGGTATCAGAATTTTAATCAATAAATAGATATGAATAGGAAAAAAGGAGCATTTTTTCTTTTCTTTCTATTCATATCTATTAATTAAAATTCAGATACCTATGGTCAAATGCCAACCTTCACTATCTATTATTAGTATGCTATCGTAAATTCAAAAACGGTGGTGAGGTGAATAACCGTCTTGGGTCCAAATATCAGGTGCCCGTGACACAACACCCTTTTTACCGAATGTGTGGACCCTCTCTACATGATAATAATGTGATCCGCCAGCCAAATCTATCAAGTTTCTTACATTGATTTTGATTGGTTGATATTCGAGTCTACGGCCAATCATATTGTTTTTCTTTTACGCTTAGGGTACTTTCAGTATCATGGCGGACAAGGGTAAGTGAAAAACGAATGAAAAATGTACAACAGATAATTACTGAAGAAATCAAACTATTTTTGGTATTGCATTGTGATTTTAAAGATGATAAACAAAGATTGTTTGCTATTTATTTAATCAAAAATATGCTCCTATCACGACATCGTTTGGTATATTTATAAATATCAACTGATAAATATTCATAAATTCGTTAACTTTAATTTGAATGAGTGTCACAGTGTGACTCATTAAACTGTATTTTGAAAGAGCATTCTTTTTGTATTATACCAGCATGAAAAATCACAGCCATATATACAATTCGTTAAGTGCGGGAAGGACGCCAGCACCCGGTGCTATACATTCAATCACATATACATAATACAGTTCTTCTGTTTACATAAAAAAATAGTAACCATTCTGTATTTTTCTGTTCTCTTGATAACGTATATATGAGGCAAAGTAACCCACACTCTAACTGATGTTGTTTATCTAGAAAATAATACAGACTGTTTTATCATCTATAAATAGATAACAGATTGGTATCGATATCATTGATATACTGTAGGATTAACAGGCTGGGAACACTACCCCTATAGATCTCGCATCTTCTCACTAAAACGTGATTATCCCTCTTTAGTGAGAGTAAATATATCCTGTACAACCGAGAAAATTACCCGAGGTGTACATCTCGTGTTTTATGTGAAAAGAAGTAAAGGTGCTAAAATGTCTGAAACTACAGAAAATATATAAATCAAAACAAAAACACTCTTGATATGCACTGGATTACAACTTTGATAAAAAATTTCTTGACTGTGTTGTCAATTTCATCAAGACAAATCGCAAGATGGTGAGTGTGTCACACTTAATCAGCATTACACAGAATTTGCCATTATTTTCAATCTGAACACTAAAAGAACCGTTATGGTAATGTTTATTTTCTCGCTAAAGAGGGATAATTGCGTTGTAACGAGAAGATCTTGCCGTGGGGAAGTGTTCTCAACCTGATTAAATACAGTGCTTCATCAGTTCAGACTGATTGATGTTTCTGTTTATATATTTTTTAGTAGATTTTACTTTCACATGGGGATAACATCCAAAAAGAAAGACCTAAATTTTTTTTTGTATATGCTCTATTGCAAATTGCCTGATCAAATATAGAGGTCAATTCATAGTTATCTCAGCAAACTACACTGTAACATTTTGGACAAGATCCAACATTTCAACATGCTTCTGTTAAAAATCAAATTGTCCAAGTTGTAAAATACTCCATGCATACACTGCATGCTTGAAAGTGCTGTGTTATTTACAACAGGTAAACAGATTTGTTTACTTTTGTTAAAATAAATTTACAAGATACTCTCATCCCCAAAAAAAAAGTTTTCAATTATAAAATCTCCCTGAGACTTCACTTTTAGGCTCTAAAAAGCTGGAAAAAAAATGTCATGTATATAGAAGCTGCCTTTGGCTGCACTCTGTTTTTGGGAGACTGGCAAAGTCATAAGTCATTCATCATCATCATCAATCAAACCCCCCCCCCCCCCCCCCCCCCCCCCCGAAAAATAGTGTAAATGGTATTATTTCATCAGTAATATATTAAAATATTTAGATCTGTTTATTTCAAAAGCATATGCACATCAACTCATTACAAATTGTATGGAATCTATATATTGTTTCAGGACGAGATTTTCAGTTGCCGTTTGTACAGCATTGATACAAACAACAGAGAGAAAGACACACCCTACACATTGGGGTGTTCTGGAATGGTAACTTTTAGCCAACAAGCTGGACCCATGTGATGAAACCCTCTATGCATCATGTGATGTAAACCGTCAAGATGGAACTTCAAATGACACCGACTTAGTGACAACAGATGCTAGTTGTTTGACTGGTGAGGAAACAACACTTTTTGATACAGGGATCCAGGTCCCCTTTAATTGGGAAAATTATTGCTGTGTTTTGATGAATTGGGGAAAACTGAATTGACTGTCTTTTCCATCCAGTTAAAGTTTAAAACATACGAATAAGAAAACAACTATTTCAATATTTTTGTTTATTCATTTCTTGACCCTGTTTATGTCCCCCCCCCCCCCCCCCCCTTCCCACCCATAGTTTACACTGCATGATATATTTTCAATTTTTAAATGCATTTGGGAAGTTTTGCTCATAAACCTGGGAAAACAGGTATTAAACATTTTATCTTTTGGAATGAGTTTTAGTATTTTGTTCAAGGAGTAACAACCTAAGGTTAGAATTTGTGATCGTCGGTTTTGGCTGTAATTCACCACATGCATATGTTCTGTCACAGTGAAATTATTGAAAGTTCTTTGTTTATTAAAGTGGTGTATCTTCATTTGCTCTGTAATGAACTATATGTCAAGGCAGATTTATTAATGATGATATTCAACTCAGTGCCCATCGCAAGAAATACATAAGCCCAAAATATAATATTTGTGTGTTTCTTATTCCCCCCCCCCCCCATGTTTTCATGTTATTTTACCTCCATTTAGCGACCTTGTATTTCCCTGAGAAATATTAAAAACGGCGTTTTCCTGAGCAGAAATGTGAAGTTGAACTTTCGTTATCGTTTCTTAGTAGGTAAAGGGCAGACAACAAAAGGTGTTGCTTCAATTAAATCAAATTATGTGCTCATCGTTATGTATTTTCCTGTTCCATTCTCACTAAGTAAAGGACCGACAACAACAAAAGGAGCTGCTTCTATTAAATCAAATTATGTACTCATTCATCGTTACGTACTTTCGTTTTTGTTTCTCGGTACGAAAAGGGCAGATAACAAAAGGCGCCGCTCTTTGAACATTGTCGGTAATTAAATGACAGGCCAGAAAAGGTGTTGTTTCAATTAAATCAAATCAGGCTCTCGATGATCATTATGTTTTCAACATCTCAATATTATGTTCTCAATGTTCTTTTATTTAAAAGGGTAGACAATCAACAATCACCGACTTCTTCTCTCCAAGAACAGTAGAGTAGAATAGACTTTTTGTGAAATTAACATTCCTTTTACACTTACATATAAACAAGAAACATTATGCATAAAAGCAAAGTACATGTAATTATTTGTTTTCAATAGAAAATACATGTAGTTTTCATATCAATCTGTAATAAATGTCATTAACTGATGATGTCAAAATAAATATACTACATGTTTAAAACATATCAGTTTTGTTTATCCTCTGAAAAATGGGCACCTGAATTAAGTGACCACCTGTCATATGTGACCTTTTTTCTTATGTCCCTTGAAAGGTCTCTTAATACAAGTTTGACTGTATAGCTAGGGTCAGGAAACCGGAAATGCACATTTATTTCATTGTAGTATCTAATGTCGTGAATAGTCAAACTAAATGATCCAAATTTATTGTACGAAAAAAACATTGAAGAATATCACATACGCTACAGGGTTCGAAAATTTGATGCCAGTGTTGATGTAAGATATTAATGAAACAAAGTCGGTATAGTAAAACATTTGCAGACTTGTACTCTTGTCATTGAAACAGCTGTAAAAATTACTGTACCATTAAATATGCATCAGTCCATTGCAATACAATGTTAAAATACTTCACAATTTTATATCATCTAAGTGTAGCAGATTTTGTTTTTTTTTTATAAAACAAAAAAAATTATTAATGTTTAGTTTCTCATGTCAAAATTTCAAAGTTAAATGATTTTTTTTTAGCGGCAGGTCTTGGGTCTTTTATCTCTCTCTTTTCTTGTCATTCTGTAGACAACTGGTTCTTACTCTTTTGTTTTCTTACATTTATTATAATTTGTACTCAACTTTAAATAATGTTTTTCCAACCATTAGTATAAAAGGTAATTCTTCATAAAATACCATACTAATAAGAAATATATATCATGTATCTAATAAAAGCATCTATCTACTAGGATATCAAAAGGGGAATAACTCAAGTTTTTAACTTGGAAAAATATAAAATTGAGTTATTTCCCTTTTCAATATATTTAAATAAAATTGTTCAATGCAGCAGTGTTTGACATAATGCTGTGGAGCTTGAGAAACTAAAATGTTTTTTTTTTTTGTTTTTGTTTTTTTTTGTCTAAACAGCAAAAATTGTAACCTGTTCCAAATTATTTTATAGCATATGATATGGTTAAATTTAAGCTTCATATCTTGAATGGTAAACAAATCAATAGAATGGTAGTAAAACATATTACTGAGAAAGGATGAGAAATGTAACAATGAGGTCTGTGTAGTTTCAAGAGTGAATGCAGTAATTTACTTTTACATAGCTAATAATTTGTTAGAGGTAAAATGTTCCTAAATTTTAAAGAATTTTTATTGCGCAATACATGAGCCATTATTGAACACCAACTTTTCAGGAAATAATACTATCTGAACGAAAATGTTCTGCGCACAAGATAATGTTATTGCACACTAAGATGTGAACAAAAAACAGCAGACCAGCTAATTGTTTGGTAAGCTCTGGAAGTTAGTTTCACTGTTTTATCTGTAAAGTACAAATTTTAATTTTTAACCCAGATTTAGATGGACCAACAAATATTATGATTCACAATTTTAAAGGGTTTAGTAGCATTGATCAATACCATTGCATGAATATTGAAAACCTGTGTAATTGTGATGTTGTATTCATATCGGGGCTTATAATTACTTTCTAATTTAAAGAGAAAATGAATAAATCTTCAATATAAAACAAAAGAAACGGAAAATAGTTTTGCTATAATGGAGTTTTTGAACTCATACTGGTGAATATTGGCACTTGCTGTGTATGAAAAAATTCGCTCTCAAGTTAGCAAAATTTTTCAAACTCATCTAGGCCAATATTCACAAATATAACCCTATAATATAGTTATTAACAAACACGTAGTAACATACAGTGCATTGTCAACATTCACATGTAGTTAACAAACAATATAGAAAATCAATATAGTATGTCATATCAACTAGAGTGGTCCCATATCAGCCAGAGAGGACCAAAGGCCCAAGGGCTGACATTGGGCCTGAGGGCTGATATGACATATGATATGGATTTTAGCATGTAGTATTCTATTTATCATATACTTTGATATTGTGTATATATATATATGAAGTCATGTGTATCACTTCCCATGGTATTTTCTTTTAATGGAGTCAATTCTATTAAAAAATTTATCACACCCCTAACTCATGATCCGCACCTTCTGCATCCGTATTGTTTGGTGTCGTTGAGTGAGAAGTGAGTATATTCAGGTGTTACGGGTGAATATGTTAATTGTCAGACTGGTCTGATATGTGTTTTAGGACTGGTTGTTGATATTGTGACATCATCTGTATTGCACAGTGTGGAATCGATATAATTACTACTAAGTATAAGATATAAATAATGAAATGCTACAAAACTGTACATGTTCTTAATGCTTCTGGTGTGATTGGTAAATGTTCACTTGACCTGCAAAGGAGTACAATTTTTAGTTGTATGAATAAAATGTTAAGACCCCCCTTAGTCATTAATCACCAATACTACAAAATATCACAGGACTGAATAATAAGAATTTTATTCTTAAAGTACATACATAGAGACATGGTACATATGCATATATGTATATACAGAGTTTCATAACTCAGGAAAGATCAATCTTACAGGCCTCCTTCATTTTGTCTGCAGTTAGAGGTTAAATTGGAGTTAACTACGAGAGGAATCATGGGGATTCTCTAAGATTATTTCTTATTGAATAGCTGCTTAAAGTAATAATTGATATAAAAGCTATAGATATCAAAGTTAGTTAGTCGTGTTGATTGCAGTTTAATTGTTTAATCTTTGAATGAATCTAATCCAAATTAGCAAGGAAAAAATATGCAGATGATATATGAGCTTTTAGTTTGATTTCAAAGTAAAGTTTTAAAATCCTCAAAGGAAGATGCCTTGAAATCCTTAATGGTGTCCATTTCAACTTTGTGAGGAGTGAATAGTTCAACTACCATATGATGTTATGAACAGCAAATGTAAGACCCTTTAGTGTTCAAACTTGATAAAGAGCTACATTGGTCTAACATTCTCTTAGGTAGAGAATATGATACTAAAGATACCTTTATGTTTACATTAAGTGTGTGATTGTCAAACAGCTACTTAGTGGCATTGGTGGCCTAGTGGTTAGGCTGTTAGACTCTTAACTGAAAGGTTGTGGGTTCGAGTCCTGGCCACAGCAGGACCGACATTGTGTCTTTGGGAAAGGCACTTTCCACAAATTTCCTCACTCCACCCAAGTGTAAAAGGGGTACCTGGCTATAGACAGTGAAAGATATTGTTAGAATGTTAGTACTTTTGCACCTTAACAGCAGCTTGCACTGAGAAAGCTCTGGAATGTTATAAGGTCTGCAGGGCTAATAATGTATTGTGAAGCGCTTTGAGCAGCATATGCTGGAAAAGTGCTATATAAAAAAGAAAACCAAACCAACTAATCAATATGTGATGGTGTACTTTGATATTTAGCAGATTGATTTAAGGAGAAAAACCCAACTGTAAACATGCCCCACATGGTGTGCAACAGAAAAGATTTTATTTCCCTTTTTTTTAAGTCAAGCAAAATATGTGCAGAAATCAGAATTTAATTATGTTTCGTACTTCACCAGGGATTCTATGATATGGAGACAAATATTTCAGGATTTTGCAGAGTTTGTTGGGTGTTTATTTTTACCTGTAAGTTTGTAGTGACGGAGGTATCTAGGACAGGATATGGTAGAGGTGAACATGGATTTACCTTTGCATTGGTGAATGATAATGTTGATTTTGTGTTGGAGGATTGATAACTGGTATATATATAAACAATGTGCAGAGAATTCATGCACATTATACTGATCACATGACAGCAGGGATTTACCACGAGTGGTAAAGATATATTTTTTTACTGTAATGTTTAGAAATTGATTTTTGAAATTATTATTTCAAAGGAAGAAGACCTTTGCTTTATTAGACAAATCCATTGATAAATATGATAAAATGTTTTATGTTTTGTTTATGTTGTAATATGATATATATATAAATATGTGTGTGTGTGTATATATATATATATATATATATATATATATATATATATATATATATATATATATATATATATATATGTGTGTGTGTGTGTGTGTGTGTGTGTATATATATATTTAAATCGTGAAGTTCCATATTCAAAGTTGATGTAAATTGAAATGTGCAATTAGAATTTTTTTTGACTGCATGATGCTTATATAATATATTTATTTTATTCAGAATAATTTAAGCACAGATATAGATAAAGATAGATATATATAGAGTTCTGAAAACAATTTTTATTGTAGAAATTAAATACAGTGCAAGCAGTAGAGAAATTGTTATTTTTCTCTTTTTATTACTGATGTGTAAAGCTGTTTATTTTAGAACTAAGCATTTGCCATGCATTAAAAAAAAAAAAATGAAAAATTATTAAAAAACCTGGAGAAGAATCATGGATAGTGTTGACTGAAAGTGGGAAGATTTCTTCTAGGATGTGCCAGATTCATTATTGTCATGCATGTGATGATATGGGAAATTCTATAGATATCTTTAGATATAGAACTGTCTTAGACTAAATCCCTCATGCTATAAGCTCAGGAGCAAGTCCCAGGTCACAGAAAATATATATATATATATATACATACATAAAATATAACATAATATATATATGTCACACATTGTGACATGGCAACTATTGACACAATGATTTGGCTATTTTTTCTATCTTTGTGACTTTGTTTATTCTACCACAATCATGCAAAAAGCAATTTTGGCAATATGCAAAAATAACTGATTCACAAAATCAAAATATTCATGCATCACTGTTTTAATTTTATCGATCACAAATTTTGATAATTTAAACTTTCATGTTGGTGCATTATTTTGCCGAGTTGTAATGAAAAGTGAAGGAAATCTGTGATAAAAAGTTAAGGAAATTTATGATGGATATTTCCCAATAATTTTGAGGAACTCTTTTGTAGAAGAAGTGAGAAAATTACTAAATGCATTCAGATTTATGAACTGAGTGTAAAACTGGAAAGAAAAGATGAGATTTAAACGTACAATAAATATACATTACTTAAGGATTATTTTGCTGACACTGTGTGCCTTTAGGCAGATCAAGGAAGGGTTTTTTACGCAAGTTTTACGTTCCTATGTCTGATCTGTCTTGTGATCCATGTCAGTGTTGATCTGTGATTCATGATGCAATGTCAGGAAACACTGATGAAGAGTTCTGTGGAATAAGACAACAGATGGTAACACATGGAGTTTAGCTGGCTTTATTATGTATATCATTCCTCTCATTATTACTTTGTAATTTCAAATGCTAGTGCAACTGATTTTTGAGTCCTTATTTAGTGAATATGGTATGTATTAACTTGTTTCTGTCAATAACTATCAGGGCTGTCTCAGTAACAGTGGTTTATACATAATATCTCGGGGATATAGCATTCAAGTTTTAACAATCAAACTTAACAATGAGAATCTCAGTGGCTTAAGGAAGTATACTAGTAGTATTCTACATTGTCATAATGGCTGTCTTCCTTTTTATCTCGGCAATATTTGTATATACCTTTTAAATTATTGCCTCAGAACTGTGAAGCTCAGTTGGTCAATGTGTCTGATCTGAGGATCGTGAGTTCTGAGTCCAGCTGGAGGTTTGATTTTTTTTCTTCTTCAGATTACTTTTTACTAAATCTGCATTTTTGACGAAAAGAAGTAAATTTTAAAATTTCTGATTTAAAAATGTTGTACATTAATTATCCTCCAATTTTCATCCATATCAAATTTCTCTTGTATTTTGATTTGTATTATTGTCTGTCATTTTAAAAGTATAATTTATTTTAAATTCTACATTGAAGTAGAATTATGAAAAAAACAAAACAAAAAACCCCAGGAATCATAGTTTTTATTATTGAGCTACAGTGTGCTAACTTGATATTTTTGCATTTAAATTAACTTTTGATTTATAATCACATGAGCGCTAGTTTTGTCAGTTGGTGTAAAAATAACAGAAATCAATCATTACATCAAACTGAGATATATATATATATATAGTCATGTCTTCTAACAATATAGGTAAAAAGTGTAATGTTGGTGGATTGAAAATGAATAATTACCTTTTTGCACTTACAATGTGGAAAAATTCTTCATATGTTTCTGAATGTTTGACAGTTTAAAAGAACATACCCATGGCACACAGTAACTTAAGCTTTGATGGGAATATTTAGATAAATTTTATACATAATGCCTGATTAGCCAGGGGAAGAGCCCTTTCATTGCTTTGTCGCTACGGAGTTATGGGACTTAGAACTTTTTAAATCTATATTAATAATTTTCTATGTTCACAATAACTTGAGATTACTTGAGAAGATTTTCATATAATTCATATTTATTTTTATAATTTTGAAGATATTCATAAATTTTATGGACAGTGCTGTGTGTCTGGATAAGGCAGAGGAATACCCCTTTTGATTTTCACAGGGCCCTTTCTGACTTGTTAGTTTTTTAAGTTGTAAAACCCTTTTTCTTTTTATCAGAAATGCTATTGAAGTCAATAAATACATGTATTTCCATTTTTTTTCTCCAAAAGCACAAGTGAAAAAAAATACAACTTGGAGGAGGAGGGTTTGCTAAATGGCAGGCACTATTGATAATATTTGATTTACACTAAACCTGCTAAATAATTATCATTAGATTGCCTGGTTTTTAACAGTAATGGTATTTACATATACATCTTATTTGAACAGCATATTTCCAAGGCAAAAACTGGTCTTGCCTGAGAATACAAATATGTTGCAACTTGCGATATCTGTATATAGGTCAAGGATCCGGTCCCTGATCGCTCACTTAATTACGATTCATGTTCAATCACTCTTCGAAATTCTCTGTCCAGTAAGTGTAATTTAATGACAAAATTCTCAGATTTTTTCAAATAATTTAATATTTTACAAGAGATTTCAACATTTTCCAAAACTGCTGGGTTAATCTTTACTGTTTAAAAAAAAAGAATACTATGTTAATTTGCCGAGTTTAAGGTATTCAATGTATAATGATTATATTTCATATCTTAAAGATGACTGGTGTGATTTTTGAAATCATGGTATCATTTTGAAGGATGTATCAAATAAAACTAATCCACCATAGGAATATACTGAATTTTGAATGACTATGTGAAATATTTCACCTTGAAATTTACATTGAATTTACAGTGGGAAAAGCAATGTTTTTTGAAAATATTTTTTAAAAAGAAATTGTGTTTTCATACAAATCTCTTGGTAAATAATTATATAAACTTTCTCTTTATAAAAATATGAAATAAAATTAATTATTTAGTTCACTGTAGATAATTTTTAAGAAATTATATTTTTCTTATTTTTATTAAGGGCAGATAACTCTTCCAAAAAGTTTTATGTGCAAAGATATCAACATTCAGTTATTTACCAGTCATGTAAATATGGCCCATTTTACATTCATCATCATTTAACAACAAATATTTATCTTGATATGTTGATCAAGATCAATCTCCTTTCATTATACATTGAATACCTAAACATGATTGTTAAAATGAACACTTTGAGTGTGGTGGCATGATATGCACAAATTATATGTCATCATGTTATTTTGCAGAGGTGTGTAATCTTGCCAACCTCCCAGAGGTCGAGATCCTCAGCTTAATCGAGGAGCAGATTCCGAAATATCGCCTGAGGGCGGACTCCATCACCAACTTCTGTGGGTACGAGAATCAGGACTGGATCCAAACCCCTCTCATTCCCATTGACGAAGACCTTGAGCTGTCCAATGATCAGATCCAGGAAACTCTCAAGTACTTTGGTAAGGGGTTAGGGGTGACTGTTTGTTATAGGGCTGATGGGGGTGTTTTATAAGGGACTATAAATGGTGTTTGGTAACTGATATTAAGGAGGAGTGTGGTAATTTGGAGGAAGGGGATGTGTTTTATAATGAAATATTGAGTGAGTGTTTGATATATTATGGGCAGTGAGTGTTTGATATGTTATGGGCAGTGAGTATTTGATATGTTATGGGCAGTGAGTATTTGATATGTTATGGGCAGTGAGTGTTTGATATGTTATGGGCAGTGAGTGTTTGATATGTTATGGGCAGTGAGTATTTGATATGTTATGGGCAGTGAGTGTTTGATATGTTATGGGCAGTGAGTGTTTGATATGTTATGGGCAGTGAGTATTTGATATGTTATGGGCAGTGAGTGTTTGATATGTTATGGGCAGTGAGTGTATAATACAGTGTTGGGAGAGATATTTAGTGTAAAGAGGTAATTTTTGTTATGAAGATAGTATTTAGTAAGGATCAAGGAAGACTATGTTTTGTAATGAAGTGAGACCAATCTTATCGGGAAAGATCTAGTTCGTGTATATAGTCTGCGACTCCCAGAATAAGAGGAAACAGCATTAGAGAGAATACTATAGATATAGTAACTTTCGTGAAATCTGTTTTGACAGATTGTTATGCTTATGAAACTTGTCACATAAGACAGGTGTCTTTTAAATCCCCAAAAGCTATATGAGAGAGAAAGTTCAAGGTCAATCATATCTAAGGTTGAATTTGCCACAGGTGGTTTCCACCACAGTGGGCGATGGTGGGGGGTATTTAGTTGTTAATTTTTGAATTTTACAGAGTATAAGATTTTGTAGAACAGTCTTTTTCTCTTCTTCTGCAGTACACAGGGTTCAATGAGGTCATAGGTGATGTCGTAATGAGAAGCTTGTGCACTAAGTAACTCTTGTATGGCATGTTTTGTGTCCTTTTTCTGTTAAAAGCCACTGTCGTGTACAGTCTGAGATCGTAATCAACACAGTGTGCAGAAATGGTGTGTTTTTACTCCATAATGAATGTATTGATTTTGCCATGCACCAAAACAAACGAATGTCTGAAGAACTGGCAACATTGTATAGAGTATGTAATAACAAAAGTACAATGAAATTCACTTCTTTATTAATCATGGAAAGTAGACTTTTGTCTATCATGTTGGAACTTGCTGTTTTATACAGTACATTGTTTAATCGATAAATTGCAGGACTTGGAGGAGTTAAACTGCTGTGGTTTTTCACTGTTAAGGGGGTATGAATAGAATTATGGTTTCATCAGTACTGTCATAAAATCGGTTTTATTGATATATAATGTCAAAGAAATGAAAACTACTAACCTAGGAACAAATATTAAACAATCAATGTGGAACACTTGGTTTGCTGGTCTGGCAAAACCACAAAATTGGTATTCAAACCAAAAAGTCCCAAACCATGCAGAGCATTCCTTCTTTACAAAATGAAAAAAAAAAAGGAAGTTTTATTGAATTACGGTACTCTGTTCATGGCCTGCTGGGCATGACTGGCACAGAGTACTCTTTGCTTAGCATCTGTTGTTTTGTCTGTATACAATAAGTAATACTTTTGCAAAAAAGAAAAAAAAAATTGCCAAAAGGAAACTAACATATATGATATATATTCTCATAAATTTGGACCCAGCTTTAATTATTTATTATGGCAGTTTTTCAAAGTAGAATTTAACGGTCTGTATTGGAAATTGACCTTGTTTTTGATGTTTTTTCGAACCCAACTTGACCACAGTGTGACCTATATGTACAAGTTATGGTTTATTGAACATGTAAGTAAATAGTATTGAAGCTGATAATCAGATTAGCAAGCGAAGGTAATGTACATATGTACTAAATCTATAGATCGTGGAAGTGACCCATACAAAGAATATTGATCCATTCATAAAAGAGTTAAGAAAGAAAGCCCTATTATTATCAACTGCTCCGTAAAATATTAAAGCTGGTATGAATTTTGTACATCAGATGAGAGCACATTTTATGCAAGTTGTTGAGGGTGATTTAAACTTAAAGATCAAAAATCCTGACAATGTATATGGTCAGCATTTTGGATATATCATTCATTCATTGTGGAAATTGCTATTTTCAAAAGGTGTAAAATCATTTGGCAAATTTCTTGTTCAATTTGACAACATTTAAATTGGTTGGACTTTTGCCATATATAGAATGCTTGGTTTGCCAGGCAGGTCTCTTGACAAATTTTTGATTTGTTCATTAGATCATATTACTGAATTTTGTATACCCGTGGAATTGCATGATTTGTAATTTTAAAACCTTTCTGGTGTGTGATTTTGACATCTTGGATTATTCTTTGCTGTTTGTGTCATTGAAGAATTATTGAGTAACAGAGTTTCATTTCAATTTTTTGAAATAATAGACCTCAGACTGAAGCAGACGTCTTACGTGTATCACCGTGTCTTGGACAAACCAGAACTGATAGATGCTGAATATGCATAAATAATTTAAAATGGAAATCTGTTTAATATGGTGTCTATCATAAAATCTAATAGTTTTAAGGCCATTTTGCATTTTGCAATGTGGATGGAAATGTGCTGACAATCCAATCTCATTCTCTGATTGGATGAAGCTATTAATTACTTGTTGGAAGTTAACAATCAGATTTTAATTCGGATGATGATACAGCAGCCTTGAAATTCAACTCGTGCACTCCTCGAAACTTGCTGAGAAAAATTGATGCAGTTTCCCATGGTAACCAGCATTAACTTGTCATTATGAAAAGTGATGTTCAGAAATATTGGATACCTGGGAGTAAATCACCTCATGGAATATTTATCATGGGGACTGCCGGATAATTTGTATTGTGAAATGTTGAGTATTGATTAGTGATGTGTATTGGATTGATTTGAATGAGCTAGGACATTCTGGGTGGATATTGACTCTGGGGTTTGGTTTGTCATTGATCTGTTGGATCTGTCAGGAACATTGACAATGGTTATGTATTCTCAAGGTGACAGAACTCAAGTTGTTTTATTCTGGGGATTCGGTTTTATGTAAAAGACAACAAAAAAAAAAGATTCATGTGGAGATTTCGAAATGGATACAGTGAACACACTTCATCAAGATGCCTACTGTTTTAAACTGAGATGTCAAATTTTGCTGAAATTTGAAAATACATGTGGTCTTGAAAGTATTTTTGAAGTGTACAAAATATAAAGACATTTTGAACTCTGTGGGTGGTGATATACACATGTATATTGAAAACTGTATGGCTTGATTTTAACCTCTCCTAATTAAATTGATTAATGATGGGGTATGGATGATCATTTTGAATCCGGGAGCAGTGCTGACAATAGCTTATGGAATTTAGCAGGTACTGGTATATGAATATGTATGTAATCTCATTAATATTATTTTGGCAGATTTGGTGTGTCTTTGTGTTGACTGAACACAGTTTAACACAGTCCAGCAAATGGTCTACGTCAATAGCTTATCGGAGTGTTTTGATCATGTTCTGAATCGGGGCCAATACATGTTTTTAAATGCAAAAAATACACTAAACAAACACAGCAGACTTTCATATGTAAATTTTGATGTCAGGTTATGTAATTCTCAGATTAAATTGTTTACAAACTTGTTAAGTTACTGAGGATATAGCTATCAAAGGAAATCTGTGAAATAATATTTCATTTTTTTGGTTTATTTTTCATAAAGCATTTCTTGGCTATCAGGAGTTTAAAAACTGCACCCAGGGTGCATTTAAAAAAAGAAATGTAACTGGTTAAGCTGGTTTGTTATTGCTATTGTACATACTTGTGGGTTGGAACTAACAGTTGTGTTTTAAAATTAGGAAGTAAGTTTTTATGAACGGTGTGTTGAAAAAAAATACTGAATTTTGCATTTTATTATTTTTTTTTAATGATAACAAAATAGTGCATATACCTGCAAAACACTTTAAGAAATCTTATTAAATCTTACAAAGCAATTTCTGTTTTTTAGAGATCCAACTATTGTTCATTTTTGTCAAATACTGTTCATGAATGCGAAGTACAGGATATTTCATAATAAGGATGAACATCACAAACTATTGTAAATTGTGTTTTAAATAACAAATCAATGGTTTTAATATGTGTGGGGTAGAAAATGAATGGAAGAATAAGGTAAACTGTATAATGGTGAAATATTTTCATCAAGATTATAAATAGTGATTTATAAATTATGGAAATATAAATTCCATTATTTTATTAGTTGTACATTGGATTGATCTCTTTTATATGCTAAGACTTAGCTCAGTTTTCATTTAAATTTTTTATTAAAAATAAAGATCATTATTATTAAAAATTTTGATTTAAGAATGCCTAATCGGAAGGTTTATGAGGTTTGCTTATTTTTTTTTTATGTAATTGTAAACATTGATTCACTTAAAAATTTGTACTTTAATAAAAACCCATGAAAATCCTCGAGATTAGTCTGATTTTTTGCAGCAACATAGAATTACAACTTTGTTCTAACAGGACCGGTTATTATAATCTATATTTAGTTGTGGTCATAAAGATTTAGGAAGAATTTACTGAATTAATAAAAGAATTTTATGAATACAAATTATTATAGTACATACTCACAGTCAAATTTGATGTAATTTTCGAGATTTATTTCAATGCAATGTTTAGATTGTGATGAATTTTTTTTATTTATTTTCATTGCGACATTTAGATTGTGTTGAAGTTATGTGATTTATTTTCTGTGCGATGTTTAGATCTTGTTGAATTTTTGTGATTTATTTTCAGTGCTATGTTCGGATCGTGTGACCCAGATGACTAAAACATACAATGATATAGAAGCCGTGAACAGACTACTGGAGGAGGTATGAAAAAAAAAAATGTAAAATCCTGCACGACGCAAATATTGGATCAAGGTGTTCTTCTTGGAAAAAGAAAACAGTCAAAAGTACATGCCTGCACAAAAAAATAAGGGCGATGAGAATGTGATTAAATAAACAGGTCGCAAAGTCAGGGCCAGTACTCTAAATCAGCGAATTTGGATTTCTTGTTTGGCACAACCTTTTCTGAAGAATTATGTCATCAGATGTTTTTGCACTTCAATTTCATGATAAATTTGAGATTAAAAGAAAATTCACTCCAACCTTATAAATCCAGATATTTATTATGTCTGCTTCAAAGTTATGAGATGAATCAATCCTAAAAACATAAATAAAGATGAGGATGTGGGGGCTTAGATAGGTCTTTAAGGATGTCAATTATATTCACTATGCATAATTACATGCAGAAAATACATGTAATGTGTTAATCAATGGAAAAGTGAAATCAATGATCAGAAATCATAGAGAATACAAATTTAGGAGAAGGGCAAACAGGGACACCAGGACATACCAGAGGTGGGATCAGGTGCTTAGGAGGAGTAAGTAACCCCTGTTGACCTGTCACACCCACTGTGAGCCCTATATTTTGATCAAGTAAACAGAGTAATCTGTAGGTAGAATCAATTTGCAAAGAGTCACCAAGCAATTAATATGAAACATGTTGGGCAGCATTTGAACTAATGACAGGTTGTATTGTAAGGAAGATCATTATAACAACCATAGAATTGATGACATTCCATACATGTTTCATTCAGAGATCATGCTGTGATGGGATGTTAGATCTTGTGTATGATGTGTCTCTTAAGGAAAAGCATTTTAAATTAGGTTTTGTTTTAATTGGGAAAAAAAAAATCCCCAAATACATAACTAAACAAACAAACACTGAAGGGTGCAAAATGAACACACAAACTAAATCAAACAAACAAGGATTATTGCTTGTGCATGGTATATTGATTATTTATTGAATCTCTTAAATTTAATTATCTCTTAAAACACAATTTGAAATCAGAAGGCAATAAAAAACTTTTCACTTTTTTGCAGAAAGAGAGAGATTTGGAATTGGCTGCTAAAATTGGGCAAACCTTACTCACAAAGAACCAGGAACTCTCAGAAAAAAATGATCTTTTGGAGGAACACCTTTCTCTTCTTAATGAAAAGGTACAAAGATCGTTACAAAACGTATTTCAGAAATGATGTTGATATTTGACCAATTTCTATGATATAAATGTATGTTGATATTTGACCAATTTCTATGATATAAATGTATGTTGATATTTGACCAATTTCTATGATATAAATGTATGTTGATATTTGACCAATTTCTATGATATAAATGATGTTGATATTTGACCAATTTCTATGATATAAATGTATGTTGATATTTGACCAATTTCTATGATATAAATGTATGTTGATATTTGACCAATTTCTATGATATAAATGTATGTTGATATTTGACCAATTTCTATGATATAAATGTATGTTGATATTTGACCAATTTCTATGATATAAATGTAATCTGGGATTGGGTCAGTTTATGCCTTATAAACTACAAAGGAGTTTGTAAAATGCATAGTTAATCTATTGTTCCATGCCAATTATATCATATGAATTTGACGAAAATTTGCTTTATTTCTTGTAATTTAAGTTTCAACATTTCTGATGTAATTTACATGCACATGAAAATCTTTAAGCTATATTACGGCGTAATTTGCTTCAATCATGTAGTGCAGCTATAGAGCAGACTGAATTATGCAGTATGAACTATTTCATTTAATGTCAATTAACAAATTAAAATATGTGTCACAACTGAAATCAAATTATTTTAGAACACCTTCTTGTACAAAATTATATAAACTAAGAAATAATATGAATTAAAAATGATTGATACTGGAAAGCCATTTACACACTAAATTCCCAACAAAATTCTTTTGATGATATTGAATTGTAGTAAACTTTCTGTGGTACCTTTTTCTGACTAATTTGTTCTTACTCGATGACATTTTTTAGGTAAATCAGATTAAACATGAGTTAACGCTAAAGAATGGTCTACTACAGGCGTTTTCAGACACTGTCGATTCGTCTCCAAGCGATGAATCCGCAAGGTAAGTTATGCAAGTTCTTTTTCAAAGAATTTTTTTAACAAACAAAAACTACTTCCAGGTAATTCAAGATAATACAGGTTTTTTTCTGTTTAAACAACCTGCTTGATTTGTAAATAGAGGTGGTGCTGCAGTAGATATATGTGTCCTGTGTTTTCAGTGGCAGCAGTGACAGTTTACAACAGATAGGGGGAGGTGCTTTACAGAAAAAAGTCAAAGATCTCGAGGAAGAAAATCTCAAACTCCGATTAGAGGTCAGTTATTCTTAGAGTCCAGATTATTTTCATTAATCTGTTGAGAGGTGTCATTTACTGGACCAAAAGTTTTTCAAAGGTCACTTGCAGAAAGATAACCTCGACTTATGTAGATTTGCAAGAAACTTGTATGTGAAATAAAGTTTTATTTTGATAAGAGGGTTTGTCATGTCCCAGGTTCAAAGTACTTTAGATACAACGGACAAAATCACTTTGAGAAAAAAATATGAAAATCTTATGTAAGCCATTATTCCTATACGGAAACTTTCAAGTTGGTAGGGGGCCTTCGTGGCCAAGTGGTTAGATCATTGCTCTCAAAATCACAAGGCCTCTTGCCTCTAGTTGGCATGGGTTTGATTCTCATTCGTGCCGATATATGTGAGAAAGTTTGCCAGTTTACTTTTAGAAGTTTGGTGGTCTCTTTCCGAGTACATTGTATCTGATTTCTCTCCTCCACCAATAAAAACTGGATAGCTGAATAATTATTGTATGTGGCGGAAAACAATAAACAATCAATGAAGTTGACCGTTGACTTGAGAGAGTTACTTTATTTCGGTCCTTGATTACTGTGCATAATCAGAATTTGGCAGAATTGTAACTGATGCGCTGTTTTGGTGTAATTATGATTTAGCACTCTGTATAACTATGACAATGGACAGCAAGTGATTTCTCACACCATAAACTGGTTCTCTTGCTTCATCACCAAAAAGTGCTGCGATATGAATCTGTGTCCAGTGAAGTCCATAGACTATTAAGGATAGTAATGAAATAATGAAATCTATTTTTCACTGGGCGTGTAGAATTCTGGTATTAGAAATGGATATGAAAATGGTAGTGAATCTTGACATGCACGTGTAATCATGTCTACATGCTTTGATATTTTACGTGTAGTATTCCAGTGTAGTTCTGAAGAAGATTGGAGAAATTGTCACAGGATATTCAAGTGATCATTGAAGCCATTGGGTGTATAATTCATTTCTCTGTTGGCAGACTGAGCAGCTTTCCTCGGAAACCTCGAAATATGAAGAAAAGGAACAAAGACTGGTGGATGACTGTATTGCACAACTAAGTATGTATACACAGATATGTAACATTGTGTTGCACAACGAAGTATGTATACACAGATATGTAACATTGTGTTGCACAACTCGGTATGTGTACACAGATATGTAACATTGTGTTGCACAGCTCGGTATGTGTACACAGATGTGTAACAGATTGTGTTCTCATACAGAAACTTTTGTACTTAATTCATAATAGTTACATTTCCAATGATTATATCTTTGACATTTTTGTCAGTTCAAATCATGAATGTGAACAGTCTGCGTATGAATTTTGATAAATACAGTACGATTATTTTAGTGCACTTATTTAAGTATGCTGCCATAAAGCATCACAATTCATGCCCTCATGTATTTTCAAAAATAAGATTTTTTTCTTCAATATATTATGTTGTGAGGATGATTTTTTCCTCTATTCAGTCATTCTTGTAAAATACCTGGAGGCAACATGCTCCCTATATTTGTAAAAGAGACATTCGATATAAAGAACAGGCTCATTTTTGTATCATTAATCATAGCTTTACGTATTGGTTTGAGTAAACAAAACTAGATGTATGTTGAAATATACATGTTGTTTGACCAGATGCAAAGAAGAAGGAATTAAATCTGCTGGGTGAGGAACTTTTACGGAGATCAGAAGAATGCAGCGGTCAGAAGGAGGAGATCACCAGCCTGCTAGCTCAGGTGGTGGATCTACAGAAACGCATCAAAATTGTAAGTTTATTGAGATATACCGAGATAGAGTAATCATTTGTGTGTCTATACATGAAGAATTATGAGTTTGTTGAGATATACTGTAATCGTTTGTGTGTCTATACATGAAAGAATTGGGTGACCATATCAAAATTGTTTATTGACATACCTAAGCAAGTGCTCATGTCAGAATAGTGAATTTGTCTAGACACCATAAATCAAGGAGTCTTTATAAACATGAGTATTTTCTAAAATACCATAAAGTGTATTGGTTTTGTCGTCATGCAAAATCAATACTGTCGAAAACTGGAAAATGATTTATATACATATATTGATTTTTATGATCTTCTTTTCATTTTTTTCTCTCCACCAATTAAAACCTTATCTTTTACGGTCAACAAACTGAAAAAATCCAAGGTTTAATGATGTCAGAGATTCTAGTTTTTTTCCCTAGTAAAACATTTAAATGCTGTAAGTGCCTATGCAACTGTGCAACACAAGTAGATAAGCATTTATGCCGAAAATGCAATAAGGCATGCTCAGGATATCTTAAACTAACCACGCTATGTAGTGTTGATAAACAAGGTAAAAAAAAAATCAATACTTTCTGAAATCCTACGTGCTGTAGAGGATGATGCCAGTGGTCCTGTATGACAGAACAAATCATCTCTGACGTTGAAATAACTGGATAATGACACCACAGGGGATATATTTTTTTCTCTGATTATATATTAGATTTTTTTTTTTATATAGGTGACACTGGAGAATATGGAATATCAGAAGCATCTGGAAGCTTCACAAACAGCTCAGAGAGAACTCACTGCAGAGGTATGTTAAAACCAGGAACATTCATTCATTTCTTCATCTGTTTTTGGTTAATTCTTCAGTCATTCATCTATTCATTTGTTTAGTCATCCATTCATTTATCCATCCATTCATTCATCCATCCATCTCATGATTTAAATTTTGATTTTTCCAAAATATATGGAAACTGTACAGATGTTGGAAGTGAAAAATCAGATATTCTGTAATGAAAAAAAATTATTAATGGTTTGTTTTTTTATCAGCTTGCATCCCTTAAAGACAAACATGATGAGCTGTATGTTTTGTATGAGGAGGCGCAGGAAGAAATCAGAGAACTCCGTCGTAAACAGAAGCCAGGAGCAGTGAGACATAACTACATGTCAGCATCCGTACTCAGCCTTCCATCAGACTCACTCGCTTCGGAACTGGAGAGCTCACTGCGTAGTGAGTGCGACTATCCTCCAGGATACTCACCAGCTGAGAGAAAGTAAGGGGCTCAGTGTACTCACTGATCAAATTGGTCTGTAGCTTGATCTGTATATATCTACCGCAATTAATTAAAGTTTGCTCATTAAATACAGTAAAACATGCTTATAGGGAACTCAAATTTATCCTTGGTGTGAAGTGATATTTATTTCCCTATAAGGGGAAATCATTGAAAATTTTATTGGATAAAGTGAAGTTTGATTATAAAGAACTGTTTTTGCTGGCCCTGAAGGTTTGTTATTACTGTGTTATACTGTATATCGAAGTTTTGTTATAACAAACTTTTTTGCTGGCCCTGGAGGTTCGCTATAACCGTATTTTACTGTAATTTGGCAGACGTACCATTTTGTTCATGTATCTAACGACTTTGCTATTCATTTCATTAGAGTACACAACTGGAAAATCTTCGAGACTGCTAAGGCTGCCCTGAAGGTGGGAAGTTCCCGAAACTCCCTGGCTGGGTCCAGAAGTTCTCTGGCTCCATCGGCTAACCAGAGTATGATGAACCTAGGTCACAGTCCCTTGGGGCCCAGTAGCCTGGATGCAAGTCGTAACGACAGTGGAGGGGAGTCCGTCTCTATCTCCACCAGGAGCTCTATGTACTTTGCTGATTTAGAGGGAAGTGATGGCCCATCTGATCTGGCAGGATTTAACAGTCTCTACAGGTAATTTGCCCAGGCAAACAGGATTAACAGTAGATGGCATCAGTAATAGCCAAATTGTGAACTGAAAATTAGATTTTATGTTTCAAAAGCATGGATACAGTACATGTAGGTAACAATTAAAGTGTAGAATAAAATGTTCACATTTATGTATAGTGTATTTAACAGACAAGGCAGCTATATTGCAGTGTGCTAGATGTTAAACAAATATGGCAGTTAAATCTTGCTTTGCTGAATGCAGACTATTGTCTGATCTACATCCTTGAAACACTTATATCCCCCAAACTTATGTGTATTTCAGAAGATCAGATGTACTATCAGTGTCCATACTCAAGTACACATAACGTCGGGTCATCCATGTACATAGTAATGGAAGTGCATCGTTGATAGGGTACCTTTACTTGTGATTAGTTATGGGATAGTGTTAGTCAGACATTCGTTATGTGCATTCAATTGATGATGCATGTGTAATAGACATTTTGTTAGTTGATAAAATCGCATGTAACTACATGTTTTGTTTATTTCAGGAATAAATGTCTATTTGTTTTGTTTTATTGGGGTATGAAACTGAAAGTAGCATGGGGTAATTTGTATAAATGATAATTACTCCATCCGTTCATTGTTTTCTTGTCCACAGTAATACATAACAACTAAACATTTATTTCTAAGTAAGATACAACATTGCAATTCTCTGTTTTGTTAACAAGGCTGGTGCCATGTTTTTCTTTACATATGGATTGCTTAATAGAAATAGCATGTTTGAAACAAAGTGAGATGTGACAAACACTAGAAACTGTTTATTTGTGTTCAGAATTAACTTGTAAATTGAAAAGTCTGCGTTTTAAATGGAACTTTTAACATGACATAGGCCTTGTTTGCGTAACAAAGAATTGTGAACTCTGTATCTCTCCTTGTAACTCGACAACTGACATTCAAAATTTTGCTGACAATTAGAAATACCTTGAAGTTAGTTAAGCATTATGAATATTAAAATAGAAAAATAAAATTTAAAAATTTTCAGCTCAAAATGTGTTCATGCCATTTTGAGCTGAATTTGCTATAAGTGTATTCATTATAAGTGTGTTTTACTGTACATGGAGATCGCATTAGTTAGACTTGATGTAAGCTTTATATTGAATATCATTACCTGTCTAGAGCTGAGAAATGCCAGTACGGCAAACCCGGAATCCCAGGATCAAATGACCTGGAGACTGCACTACGAAAGCTGTCGCTACGGAGAGCCAATGAGCTGAATGAGAAAGACTTCCAAGAGGACGAGGAGAAAAGACACAGGGAAAGGAATAGGTATGCCGTAGAAATAGAATGGAGACACTATTAGATCTCAGATAGCCAGATATACCTTTAAATATCTTTGTTGTAAAAATGGAGCGGGGACGTGTTACCTCTAAGATACCCAGAATTGCCTTTAAATATTTTTGTTGTAAAAAAATGGAATGGGCACATTATTAGATGTAAGATACCCAGATGGAGAGTTAAATTATTATTTTCTCTTTATTTCACTGACAAGGGCTTTACATGTATTATTGAAGTACAGTTGACTTTCGGTATCTCGAACATCGTGGATATGTCGAAGTGATTCGGAAGTCCCAACAACTTATTCTTTAACTATTTTACCATTGATATCTCGAATACTTGGATATCTTGAAATCTTTTCTCAGTCCAGTTTGATATAACGAGGTTTGACTGTATTTGGTAAAAATGAGACCGTAATACTGTAAAATAAATTATTTGTCAGAATCAGTACTTCTGGGTGAGTTGTTCAATTGCATTTTGAACTTGTTCGGTGGGCTGTAACTCCCCTCAAAGTTAGATAGAATATTGGACCCTTTCCAAATGACAAAAAGTGACCCATTTTCCCAATGTTATGAGCAAAATTTCTCAAATGCATTTATAAATTGAAAATATATTTTACATGTAAATTGTTGGGGGAAAAACAATAAAATAGAGTCAAGAACTGAATAAATGTAGATGTTAAAATAGTTGTTTTGTTATCCGTAAGATTTATACTTTATTTGTATGGAAAAAACAGTAAACTTAATTTCCCAAATTATCAAAACTTCGATGATTTTTTCAATTAAAGGGAACCTGATTCCTGTACCAAAAAGTGCTGCAACAGCCCTGGGATTGGAATAAGGAAGGCAGAAGAAATGAATCTTTGATGTGTATAATTATTAAGTGTTGTTTTTAAATCAGGACTGAGAGCGAGATGTCTGCTGACACACCTGGTATCTGCCGCACGCCCGACAGTACACTGTCTACAGGAAGTGGATTGTCTCAGTTCTCAATGACAGGAAGTAACAATCCATACTACCGCCTCCCACAGAAACTCCGAATCATCAAACCATTAGAGGGTAAGGAGGAATTTCCTGGACATATCCAATGGGCATTCAGTTATTCTTGATTGATGTTAGAAGCTAGCCAGTAGGGATTGAAAAGAACTATGTTCATGTATATAGAGGCAGGACTAATTTTGACCCCCTGGAAATACGTATGTACAGTAACTTTAATTTAAAAAATAAAGAAAAGTGAAAAAAAAGTTATGGTGGTTATCCAAGAAACAGAATCCTAAATATATGTACAAATTCTCTTGTTTTTTTTTATTTTTTACGTCTTTATTTTCATGAAAAAAAAGTACATTATTGCATTGTATTGCCAAATTTTTTGACGTCTTTTGAGAAAAAAAAAATACCTCAAGTCCTGTAGTGATGCTTTTGGTGAAAAAATATGCTTCATTTCTGGTGTCAGATTGCAAGAAGTAGTGTGAAAGTTATAATAGATGATAAAAAGTGAACAACTTCAATAGTATAAGAGATATTTGAGATCTCAATGAAGGCAATGCATAATTCATTGTACTGACACGCTACCAAATCAATTTACCAAGGAAGAGACAATTACTTTATATGGTTAATAAATTAAGAGGTCATTTGTTGACATGTTCTCTGTAAGTGAATAGTGCAGACAGAGGGCACCTGTTAACACTGGGTTTTCAGTGTTCCCTGTACATTGTATGGTAGTCTGGAGGGGCTTATTTACAGGCTACTACAGTATGAGTAGTAAGAACTTTCCTTGTTATTTCTTTACAGGTTCAGTGACACTGAGGCAGTGGCAACAGTTGGCCACACCTAAGATGGACAGTCTATTTGAGTCCAGACCAGGGGTGGCCACTAAAGGGGAGAGGAAGTTAGATATTGAAGTGGAGACTTACAACATCAGTGACTTTGAGGAGGATGGTAATGTTTTATGGCTCAAGTACATATAATGGCGACTTGTACCATATTTGCATTTACATCTTGTTTGCTAATTTAATTTCTACTCTGACATGAGGGTGAAACCATTTTCCCTCTTATCTTTCTCTTAACACAACTGTGCCTGAGTGAATTTATAACAGGGTAAAACCATTTGCAAGTGGAGAGGGGTGAAAATAACCCTGTGTACAGTATACATACATAAAGTATACACATACTACATTTAAATAACTGATACAGGAAAATTTGTCCAAATTAGAATTAATAGATCACATTTTGTATGCTTAAATTTTCCAAAGAATATGGAGGTTGTATGTATACTCAAGTTGCCTTACCAGTGGCTGTTGAATGGAAAAGGAAAACTGAAATCAGGTTAAAGAAAAAAGAGATTAAGTTACATGTAGGTAATTAGTTGACAGTATTTGAGTGGTGATTAGGAATGTTTTTAAATAACAGATGACTACCAGGAGTGCCCCAGTAAGCGATATGAAGAAAGCTCTACCATCAACACTGTCACCGACTCCAAAGTCAAACACCCATCGGACTACAGCAGGTACGAAGGGGCATAACTCATACAGCATGCTGTGTATGATATGTGACTTAATGTGTTATTTGTACATCATTTGATATGCTTTTGAAAACACTTAAAAACCTATGCTATATTTTGTTTTTACTGATATTAATTAAATATTGTGGTATTTTAGTATACTGGATATAAACATTAAATAATTATTTATATTTTATGAACTTTTTCACAAAATCATTTATGTATTTACAATTTCATTTGCAATTCATATTAATTTAAATTCTTTGTGGCAGTTTTGTTTATTTTTGAGTGATAGTTTCCTGTTAATGAAGCCTGTTTTTGAGTAGTGTGAATATTCTAGTTTGATTGGAATGTTACTTTTACACAGTGATGAAGATGAGACTTTATCTGAATGTGAAAATAAAGAGTGAGTTATCTCCCCACAAGTGAAATATGATATAACAAGTTTGAAAACATTGTGCTGTAGTGCTAATCATATACAGTCCTGATTTGCATGACACTAGATACATTCTCCATGTGCTGCTGATTTTTTGTAGCTTTAGTGTGTTGCAGGGTGAATGTGCATGTATACTGTCATGTGCTCACATACAAATATTTTTTTTAAACTTTTTTTTCAATTGGAAAATTGACATTCAAGTCTAGTTTATGCACTTATCCTGAAATTACCCCAATAGTCACTCTGCGATTTTATATTCCTTGTGTGGTTTTAATTGCAAACCAAAGACACCAAAAAATTCAAGTTAAGCATCAACATTGGAAATAATATTTTATGAAAAAGCCACGGTAATTTCATCATTTTTTTTTCTTGAAAACACCATGTTTAGTACTTTCTTTTTTTTTTTAGCTCTCCTGAGCTGAAAGCTCAATTGAGCTTTTCTGATCACCCATTCATTGTCCATCCGTCTGTAAACTTTTCACACTTTCGACTTTTTCTCCAGAACCACAGGGCCAATTTCAACCAAACTTTGTAAAAAACATCCTTGGGTGGAGGGGATTCAATTTTCTTCAAATGAAGGACAACACCTTTCAGAAAGGGGAGATAATAGAGAAATAATGAAAATTTAAAAATCTTTTTCTTCTGAACCAGTGGGCCAATTTCATTCAGACTTGCTACAAATTAACCTTGGGTGAAGGGGATTCAAATTTGTTCAAATGAAGGGCCAGATAATCACAAGAATTTTAAGTATGGTAGGGTTATTGAAAAATCTTCTCAAGAACCACTGGGCCAGAAAAATTCAAATTTACATGGCATATTCCTGACATAGTGCATATTCAAGTTTGTTAAAATGGTAGGGTAAGGTCATAATATGGAATAAAGTTTTACATGCAGATATATAGGAAAAAATCTTTAGAAGTCTTTAAGAACGACTGAGAAGAAAAGTTCAAATTTTTATGGCAGCTTCCTGACATAGTGCAAATTCAAGTTTGTTAAAATCATGGCCCCCAGGGGTAGGTAGTAGCCACAATAGGGGACCAGAATTTCACATGTGAAATTAGAGGGAAAATCTTTAACTATGGGCCAAGGTGATTCGGGTGAGCAATATGGCCCATGGACCTCTTGTAAATTTCAAATCCATTGAGCCCATTCAAAAAAAACATGACTTGTTTTTCCACCACAGACCTACCTTTTAGACACCATCAATATAAATTATCTTTGCCTATGCACTCTTGCATGCTGATAAGAAAATAATATAAAATTGCACATTTTCATTAAATTAAAAATATAAAAGTTCGAGACAAGTTCTACATTATGATATCATATCTGAGAATCATCAGCATTTTCCTATGAATAACATGATTGTACAGTTGAACCTTAATATTTTGAACTCCAATGTCAAATACCATAGACATGTCAAAGAGAGGCTACAGATCCAGACATTTTCACTGTATAAATGATTATTTAAAAAACCTCAGTATGTTGAACGTGGTAATCTTGAATATCCCATTTATCTCAAAGTATCATAACAGTTCCAAGAGTTAAATGTTGAATGGCTGCAGATTCTCCACTCTGTTAAACATAGCTGGTTGTTGAACACAGACTACCCCTGGTATCTTGTAGCTGTCAAACGTTCACACCTTGCAAACCCCAGCTAATTCAATTAATATTAGTAATTATGAAGGACTCCTGTAATTTAGCAGTGGGAATTGTATAGATCTTTTAGCAGTGGGAATTGTATAGATCTTTTCATAAATTATGTTACCTAATGCACTTATGGAAAATCTCTACACATATGTGAATTCATTTGTATCAAAAGTACATTTGTAAGATAAATCATAAAAGAAATATTTCAGACCAATTTGGTGCATTGCTCAAATAAAAAGTTACAGAAAAATATAACAGTTATATTAAACACATAAATAAAAAGTTACAGAAAAATAACAGTTATATTAAATACATAGATAAAAAGTTACAGAAAATAAATAAAAAGTTACAGAAAAATAACAGTATTATTAAACACATAAATAAAAAGTTACAGAAAAATAACAGCTATATTAAACACATAAATAAATTTATCATTATTCAATTTCAAACCATATTGATTAACTTTATTAATGCATGCATATATAATTACATTGTATCAAAATTTAATGTAAAATCATTATAGAAAAATTAAATTGAGCACATTTTATGATCACACATAGCCTGTGATACATTTTCACAGTCACATATTGTTTGGATCCATTTAGTATGTTGTTCAAATAATGATCAAATTTTGCTGTACACGGTAATATTACAATTAATATAATTTTTTGAGAGCAATTTTGTCATTCATTGCATTTTCAGAATGTGTAGTGTGTATCTTTACACAGCTCATATCATATCTTGGTATGACATTGTTGTTCAATCGCAGGATTAGTATCACGGAAATTGGAAAAAGAATATTATATATACAAAGAGAGATATTTGCATACACTCTTCATTAAAATGAATTGTGCCCATGCCACTGCTTCAGTGCAGTAGTATTTGCATAGACCATGTGATAGATGGTTTAAGCTTTTCAGCATCAAGTCACATGATGCATGTTCTGCTGATGGCTTGAGGCTGTGTTGGTGGCTTGATATGATTAAAATCATTGCATATCACAGGTGTAGTCCTTACCTTTTCCAGAATCAAGCGAGTCCATTTTGCACCAGGTACAGAAAAGTGCCATGTTTTTTTGTTTATGCTTTAATTTGGTCAGTTTAATAATCTTTTCTGTTCCACTTTATTTAGTGAAAATTTCCAAATTTCACTCCACACTGGGTTTTTGAAAAAATGTCACTGCATGCTTTTCTGTTCATATAAAGATTGCAATTGGGAGAATTTTCTCACTACAAGCTGTTTGAATTTTCTTCACATATAAAACTGAAAATACTGTAATTTCTTCATCAATATCAAATAATTTTCTTCTGATAAAATGATGTTCTGTAAAAGAAAAAAATACATATCCAAATGTTTACTCAAATATGTTTTTATATGTATAATAATTTTTTTTTTCATCTGAGAATGACACTTGGTTTAATTCTGTAAACTTTTAATAGTATTATTCACCAGCATGTAATTGAGTTTTTTTCTTCATTGTCAGTACTACGACGAGATCCTTCACCCCGAGAATGGCCACGGGTCATCAAGGAGACAATGCCACCAGTACCTTCAGTGTATCACTTGGGCTGGCATCCATCTTAAATGAGCGAGATCTGTTTCCACCTGCTAAAAAGAATCAGAATTCAAAGTTAGAGCCGGCAGCAAATCCGGAGAGAGTTGATAGCATTGCATCCGATTCCCATTTTGAATTTTCCAAAATCACACCGTCTTCCACCAACACTACAAAGTCTGAATGCAACACTAAGGAGTCAACAGTTTTACCCTGTTCTGACACTGCTTCATCGCAACTTAGTTTACCCAATTCTTTTGGGGCTATGAATCCTCCTTCTGCGTCACAAGGAGGGTTACCATTTGATCATCTTAATCAGGGGACACATGTTTTAATGGACACCCTGAAACATACGGGTTACTCAATCTTACACTCACGGTATCTTGGGGGATTTTTGGGGTCTCAGAGAATGGAAGGGACAGCTCCTTCTCCAGCTTCTGCCCCATGTGATCAGGGAACTATGTTATCAACAGCTGATGTTACTCGAGTAACGGCAGGAAGCATCAAGAAGACTGAAGTGTCAAAAATAAACTCGTTGTTAGGGCATGCCCTTCCAGGGGGTGTGTCAGGGGCATTGTCACAGCTTCGACAAAGTGGAATCTTCTGAGACAAGAGCTTGGTGTTGTGTAGGAAGGAGATGATGTTACAGAAGTGGTACATTGACTCTGGTGAAGGTTTCCTGTAGTGTGTGCCTTATATACATGTAGCATTCAATATGTGATCACAAGCATGAGAAATATCCCATTGTACAATCATGATTTTCGTGGCTTTTTTTTTGTGTTTTTGTTTTTTGGCATTAGCTTTTAATAAGATATTGTAATTTGTTAAATTGTACTTAACATGGCATCTATTGAGAAAAAAAGAAACCCATACTGTATCCTGTCTGCATAATGACACTCTTTATGTACATAGTTAATCAAGTATTGTAGTTTATAATTGAATACCAAACCTTGCCAAGGTCCATAAGCTGGGGTGATTGATTTCGCTAGTCATGATATGATGGCATTTACAGCAATTTTTGAATCGTACCATGTTCTTCATTTATTTCCTAGTGTGACACTCTTCTGTTGACTAATGATAATCATTCTGGTTTAGACTTTGTAATGTACTTAAACACAATACACAAATATATTTCAAAATTATTTTTGAGGGTATTCGAGTCTTTAAATGAATAATTCAAAATTTTGTGCATGAATTCGCTCAATTAGTGATCTCAAGGGTTTTGCAAATTCTGAAATTGTTCTCAAAGTTAGAATTGTGGAACATGTGTACACATTTATTATGTTCATGTACAGTAGCTGACTAGAATTATAGTAAAATTACAAGTGACATAAGCCATAAAGTCAAATTCATTCCATGATACTTGTAATTGATATAGAATTCCTCATAAAAATGTATCCAGATTAATGTGTGTAAGCCCATGTGTGCAATGTGCTTCATTTTCTATTAATGTGTTGTTATAGACCAGTGATTTAGTCAGGGAGTTTCCTACATCCTGTGATAATTATAGTGATCACATCTGTACCTGTAGAATGTCGAGAATTTTGTCGTCCATGCTTGCAGTGATATCAATGTTGTCATGATGTGAAAGTATTGTAACAATCCAAGACAGTCAGAAATTGGGTCAAAGACTGACATATTTAGGGCGGTGTTGTACTAATAAGCAAAAAGTGTGGATTAACTAATCGAGAAAATGAATTAATGTTTTTTGAAACATAGTCTGTTGATGGAAGAAAAAAATTTGGTATATTTGTGAGAATCTCAAACCTTCTATGCAGCAGTCTGCTTAGTGCTCTGTTGTGTGTAACATTTGTCAAGTGATAAAACGTAATATTTTCTCTAGAGGATGTACTAGTACAAGTCTTTCAAATGTTTGCTTTATTTATTGATAGTAAAACACAGTTATAGCACACATGCTTATTATGAATTCACAGTTACAGTAAATTATTTTCATTCCCTGTAATTGTACAACGTATTATGAACTTAATTACATTTGTAACAAAATCAAAATTGTGTGTCCCTAGCACTTCGCTATAAGCGTGTTTTACTGTTTTTTGTGAAATAAAGAATAACATGACAGGGAACATACAGGAAAATCAAGCTTTACTGATTAAAAAAACCAGCTGAATTGTAATTCATGTCTATAAACATGAATATTTGTAGCTCCAAGAGTTTTATGCTCTACAAGGTAGATTCCGTGTGATTTTGTTGTTTATTTACGAATAAGTTCTTTGTATTTCCTTTGGTCATAAATCCTCATTTTGCTGTATCAGTCCTGTGTTAACCACACTTATTTCAATTTTTAAAATAGAAAGTTACTGCAAAATGATACTTGTATTCCTCTTCACAAGAATCCTTTAATCAGAAAATCAGATGCTTGGTTTATGTTTTAAAATGTTGGGGTAGGTGGTTTTTTTGATTATCTTTGTTTAATTCACAAATAATTGGGGTCCACTAACATTCGTGTTCATTGTTCTTTATGTGAATTAGGAGGAAGTCGTTTCGATTTTTTTTTTTTTTTTTTTTGGCGTCATGAAATTTTTTTGTAAATTATGTACTATGTATCATGGCCATCCCCCCTTTTTTAACCAGAAACTTTTGTGTTGTGATAATTTTACTGTCTGTATGTGGAATGGGGAGTATTGACTGGGAGACTAGGATTGATTCCGAAGGGAGTGTAGAAGATGACTCTATGCTCCAGCTGATTTAAAGAGACTGTCAGATACTGTCACTTAAGTTTATGAATTTCAGTTTGAGTATTTGTTTGTCATAATTTTTTCAAAACTAAAAGAATTTGTGGAACATATATTATAATATTCTAGTAAATATGGTTGATATTTTAAATACAACTAAAATTATACAGGATATGAGCAAAGTCCTTTTCAATTTTCAAATAGAAAATCATGTTTACGAGAAAATGTTACCAAAATGATATTGTTATATGTTGTTTACTGATTCAGATTTACTTTTGAAAATTTGTTTGTTCATTTCAGTGCTAACAGCAGAAAGGACTTGACATTCAATTTGAATTTAAGATAACAGATACGTGTAGAAGAGTTGTTTTATTACATACTTATTCTGAGCTGGTAAATTTAAGTGAGAGTGGCTGTTCAGTTTTTATGAGTGCCAAATTTTTATGTACTTATGTACATCATAGAAATTTTTAAGTGAAATGTAATATATGCTACTGTAATTTAGTTTGTATATTTTCCCTTTTTCTGAAATGTATTTAATATATCAAGTTTTCAAAAGCAGCATTTCTTTTACAGCTTTTCCAATACCTTCAGACCAATTCTGCTTCTTTTCAAGTTTTAAAAAGCTGAGAATTTTGAAGCAAATTCTGATCATATATTTTTGGTAAATGTTGTAATCAAAACTTGCTGGTATTAATTTTTTCTATTGTGAATAGAATTTGTGGAATGGTATGCACTATTGCGACATTCCCAAACAGTTAAGGTGCTAATACACTTAGAAGGGGGCTTGTTTTGTTTTCTTTCAAATTGATGACTATGCATTAGACCAGAGAATTGCATGTCTACTGGATTCTGTTATAGATAAAAACAATAAAAGAATCAGAAAGAAAAACTGATGGTTGGTTTGTTTTGAACAACGAACACTTGTAGGTGTATACATTTACTCTGTAAGTGATAGTACAAAAGAAATTGTACAGTACTGACAGATTGATTGATTATATATTGTTTAATGTCCCGCTCGAGAATCTTTCACTCATATGGAGACGTCTGTACTGACAGATAATGACTTGCACAAATAGAGGACTGGTTTTCAATTTGAGGCATAGATAGACTGGCTATTTATAGAGATTGTTAAGGAAGAATAACACACCCTAGAAATCTGATGTGGATGAAAAATGGAGGATGTGTACAATAACATTCTGAAATTTGAGAACTTTTGGAATTTATTTAGTCAGAAAATACAGTTATAGTAGAAAGTAATCTGGAAAAAATTAAAACTTCTCCTGGACTTGAACCGCAATCTACATTGCAGTCTGCATTCAACACATTAACCGTTAACATGTTAACTGAATGAGTTTCAGGTGACCTGATTTGAAAAGAACATACACATATTGGCTGATATTTATATTTTCATTCATGTCTTAAAAGGAAGCCAGCTATTATATATTTTCATTCATGTTTTAAAAGGAAGTTGGCTATCGTATTTCCATTATACTACATGATGATGTAGTATAAATGTACCTCCTTAACACTGTTGTGAAATGGCGTAGACAGAATTCACAGTTAACACCAAATTTTACCTGCATCACTAGTGGCAGGCATGGGAACTGCTTGGCTTCCCCCAAAACACTGGGGGTACCTACATTCTGTGAAGTATTGTCCATTTCATAATATTGTCCATTCTTGATATTGTCCATTTCATAATATTGTTCATTTCATAATATTGTCCATTCATAATATTGTCCATTTCATAATGTTGTCCATTTCTTAATATTGTCCATTTCATAATATTGTTCATTTCATAATATTGTCCATTTCTTAATATTGTCCATTTCATAATATTGTCCATTTCTTAATATTGTCCATTTCATAACATTGTCCATTTCATGATATTGTTCATTTCATAATATTGTCCATTTCTTAATATTGTCCATTTCATAATATTAGCCGATATGAGGCTTCCAGTTAAGAATTTTACTTAACTTTGATCCAATAAAACATGCTGATAACAAACTTGGAGAAGAAGTCATTTGATCTGTTATACACATAGTTTGTTATATCCAGTAAATGTTAAAACTTCTCTGTAAGCATGAACATCATGACTGATTGTGTGATTGCAGTAACGATGTTCTACTCTATGTGATATATAGGTAACCTTTTGGCAGAATTTTATATGTCAAAGTTGAAGTTCTGACCCGTAGGATGGGTTGAACTTCATTAAAATTAGTTTCAACAGGAATTTCAAATGTATTAAAGGTGTGACTTATAATAATGACTTCAAATAATTTTGGTCAGATTGTGTGTTGCAAAATGTGCTCCAAACCATTTTATGATGTATAATATAGTCACCTGCTCCTAATAATTTTATATCGTTAAAACTTCACTCCTTATAATTTAATGTTTAAAAAAATACGACATATTTAATATTTTCCATATTGAGAATAAAATGTGAATTTAATTGGACAAGGGGTGATACTGTCATAGCAACAATCTGAAAATCTGCATCGTGAATTTGTCTTGTAATTATGAGATGGTGCAGAAAAACTGGCCATTTTATACATCAACTGGTTTGATGAATGCTGATGAACCTGGAATCAAATTCAAATATAGTGTTATAAAAAAAAAATTACATTAGAATATTTGCTAATTACACAAGTATGATGAAATACATGGATATTAATTATTATCAGAAAACAAATATTCAGTGACGCAAATACCGGTAGGTTGATTCTTTTTTAAATATTTGATGAGTTGCCTTGACAACCACATTTTCTGTGCAAGAGCTCAAAAATCCAAATTAAGCTCATTATCCTTGAATGAATATTGTTAAAAAAAAAAAAATACACTACCGTAAAACCTGGTTATAGTGAAGCACCAGGGAAATCCTGTCTTGCTTTGTATTGGTGCAACTTGCTTCATTAAATGACTTATTTGTTATGTTTGTAGGGAATGAAAATCACTTCATTATAACCAGTAATTCATGCAAAAGTGTTGTTTTCCTCTGTTTCATAACAGTTGCAGCGATCAATGATCAGCCTGTCATTGTGTAGTAGGAGTGGAGAAAATTTGGACTTTGGAATCAAACTTGGGATCCCTGTATTACTAGTAAGGTGCTCTAACCACTGAGCTACCCAGGTCAATATCCATATTGCCCAAACCACTACATTCCTCCCTCCTTAAATTGGACATACACAACTCAGATTCTTGTTGCCCCTGGCAGGATGTTCACCTGAAGTCCAGGGGTGGTCAATGGCACCAAATGTATTATAGGAGAGGAGAAAATTTTTGGTTGGACTGAGAATTGAACCCAGATAGAACTTCTGCATTTCAAGTTGGCTGCTCTTACCACTAATGTTTGGGGATTAAAAGGTTTATCTAATCTACAACTGGAATATGTCTTCTTGATCATTTCTAAAACTTAATCCCATTGAGTTAAATCAAGACCAGCCTGAATTGAATCTCCTGGGCATTTGACATTTAAACCAATTCTTTTGGTATCATATGCATTTACAACTCCGTATTTCCAAACATTTCGTCTTTCCGCAATAGTACAACTGACTTTGAGCAACTTTAGTCACTGAAATTTATTTGTTAACAAGTATTATGTAAAAGTAAACAAAGAATTTCTGTACATGTATATTATACAACAACATTAAAAGTTACAACAGCAGTTTGACATCTACAATATGAATTTGTGATCACAACTTGTACTGTCCAAATAGGACTAATGCTCTTGGGTCAAAAGGCACATATCACATGGGGCGCAGCCATAGTAACAGAATAAAGTATCAAAGCAATGAAATAATCATAAACAAATTTCATTATTGTACCTCTAAAAAGAAACATGTATCTGTTTAGCTATGGAGCTTTTGCTCGTATAGAATTGGGATTGAGATAATCTGATCTTTCCTAATTTCTTTTAGAGCTACACAACCTGGCCATTAGGAAGTTATCATTTCATTTTTTTTTTTTTAAACTATATTTACTTATATAAAATACCTTTTTGAAAAAAAAAATGATCGCAATTTCATTTGTAGCTCATAATTTATCGATTTGATATCATAAAATGTAGAAATATTTGCAAGTTCACATAAATGTAATTCGCAATTTCAGGAGGTATAGGGTTGTTCTCCCTTAGAGTTCCAGATCCACCACCTCTCTCTCAAAACATAATAAACCGTCGTCATGAGACGCTTTGATAAAAAATAATCTGATTAAAATCATTTTTTTTGGTTCTGTTCTGATTATAACGTTCTACTGGGAGAAGCAATCTAATCAACAGATCAATGGATCTTATTTTAATATGATAGAAATTTTATCAAAATCCACGCACATAATTCGGTGCATATTTGCACACACACATCAAATAAATAAACCCACAAACAACAAGTAAAACTTAAAAACCAAAACCCAAACTGTACATTCAGAGGTAGTGATAAAAGTGTACACCAGTAATTCACAAAATCACGATTACATTTATATATGCGTATAAAAATTGTATGATAGTGTGATACTCTAATACTGTTGTCTGATATTCCTTGAAGATCAAGTCAATTGTACACTAGCCGTATGTAAATATTGCTTGTCAATCTACATTAAAGAAATAACTTTCATTTCTGAAAATGCATCAGTGCATGAACTGTGACTCTTTATGCCAGGATGCGTCATGAAGCGTGATAGTGTTTAGTGTTTCATGAATGGTATATGCTGACATGAAGCTTTGCTGTTACAGTTGTAATAATGACTCTTGTACTTTTTATCCTCTCTAGTCAGCGTGGGTTCGAATCCCGCTCGTGCCAGTATATGTGAGAAAGTTTGCCAGTTTACTTTTGGAAGGTCGGTGGTCTCTTCCCGGATACATTGTATCTGGGTTTTCTCCTCCACCTACAAGAACTGGACGCCACCAGATAACTGAAAAATTGTGGAGTGTGGCAGAAAACAATCAATCAATCAATTATTCTGACAAGATGTTGTCTGGCATAATCTTCTAACAGAATTCATAATAGTGATGAAGTTCCATCGCCAATTGAAAGATCAAGGTTCATTGCATTTAGAATCTTTTAAGATAGGAGATTTCAGGTCATTATTTTCAACTACCCTCATGTATTTTCAAAAATTATTTTTCTCATAATTACATTCTACTTTCATTTCTGTCAAAATATTCCCAGCCATTAAAATAGTCATATCATTATTCATCAAAATCCATAGGTAAAAACATTGGAAATGTAAATATTTAGAAATGACGGATAATTTACTTTGGCACAACAAACAATGTATAAATTACAAAGCAGTAAAACCATAAACAAAAAAATAAAATATAAAATACCTGTAGTGTACATTTTAATCTCTGTCTACTGCCATAAATGCATGTCTGTCCTCTCAAGTACATAACACGATTCTGATGTCTATATATAAAACAAATCCAACTACAAAATATACGACTGGGTGACTGGTTACTCCGTTGACACGTCAGTACTATAATTATCACACTATAACTCTACCCATGATTAAATGATCTACAGTTCTAACACCATTTTGTTCTACTATTAAAATAATTGGCTTACAGTTTTAACACAATTTAGTTCTACAATTCAAATAAATGACTCTTTTGAGTTCTAACATATTTTAGTTCTAATATGATAAAAATTAAATAAAAATAAAATGACTTAGCATTCAAATACAATTTAGTTTTACTATACATAAAATGACTTAGTGTTCAAATACAATTTAGTTTTACTATACATAAAATGACTTAGGGTTCAAATGCATTTTAGTTTTGATATACATAAAATGACTTAGTGTTCAAATACATTTTAGTTTTACTATACATAAAGTGACTTGGAGTTCTAACACATTAGTTTTATGAACATAGAGTAACTTTTACAATAAATATGGTTGATCTACATATCGCACAGGGAAAGGTGGCTTGCATGATTTTCATGTTTTTTCATTTTGTTTGAAAATCATATGAATATTGTTTGATAATGATACCAAAAAAAAAAAAAAAAATTAAACATGTAAATATCATGCCAATTTATTCACATGATATTCATGTGAAAATCATGAGATTTTTATGCAAATAAATTTTTTGTATCGTATTCTATTATTATAATAGATAATAGCATTTGGCAATCTGACAATCTTGTACAGTATTTGCATGAACTCAGTTGCAGTATTTAAGCTGCATTGAACTGTGAAGAAACAAAAAAGCTTACAGAACAATATTTTGCATATTTCCATGTTTTAAAAACATAAAACTGATAAATAACATAATATCATTTGCTGTTCACTTCATTTACTATCCTAATCCTTCTCAAAATTATACTTTATCAATGAAAGATCATCTTCAACCTTGAACTCCGATATCAACATTACAAGACCGATCATAACCAAATGACTTCCCTACAAAATATTCTGCATGAAAATCATTTACTTTTCACCTTATTCACATGCAAAATACTCCCATGAAATTCACGCAAATTTCATATAAGAATCCAGTGAGCCCCCTTTCCCTGTCCATAAAGTCGACTTAACCCGCAGAGAGAGACAGAGGACGATTGTAGATGGTCTCATTGTCGTATCCATATGTGCGATACAATTTTCCCTTGACAGCAGCCTCCTCTAGGACCCGCATCATCATGATTGACAGCTTGTGGTCCTCCTGCACCACATTCAGAGTCGTGTACATAGATGACAGAGCGGTGACATAGGCAGTGGTCAGATTGACCTCGCGATCTGCCTCTGCAATCACCAGAATTTTCTGAGCCTCAGCATGACCTGCCTCTGTGATCTCATTGGCTGTGAAAATAACATGTTTGATATATATATATATATATATATATATATATATATATATATATATATATGTATATATATATACCCAAGTCAATGTGAACAGCTGTTATATAGCAGTTGTTTAACAATAACAGTCCTCAATGAACTGTTGTCCATTAGTTATGATAGAAATCTGTATTGCATGTTTGATATAGATCACCATTTATTATATTTACAAGATGGTATAATTTAAAAGACTATTTAATGGCTGCAACCATTTTTATAGACATAAGAGAATAAATAATTTTTATGACACAACTGCATTATTATGACAAATACAAATGCCAGAATTGATGCCATTTTAATGAAATTAACCATTCCAGTGTACGACCTTGACTTTTAACTTCTAATTCATTGGGACATTTTTCATTGGCTTGTAAGGTTTGTGACTTTTGCTTTCATTCAGACATATCTCGGTGACTTATTCTGTTAACTATGGCTCGTACCCTCATTGTGTACTTGGCTAGTTTGATGTAGAGTAACTTTGTCCTCCACTGCCTTGTTCTGCTTAAATTGTTCTGTATTTGCATATTCCTATAACAAAAAAACAATACATTGATTGTTTTCCTATACATCCAAGGTTATATATTCACAAATTCCAAAATCCAGATTTACAATTTATCAACTCCAAAATATAAACCCTCATCAAACTGGCAAAAACACAAGTAAAATATTTAATGGTACATATGACAAAACAAAAAGAATTAATGGAAGCAAAATATCTTTTTTTCAAAATTGTGAAATCATAAACAAGTAGACTAGGAAATTTATGAAAAACCAATGGACAGTTCTTTCAACTTTTCACCAGGACAATTACTTCACTTCACAGATGTCATCCATGTCAAATTCAACATTGAAATATGATTTTGGAATTTGTTTTATGTTCCAAAAAAAAAAAAAGTAAAAAAAAAAGTCTGTTTTCATGATTTTACATAGACTGCTTTAAATGTAACTGCATTATACAAGGATGTTGATGTGACAGAGTCTCAGAGACTCTGTCGGATAATAATGTACAGTTCTCTTCTTCTTAGGAACTGAACTGTAAAGCCCTTTCTATTAACTTACTGAAAATTCATTAAAAGTCACGAAATAAGCTTGAAAGTGGGCAATTTTCTTCACAAACATTTGTGAAATCATTAAGTACTTGTGTCACAGTAGAGTCATTCAGTTTTGTGGGGTTCAGTTTGAGAGAAAAAAAAAATGTCATGTTCATAGCAACTAATAGCATGTTCAGCTGATGACTGATCACTTTTACCTGTTCATGGAAGATTCGATCTACACCTTGAAAGCAACAAAAATAAGATTTTGAAGTATGTTATTCATAATTCTTTTAATGCCTGGTTTTCACTTAAAAGCAGTTTTTTATTTTCAAAAACAAGCTTTCTGAGAGTATTGCTCTGCAATACATAGTCCCCTATTAGCAGAAAAATCTTTTGACAAGAATAGAATGCAAACCTGAATCATGCATATAATTTATTAAAAATTCAGTTTAATAATACAAGTCAAAATATCTCTAGGTGCGAAAATGTAAGACAAACTAGAATTAAAAAAAGATGTGGAAGAAGCTTTCAATACTGATATTGTATTGTGTCTATTTTCTAAGTCTATCGGCCATAACTCAGCAAAATATAAACAGACCAGAAAAATCTGTAACTAGTCATAGCAAAGCAATATACCAAATATCAAATGAATATCTGCCATCATCATGGAAAAAGTTGCAAGACTAACAGACAGATGGACAGACAGAGAACAGACAGATGGAATGCACACCTACAGTCCCTCCCCTCTGACTCCGCAGGCAGGGGGCTAATAAAAGTTTTTCCGTGTTTTAGGACATTTGATACTTATCTTACCTGGAGGAGAACACTCTTCAGAAACTGTTCTGACACTTCCGTTGGAATGCCCACCTTCGTCAGCTGAAAGTACCTTATATAGAGATGGTAGCCCTGGTCACATGACGCGGGGCCCAGACAGGAGGTACAGACTGTAATGTTGGTACAGCTGCCAGGACAACAGCTGGGACAACAGTTACCTGAAAATATGTCTTCATAATTATTTACATTTACCTGTTAAACAAACACAGTTATATATAAGAAATAATTTTCATTTTTAAAAATATATTTGATGTAATGAATTCCAACACTTTATGCCAGCATACTTTTCATGAAGTGCTTATGTGAAGCATTGCAGTCCATACTCTCATGTATTTTCAGAAATAAAGTTTTAATTTTTTCTTGCATAAAAAGAAAGGAGAGAATGCAAAGGACGAAACCGGGATTTGAATCAAGACCTGTTCCATTGATTTTTTTCCCTTCCTGTTACATTTGGTGCCACAGACCCGTTCCTAGAACTGACAAGTGGAAATATCTGCCAGGGGATAAAGATTCTGGGTTGATGTCTTCAAGGTGTGAAGGAGGCATGTGGTGGTCAGATGGTTCAGTTTGTAAAGCATCCGACTAAAGATTCAGGGGACCCGAGTTTGAATCCCGGTTTGGTCTGTTACATATTGTCCCTTCCTGTTACACATATATTTACAGTCTACTTTCATTTCTGTTGGAATTCCCAGTTATTAACATAGATGCACTATATTTATCTAATCTATATTCATACACACATTGTTTACACTGGCAAAGTATTCATGGAGAAATGGTTATCATTACTATTATTGAAATTATAGAAATATTGAAGGCAAAATCATAAGAACTTTAAATACAATAAAACAATTGCTTACAATGAACACATAACAAATTCATGCTTATTGTGCAGTAATATTTATTCTCCTATGAGAGGAAAATAACAAAAATTTATTGGATATAATGAACTGGCCCCTGGCTGTGGTTGCTATGGTAATAAATACCAAATTTACGATAAGGCTGACAATGACCCAACAAAGTTTCTTTCACTTTGACTTAACTGCTTAACTAAGAGGTATGACCAAGCTAAAGACTACACACACAGTTTGGGCAACACAGTACAACCACATAGCTTCTAGACTTGCAAGGCTATTTTAAATGCTATTTACATCTAATTTGTAAGCAGCTGGAAAATGAAAAGAATACAACAAATGATTTCTTGATACAGATAGAAAATGAGTAGTGAACATACCCTCTAGTCTTTCTTTCAGAGCATTGTGGAAGTATTTTTCCAGATCAGCTCTGTGGAGTCGGAAGGTGTTTACTGATATACTCGTAGCCGAATTCTTTATTTTACTCTCAATAATGGACCGAATCACTGAGTCATACCCTGTGCCAAACTCGCTATGTAAGGTCCCTATCTCAGACTTTCTGCTCAATAAGAAAACCACACAATCACTACACAGTGACAAAAATTAAAATACGGTAAGTTAGTTGCTTTAAGTCCACAGCGCTAAAAATTTGATTTGTTACAAATACTCAATTGTGATGGTTTTAATTTCACATTGTTGAAAAATTTACTTTCAAAATGCCAGTTATGAAAGCATTGAAATACTGTTTTTAATATATTATTCAATATGGGTTTAATTTTGTGGAAAAATGATACATCGTGAACATAGTGAAATTAAAATCATTGTGTTAATTTCCCAGTCTACAGTACTTTGAAGACAATTTTAATAATAAATTGCTCAAGTATTATATATGCTGAATTAATATCATGAAACAATCCAGTTCTATCAAATAAAAATTGTTATTAATAAATACATTGAGGTTGAGCTATAACATCAGCATTTTTTCCAATCAAATTACAAGCCAACTTGGCAGGTTGTTATTTGGCAATTTTTAGCCTTAAAATTGGGCAAAATTGATAGTGTTAGGCAACGGGAAAGGCATCATTTATATGAGGAGAAAAAAAATGCTGAACAAGCACATACACATTTTCTTTACATTTCTGCTCTCTCTCTACACCCCACTGTTTTCATACAATGGACTTTGAACTTACCTGAGAAAATACTGTACATGGTACACAATACTGATGCTCATTTTGTCTGCTGTAAATACGTCATGAGACTTAGTGATGATGTGTGCACTGCGGGGAAACGTCAGGAAAGCTGTGCTGGGACCGAGAATGTAACATCCAAATTCATATACAGTGGACCGGTCTAGTACACCCGTCACTTTGTCGTACTTCAAGGCGTACTGAAATTGTAAGTGGATACAGCTGTTCTACTTCTGGATGTACAGTAACACATATTACACTGCTGTCACAAAACTCGCTTTGTAACCATGGCTGTGTCAAACCTAAGATGTAAACAGTAATTCTATTGATCGCTCCTTTGTCAGATGCTCGGTATTTAGAAGTGAGAGTCACAAGTTTTTTTGTTTGTGACCTTAGAAATGGAGGGCTTGTTTCGTGGCAGGCATTGGCATGTTAAAGAACCCTCAATGCTATGGCCTTGAGCACTAAAATTAGGTCTATATTTGTAGTACTTCACCTACAGCTAGTGACATCTCAGAATAAGCAAAGATTTTTCAAAGGGACATAAACGAAACTCAAAAAATCACGCTGTTGTGAGTTTTACTGCAATTATACTTCAGGACATACTTGTAATAATACGTTGCCTTGTTCTATCAGACAAGGTGTGTCACCTGCATCTTACACAGGTGTTGTTATATCTCCTCTCTGCTAAGCAACACAGGCTTAATATGTTACCACTACAAGAGCCCCACCATGGGCCCCATCATTCACCTTATATGAAAACAAAAAGCTTTTCTTGGTTATTCATAACTTGAAATTTTCAAAACTAAAACAAAAAGCCTTGAGACGGCCATTTGTCACTAGTGCAATAACCTCCCGCCTTGCCCTTCAGCATTTCTCCCCCAAGTTTTCCTTTGGCAGCTTAAATTCAGCTGATTCAAATTTCAAGTTCACCATCTTTAACTTACTGAAAACCTTGCATGTAAATGTACAAACCTCATGATAATCCAAATAGACAAAGCTGCTAGGAAACAGACCCAGAAAAACAATGGCTGCTATCAATGAAATCACTACAGCGATGATACATATTTTCTGTCGTGGCGTCAAGTCCCTTTCTTTGGTGATAAATCTCCACAGTCTTTTGAAAAATGCACACACTGCTGCACAGCACCGGTTGTGGCATTTCGTATTCTCTTTTTGCTCTTCACTTATGAAAAATGCAATGAAATAAATGCCAGGAATCATGTCAAGGTCAGAATACATGAAAAATGCAGAACTACAGTTAACATGAAATTCGAACATTGTTTCGGAGTGAAGTTTGCCAATTTCAACTGACCTCAACAAAAACAATGTATACCAGATAAACAAATAAGACAAACATTCCCTAAATCGTGTTTCTGATATTACTGAATTTACTTTGATGCCTCTTCTTTGATGTTTATGAAATGACAACAATACTATATACATGCTTTTTTTTGGCCTTTCAACACTATGAGCCCAGATACATGCAGCTGTGTTAAAAGAAAGGTAAGAGAAAAAAAGTTTTGCCTATTCTTAGATTTGCCCACTGACAATGAGGGTAAAATGGGCAAAAATAAAATAGGGGAGAATATTTCCCTGTATACAGTTAATGTAGTAAATTAAAAAACTATCAAATCACTCCACTAAATGTAAATACATTGGAGTTGGATATACCTCTCCTCAGTGTCTGGCCTCCCTTCCTCCAAACTCCTGAGCTGCTCCATCTGACTCAGTGTGGATTTCTTCTTTAGTAGAGGTTCTTTCTTCACCTCCAACCCTAGGTCCTCCTTCTCTGCTTTGTCTGTCTGTCCTTTGTCCGTCTGTCCTTTGTCTATCCCTGAGGCAATCGGTGGAATGGATTTCCCCACCAGTGTTGTATCTTCCCTCAGCTGGTCTGGAAGTTTGTCCTCTATCTGGGGCTCCTTTGAGTGGATCTTGTTGAGGGAGGACATCCGTTTTTTTAGGAGTGGGGGAAGGGCTCGAGTCTCTTTTGTTTCTTTAGTATTTGGAATTTCATCTTCTATGAAGGCTGCTGTTGGGATCTGAGGGGGAGGCACTTCGAGATCTGGGATCTCCTTACCTGAAAACAAAATTAATTCTGCAGTGAGGAGCTCCAACCTATTACAGTGCATATAAAAAACCAAAGAAAAATATTTCATGATTTTTGTCAATATGTGTTATACAATCAAAATCTACTTCCCACATTACTGGTGAATAAATCTGATTTCTGAATAATTATGAGTTAATCTAATAAGTGGGAACCAGGTTTGGTGATCATGAACTGAAAATTATTCATGTCAATAATTTTCAAATTTGCATATTCTACACTTTTTAATATCTTCTAGCAAACTTTCCCTTTTGTGCATTGCTATGCCATGTATGACTTGAAATTTCATTAAATTTTGCTTGGAAATCACTTGGAAATCTTCTAAGTCTCTGTCAACAATTACTCCGTATTACAAACAAAATGTAACAATTAAAACATTTTCAACTCGCACAATCAGATTTACAGATGTAAAATTTGAACACAGTCAGAGAAAATCCTCACCAGTCATGGCCTCAATGATGTCTTTCTCCCTGATCTTTTTCTTCCTCTTCTTGGATTTTTTCTTTGCCTTCTGCCAAAGTGACTCATCCTGTCCAGTAAACTCCTCTGTCCCTTCCACCTCTCGGGGACTGAGGTCCCTGCGCTTCTTCTTTGACTTCTTTACTTTTCCCTCAATCTTTTCCTCCCCGACTGTGTCCTCCATTTCTGTGGACACCTGCATTGAGAGATGGGTCTCACCATTAGTCAGGAGGTGGTTCTCTGTGCTGGTCAGTAGGTGGTCCTCACAAGTGACTGGGAGGCAATCTGCACTGACAACTTCCCTCTTTTTCTTTTTGTGTGACCGTTCTGGTTCTAGAGAACCCTGCCCTTCGCTGATGTCAATTATCCCATCCTCCTGGTTTTCGACTGTCTCAGGTATTTCTTTCATGTCTGCTTCACTAGCTTTTCTTCTAAGTCTCTGTCAACAATTACTCCGTATTACAAACAAAATGTAACAATTAAAACATTTTCAACTCGCAAATCAAATGATTTCAACTGTAGTCTCAAATTAGTCTACCTTTTTCTTCTTTTTCTTTTTTATTGACCTGCTTGAGGAATCATCCTCTTCTGTGGGCTCAATCATTGTCTCCCTACTTTGGGCTTCACTCATTGTGTGGTCAGAACTTTTCACCTGGATCTGCAAGGAAGTCTGAAAACATAATTCCTAGCTTTAATACAGAATCTCTCGATAGGCTATTGAATATAAGAAATTTTATATGGATTTACCATTTCTACATCCTCAGTTGGTTCCGGCTTGGTGTTAGCCTGTATCTCTTCACCATCTCTGCAAAGATTTAAAAATCCAAATCTGGCAATAAGAAAACCAAGGCACCACAAAGCAGCGTTTTCCTCATAATATCTGGATAACATGCACAATGTATTTCCAAAAGTGCTTCAAATGACCTTGACCTCTAAAATCTAAAACATATGGCCACCACTTGTCAGATAGTTATGTTGAACTCTCAGATGTTTATGTTGACTTGTCAGAAAAAAAATCCAATGACCTTGATTTTGTCCTTTAAAATCTAAAATCTAAAATAATTTGTGAAGGACACCATTCTTATGTTTAACTGCATGCAGCATACACTCTTATCTTGCATATATAGAATTCAAAAATATACAAGAGCATATAATATGCATGTGTAGTCAAAAATATTTATGGGCATATTATACATTTATTGCATGATGGTGAGGGAGATATGAAGATTTATTCAACGCCCTCGGGGAATATGATTTTTCTTGGGTGAATTAATCTTCATATCTCCCGAATGATCATGCAATAAATTGTTTATTATACCGAATAAATCAAACCTTTACCACCCAATATGCAATAATGAAATGGTCATCCAAAATCTCTCAACTGGTTGAAAATAAAGTGCTTCCTTTTGCTATTGCCAGAATGGGTAGATTTTTTAGTGTTTGCCGAGTCATTATTACTAAGCAGATTAGTAATGTCGTCCTCATCAGCGACGTGAAATTGGCCAGGCCTAGCCATGTTCATTTACCGTCTGCAAAATTAACTTCGGAATCCCTCTAGTACTTTTATGATCAAGAACGATAACTCTTGCGGGAAAAATAGGGAGGCATCCGAAGGGGAAAATACGATTTTTATTCTCCCTGGCCTCAGGGAAATACGATGTTTTAGTCCAACTGTCATGTGATCGTCTAAACCAATCAGATTAGGCTTTTCATGACATTATTTATATGAGGTATAATAAAATAGATTTATCAACCTGCATTCAACTCTTTGGACCAAGTTACTGGATTGATAATACAGTCAATTACACTTACATTGAAGTATCTGTCATATTGAGGTAAAAATATATCCCCAGTAACATCATCATATAGTTTAAATATTGATTATATTGACCTTTGGATATAATGGACTTACTTTCTGTGGCTCTTTTTCCGTTTAAGTTTGTGTTTATTTCTACCCAGGAACACAGTTTCCTGTGGGGCCACTGTATTACCATCTCCAGCATGGGTGGGGCCTAGGTCCTCGACCTCATCACTGTCAAAAGAAAGACACTCCAAAATAACAGAAATTAGCAAATCAAATGTCAAGCTGTAATTAAGAAATCTGGGCTGCAGGTCCAATCATCAAACAATCGCCTGGAAATAGTTCATTCATTGTCACACAGAAAATTTACATGTGCATTAAGGAAACTTATATCACATGCACTTACAATCCCTTATGTCACATGCACTGACATCCCTTTTATATACTATGAAACCCCTTTTATCACACAGTCTGACAATCCCTTATATCACACACACTGATGATCCCTTATATCACACGCATTGATAATCCCTTGTATCACACACATTAACAATCCCTTATATCACACACATTGACAATCCCTTATATCACACGCATTGATAATCCCTTGTATCACACACATTAATAATCCCTTGTATCACACACACACACACACACACACACACACACACACACACACACACACACACACACACACACACACACACACACACACACACACACACATTAATAATCCCTTATATCACACACATTGACAATCCCTTATATCACACACATTGACAATCCCTTATATCACACACACATTGATAATCCCTTATATCACACACTTTGACAATCCCTTATATCACACACATTGACAATCCCTTATATCACACACATTGATAATCCCTTATATCACACACTTTGACAATCCCTTATATCACACACATTGACAATCCCTTACATTACATACACTGAAAATCTCTACATATTGCACACACTCACACACACTGATAATACCTTATATCACATACACACACACAACTTACAATCCCTTGAAGCCCAAGAATAATGCCTCCTCATACGTTGTTAATGTGGCATCTGGATAAAAAGGCTCGGGGTGAACAAAACTATCTTCTTTTTGTTCTAAAAGTCAATATATTGATAGACATGAATATTCTCATTGGGTAACTGTTATTTTTTTCTTCTATTGGCTCAAAACTCACATTTTCAATAGATCCCAAGTTCAGAGAAATCATAGCTGGTTACCTTCATACAGAAGTCTGAGGGTTTGTTGGTCAACTGGGGCTATCGCCATTGATGCGTTACTTCGATTTCTGTCATGGACCTCATCTGCATAATTCAAGGTGCATCATTATTTCAGCTGACTTGTAATACGATGTGATGGAGTTTATCACACAATAATGATCGATAAAATGAACTGACTTCTGATGATAACTGCTAAACTAATAGCTACAGTTGCTTTATATATATATATATATATATATATATATATATATATATATATATATATATCATAAAGTTGATTGAGTATATACTCGACTAGTTTCTTCAATTCTTCATACTCCTGAAGAAACTAGTTGAGTATATACTCAATGGCTTTCTTGTGATATTTTTATTATACTTCTACTTGTGTAGATTTTCTAAACTCATTTCTGGATTTGAGAGAGAGAGAGAGAGAGAGAGAGAGAGAGAGAGAGAGAGAGAGAGAGAGAGAGAGAGAGAGAGAGAGAGAGAGAGAGAGAGAGAGAGAATGAATTCTACACCATTTTCCCCACACATTTAAATTACTGAAAATTATAATCACAATGATACAAGATATTCATACACTGAGAGACATTAATGGTGAATGCAACCTCACACGTCAATAAATTTGTACCTGTAGTGAAATACTTAACAATTAATGGACAGAGAGAAGAGGTTCTGTAGAGATCTGCTGTGAGATTTCTATTGCAGATCAGCCATTAGTGTCTTTGGCTGATAAACTGATTCAGAAGTGCTGTGTTCACTGTTTGAATTGAAGCTATGTGTCATTGAATGTGAAATTAGTATTGTGAGTGTGATTTGGATTAATTTCACGTATTTGTCCATAGTACAGCAATTAAACTGTAGTTAGCAATTTACGTCAAAGTACAATTAAGTTATGATGCTCAGCTAAAGTATTTTGGGTAGCTTGATTGTCTTAATTTTTTTTGTTTTTCTTGAAGTTATATTTTTCATTCAGCTTTGTGTTTCTGCAACTGTGTAGAATATTTCATTGAAACAGAAGACAAGATTATCTATCCACTACGTTTTGAACAAAATCCATAACAGAGTGAAAAAAGCATGAAAAATAACACTCAGTCATGGATTCTGATTTTAATTTATATTTAGTTGGTCAACCAAACAAAACTTATATATACTGAAGAACTTTAAAAATGCAACACTTGATAATTTTATATAAATTGTTCATATATCTAATGAACAAATTCATAGTGGTATATTATGAACCATGTTAACTCAACACTATTATTTGATTTTGAACATCATTTTCTTCACAAAGAGGCTACAATTGAAATGAATGTCAATGAGGTGTGCATCAGAAATGTGGTTTTGTTCGCTAATATCGGGTATGACTTCCATTACAAGTGATGACGGCGCGAAGGCAATGTGACATTGATTGACAAACATTTCGGATGGTCCCCTGAGGAATAATCTGCCATTCCACCAACAAGGCTCTCCCTAATTCTTGTGGATTCTGAGGCTGGCAGCTGCGCACACGTCTCCCCAGCTCGCCCCACAAATGCTCTATTGGATTCAAGTCTGGGGACATAGCGGGCCAAGCAAGGTCGTCAATGGCGTTCGTTTGAAAAACGTTTTGTTTCAATCTTGCCATATGTGCATATGCAGTGTCCTGTTGGAAAATTAACCCATTTCCTTGTCTATGCTGCTGCATTAATGGTGCTAAAACAGGCTGCAGAATTTCATCCACATACCTCCTAGCAGTGAGGGTTCCATTTAAAACGACCATTTGTGATCGAAAATTGTGGTTAATCGCACCTGAGACCATGACACCTCCCCTCCAAACCTGTTGCGCTCGAGGACACAATTGTCTGCAAAACGTTCATGGAAACGACGGTAAACTCGACATCTGCTGTCTTCGTTGCTATCGTTAAATCTGGACTCATCTGAGAATACAACATGTGACGTTGAGTCAGATGCTGCCTTGCCCATTGCAATCTGTACTGTCAGTGATGCGGTTTAAGCTATAGCCCCTTATAAGGTCTTCTGCAGCGGATCCCATGGCACTTCAAAATTCTGGAATCGGTTCTAGGACGAATAGGCCTTCTATCATGTCCAATGATTTCTCTCACCATGGTTGCAGCCGCTGTAAACCTATTGCGCAGATGACGTTGCAGTATGAATGCTTGTTGCCGTGGTGTCACAAACGGGTGACCAGGTCTTGGGCGATCATTTAGGGATCCTGTCTGATGGAATCGTGACAACAACCGGCTAACTGTACAAGGATGGACATTAAAACGCCTTGCAACCTCACGCTGACTAATGCCTGCTTGCAGCATACCAAGTGCCTGATTGCGCATTTCATTGCTTAAGTGTGGCATAGTCTTGGTTTTGAATTTTTTCAGTTAGTGGTGTCTATGCTTTCACAAACAATGTTGTTTTATCGCGAAAAACTCCTCTATTATCTTTCCATCTGAAAAAAAAGCCTGGAAAATTTTGTGTGATGCTACTTACAATGTGCAAACAATGAACGCAAGTATATTGAGAGATGGTTTTTAAAAATCAATACGATGTATGGTGGATAAATTTTGCAATAAGTTTTATGTGTAATGTTTTCAATGAATAAATCAAAAAGGCATGTGTTGCATTTTTAAAGTCTGTCAGTATATTTCAGCTAAAACCTAACTGTGTTTAACTTTGAAATGAACTTAAATTTAAATGAAGTAAGTACAAAATAAAGCCTGAATATTCTTGAGATCATAATTGGAAAATTAAAAAAAATAAATCATGTTTCAAATATTCCTTTACTTTAACATCAAAATGTAGAAATACTGAGATTGCATGAGACAGATAGTATGATGCAGTCAGAATATGGCTTTAGTGACTGTGACGACATAGTAGTTTTAAGTCGTGAAATTCTTCCAAAGTTTACCCCATTTATTCCCAGTTTCCCCATCCGACATCTCTGAAACTAAAATTGATTAAAATTAAGAAGTGAATCAAAAGTAAGACATCATCTGACATGTAGATCACACTGAAATGTTTTCTATTACGGCATTGCTAAATTATAAATGAAATATACTGGCTTAATGTGTTTTGTGTATACATATATGAAATATATTGATTTAATGTGAAATGAACTATACTTAATATAACTGGGGGAAAAAAACCAAATGACTTCAAGCTTTAAATGATAAAACATCATTTCTCGCCTATTTAAGACCCAAAATTTCTATATGTACATGATTTAGTGTTGTTTTTTTTGTTTTTGCTATGTACAAGCAAGGGAATTATATATTCAATATTTTTCTTCTTCACTGATTTAAGCACTTCAGACAAACTCATATGGTACAGCACTATAAATTTACATGGATCATAAACATAATTTCAAAGCTGTAACTTTTCAGGAAGTAGTAAAAAATGGTCTCTGATATTAAGATGTCGACCATTTTAAATACTGGAAGCATACATTTCCTCATTAAGGAAGAGAATTTTGTTTGGAGGAAAATACAATTTCTTTTTTGGTGTGTAATATTCTTTGTAGTATTAGCATGCTTTGAAATATATCACACATGCATATTTCAAGATATACATGTATTGATCTGATGTTCCGCTGTAGCAACTTTGTCATATTTTTTGACACAAAAATATCTACAAATCATATATATATATATATATATATATATATATATATATAAAGTTTCAAAAGGAAGTCAGCCAGTATAACAAAATGCAGTATTTCTCCTTAAGAATCATGTTACTTAAAAAGAGCATTCTCTCTCTTCACAAGTGAGGGCACTAATAACAAAGCTGAGATGGGGACATACAACCTCGAAAAATCTACATTTACATGTCCAACTTGTTTAAATTTGACTGTGAGTCAAATGGAGGAATTCTTTAAATATTTACCATCAGGATAACCAAACACGAACTGTGCATTCCCCAGTAACTATTATAATGCTTGTACAATGGTTGCTTTCTGTCTCTGGGTCAACTTTATCCCGGTATTACTTTAAAACTATATCTTTGTTTTATTGAAGTCTACAGTCCTTGAGAATTACATCTGTGTAAACACAATATATTGCATACATGAGTGTGTAAATCATGTACTGATTTTGTATGTACATACTTGAGTCAAAATGATGGACAGTATTAATTAGGAAATGTTTCATAACTTGACGTGATTGATGGTCGATACATGAAATCTTGACACTGCTATCTTAAATGATGTGTGACATACCCACAAACTTCACAATAAATCATAAAATATAAAATCTCTACATGCAAGCTGTTTCCAGCTAGCTACTTCCATCTGTTTCAAAGCTATTGCTGTGACAGTGAGATGGTAAGACATCCTCCAGATTAGCTGAATTTGGGTACCCAAATGCCCATGCTCAGCTAAAAGAAGATGCCATTCATTTATTTCAACCAGACAATCTTACTCATCAACATGATATTAACAGAAATAATTATATACATCTGTAGGCCTGAATGTATTGTAAAACCCACGAATGGAAAATCATTAAAAGCTTATGACAACTATATATAAGGTTAATTCACTATACACAATCCCACAGTTAGTATTTACCAATGCATTAATGAAATTTCTGTAGTCTTAAAGTATACACTTTAATTCATAAATCTATTAATTAATGAGTTGCATGGTAGTTTCAAATTCATCTGAGGTGAAACATCTTAATTATTTATAACTTTACTGATATACATTGTAATGATTATAATAAAAGGTTTGACATCTCAAATGGCTTATATTTTTGACACATGCTAAAAATATTTACTAAGTGGTAGCACACCTCCTCTATTTGTTTCATAGTACAATGAATGAAACAAGTGCATATCGATGAAATGTGCCAAGGAAAACCACTAAGTGAAAAGAAAGATTTTGAAATCTGATTCTTGCTGAACGGAGATTTTAATAAATTTACTCGTCCAAATAATGAAATGCGCTGTCACTGATCTTACCGGAACCGAAGGAATTCTTTGACCCAGAATTTGTTTTTTCTTGCCCAAAGTTGACATAAGGAATTATAAGTACACTATGCTTTATATACCATACTTCTGTGTAACGCTACCTGTGTTTTATTGGGTTTTTGCCGACGATGACCATTACACTGACAAACGTCTTTAAGACAAACTAGTAATGTTGTGCTCACCTGTCACTGACAGACTAGTACCTGATCCTGAACACTATATATTTTCAAGTCGACAGGTGCTAGTGTTTTGTTTAATCTAGATACAAGCGCCAAACAAATTCAAAACGTTTGAATGACATAGGTTATATAAAAACAAACATTTTGGAACAACCTAATATATTCCGAATATATAACAGTATTTGATCTTTTTCATGTGGATTGTATATTTTTCATTCGTATCGTATAAATTTTCATTTGCATCATATACTTTTCATTGGTATTGTATTATTGGTTCCTGTGACATTTCATTAAGGATGATCGACAGTTCTACCAATTTAAATTCTCCTAATATGTTATGACATAAAGTAAAATTGAATACTTGTTGCATCGTTTTCCACACAAACAAAAATTAACATAAAGGGCTATCTTTAATATTTCATCTGAATAAATCATAATCATGCATGTATTCAATATGTCTCTTTATTAAGGATGAATTGTGCTAATATATAGAAACTTTAATCAAATATCTGAATCATGCTGGAGAGAATTGTCATTAGCGTACGATCTACACACCGTATTTTCAGTTATATCACTGACAGAAATAATAATTAATAAATGGCAAAGGCCTTAAAACAGAACCTTGAAGTACCATGATATATATTGAAAAAGAGCACAGGGTATGCCATCTTAACTTTAACAAACGGACTCCTAGATTACATTAATCCTTTTTTTAAAAGCATACTCCTTGAGCACCATTGGTTCTTTTGCAGATGATTATTTTCAGATTTTTTTTTTCGTGAAATGGTGAACAAAATATGAGTGCAAGAAAAACGAAGTTTTTTTCCAACTTTTTCATCCCTTATATTTCATAATTATGTGACAAGGAATGTACTACTTCTAAAATAACCTAGTGATAGGCATCTCATCCGCGCATCTAGAGGAAGCTTCGGTTGCAAATCCCCCCCCCCCCCCTCCCTCTGGATAAAAATTGTTAACAATATGTTATTATCTGAATATGTTATTATCTCTGTATGTTATTATCTGTCAGATCTGCAGTCTTATATATTCTGATCGGAAAAAGCACCTTCTCCGTATTAATGCTTGATAAATAAATGAATAGATAAAACATATGGTAGTGCTAGACGCAATCCCACCCTGCGGCCAGCACGTTACATCTTTGGATGATGCATGTATACATTCAAGATTGTAACCCCAGTAACGGGAATTCACAGACTACTTCCGCGTGTGAGGTACTATAGTCCAGAATGTACAGACCCACGAATCCCGTCTTGCAGATTCTAATTCTTTTCATTCCATGCTATTTAATTTCCGCTAATATTTTTACTGCGACATACAAAGTTGAAATTTTGGCGAAATTAGAATGTAACTTAATTCGTGGTCTTCTGAGATATGTTGACCACCACCAGAATTACTCCAAGGAGGTAATACCAGCTGTCCAAAGGTAAGATATACGAGTCGTGACGAGTAACTATGTTTATCCTATATTGTTTGCTGATTATCATGTGCGCAGCTTTTCGTACATTTTATACCATCAATTTTGAACTTTACTTGGATAAAAGTTTAAATAATGCCTGTGTGTACAGAAAATGTTTGGTCTGCATGCATTGCAGTGCCACTCAAAAATACTCAAAAATTCAAAAGAACAGAACCCAATCTTATCTCTATTTTTGTACCATGTTTGGGACAATTTGAAAAACAAAGACGGTCTTGACAAATTATGTTTTCAAACGCGAGCTTTTGGAGTGATTTTAAACAAAACTTTTCATGCTCCTACAAGAGATTTATTTACCTACTTGGGTGCACGTGGGTGTCTCTATCTGACTATTTTATATCTTGTTTTCAAAGTCTTCGATGGTTCAACTCCAGATTACTTAAATGTTTCTCAGTATGGTCACGAAATTAGCAGTAGTAGGTTTGCCAGATTAAGTCAGCGTAATTTATCATATATCCAGAGAGCAGAGACACAATATTTTAAAAGATCTTTTACAATTTAAGATTCTCAGTTATGGAATCACATACCAGAATCTTTTTAAACCCAACACTGGAAACTTAAATCCCCGCTTATCTTAGAAACCTTTTAAACCCTATAAATATAAAACATATAGATTTGTTATTGTTTTCAGTTTTTTGCAAGTCGATAGTGCGTGTAATTAACATACCTTGATTCATATTGTATCTATATAATACTGCTGTCTGTATATATATGTTTTCAGGAAAACACCGTGAACTAGATCTTAAACTAATAGTGCTATCCTGAATAAATTAGGACATTATCATTATAATAACTATACAAGAACAGAAAACCCAATTACTAAATAAAAAAAAAATCATTGATTAAAACAAAAACGATATTACTAAATAAAGTAAATAATTAGATGAAATTTAAATCATTGAATCAGATAACATTAGAGATTGTGACGTAACATGTCGTTACGCGCGATAAAACCGGAGTCAATCGCCCGATCTGTCGCGTGATGAGCATTATAGAGATATGTAGGGTCAGGTGACCCGCGCCTCTGGTCTCTGGGGTCGATATGTTACATCGGAGTTGCTTTCCTGTTACATTTAGGAGTACAACCAAAATAGTAATCCAAGATGAAAGATTTGTCTGTATGGGCTCTAAACTTGTGGAATTAACATTCTGTTCGCTTCTCAATAAAATAGTAATATTCTCAACATCTTAAAATTTAAATTTTTCAAGATTTCGGTTTTTTTTAAACTTCTTAATTAAATTTGTTTCTATTAAATAATTTCGTTTTTATCTAATCAATCGTTAAGTATTTTATTCGATGATTTCATTAATACAATAATTGTTGCAACTCAACTTTATGACCAACGGAATGATTTCAACTTCTCCATCGCCAACTTGCCTTATCTATGAAACAAACGGTAGCAATTTTGATGCACCAGATGTGCATTTCGACGAATAATATATTTTCAGTGATGCTCAAGTCAAAAATGTTGGAAATCCGAAATAAGAAATAAAGAAACCAAAACCTAAAAAAAAAACAACAAAAAAACCAAACAAAAAAAAAAAAACCCCCAAAACCCCCCAAAAACCAAACAAACAAACCAACAAAAAAAAAAACAAACCCAAAAACAAACAAACAAACAAAAAAAAAAAAAAAAAAGAAAAGAAAAAAGAAAGAACCCCCCCCCCCCCCCAAACAAACAAACCTGGAGCCAAATCCGGCTACGAATACAATATATAGCATAATTCCATTATCACCTGCATAGGGTGTTTACATCTCTCAACTAATTCGATACGCGAGAGCTTGATCTGCATATGGTCAGTTTTTAAATCGAGGCAGGGTACTGAAATACAAGTTGATGTTACGAGGGTTTCTACAGTCTCCTCTAAAGTCAGAAGTTCACACATTCTATGGTCATTATAACGATCTAGTTTGCCAGTACAACCTTCCATTAGGTCAAATGCTGTCAGACGTATTTTCTAACAATTGTTAGGCCGTTCTTGACACACTGATTCTGACCGCGGATAACTTCGTTTACCTGATCAAGACATACATATAGGGCTCAAGGCGGGTGTGACCGGTCGACAGGGGATGCTTATTCCTCCTAAACACATCTCTGGCATGTCCACGGGACCATGTTTGCCCATCTCTCTGAATTGTATTTTCTATAGGAATTACGAGATTGAGTAATATTCGTTATCTTAGCATTTCCATAATTTATTTTTTTGATGATTTCGTTTTCTATATTCAATAAATCAGCTTTTCAATTTTAAATGAAATGTATGTGTAACTTGTTTGTCAGAACTTCTTATAATATACAGTTAGATTGTTGAATGTATTTTCAGCTTTGTGGACAACAAAATTTCGGTCTCTAGCCCGGATGTTGTTGGACACCCAATAAAAGCTTTCCATGTCCTGAGGAGACTTGCCATGGAGTGGAGAAATGTCGCCGGTCTGGTGCTTAACAACTCGAAGGAGAACAGCGCTACTAGAGGTTAGTTACATTAACGTTAGAGGTTAAACTTAATTACTTGTATACATAGAGGAAATAAAAAATGTTTCCGATGAATAAATATGTAACGTGTCTATCTGACACTTATATATCTCGGGACTTGGATTCCCCCACCCATCGTGCTGGGGTATTTTGATTATCGTAGGCACTTAATTTTCCGATAGATACATATATTCTCAGTATTATCTAATACCTTATAGACCATTTAAATGAGCAACAAAATAATCACCAGGGCGCTTACAATGAGTAATACAATAAATTATCACTGAAGCCACTGGCGCCACCAACACGGCTGCTCTGAAGCGACCTCACACGGCGCCCGAAGTAACTTCGCTCTGTGTCGCTTCTCTGTCAAAGCGACTCGTCAGTTCTATGTACAGCAGCGCTCACAAAGACAAGTTGCTTCTACTGTATTTAGTAAGTCAATTAACTATTCTGCAAACCGCCGAGCAATATTGACTTTCAAATAGCTAATAATTTTACCATAAATATCCTTCGACTTCACGGTACACTGTGAGTGTGAGAGTGTGAACTCTCAGAGTTCATACACACCGACGATTTTACGTGATTAATCGTCTAGACGTTAGGTCATTGTTGTCATTCGCAACCTCGACAAAACACTTCATTGTTTATCTTGACTCCTCTAGACTCTTCCTATGTTGTAATTTTCGTTAACTTGCGGAAGGTCGGTGGTCTCTTCCCAGGTACATTATATCTGGGTTCTCTCCTCCACCAACAAAAACTAGACGCCACCAGATAACTGAAAAATTGTTAAGTGTGGCGGAAAGCAATGAATAATCAATCAATCAATCAATCAATTTTCGTTACACAGCCCACGCTTCCGATTCAAACGTCCTCGCTTGCACTAAAGTAAACATAATTGTTCCGAAGAGATTCTTTGTTATTTACAATGATTATGATTTCCAAGTGTCAATATATTTGACACATTGCAGCATTTACAAGCACAATACAACGTTAAGTTACAAAATACTTCACCACCAACAAGCAATAATGCTAATTCAATCTAAGATATTTCTTCTTCTCGATTGTCTAGATCTTTTTACCATTCTTCCATTGAGTGGTGATCTTTGCAGAGTACACAAAAAGAAGTGGGTATGTCTGCAGGAACTTCTTCGCTGGAGACTTCTCTAGATCTCTGGTTTCTGCATGTTCAGTTGTGTCTTCGGAACCATTCAAGGTGTATAAAGGTGTCTGTGATTTTTTCGAATGACTTTTCCAACTTCAAATTCTGCAGTTGACTTGTCTTTGGATTCTGTGTTTGCTGAATTCTCAACCTCACTCACTTCATGAACCTAAAATATCCTCTAACTCTATGGAATTTTGCATTTCCCAGTGGCTTTGCTCACCGGAACTCTCTCTCTTTAGTTACGGCTGTTTTGTCCGTGATACTGACTCCTCTGTTCTTTTAGTGTTTAAGTCTTGCTTCAACCTCTTCATAGGTGTTTGTGTTACCATAGGTGACTCATGCATCTTCATAACCATTCTTCTTGAAGCGGGCTCCACGTTCTAAATGTCTGAACCTTTGTCCAGAACATAACATAACATGGTCCTGCCATGTCTCGTGAGTGACTTTGGTGCAGAAAGGACAACTCTCAGGACGTTTGGCTTTAGTACATTTGGTATTAGGCATGGCCATCTCAGATCTGAAAAACATTGAAACAAATTGCATAGATACTCAAACGTATGGACGCATCAAACACATAGTCTTTTAAGTAAGCAGGAGTCTATTTCTTACCAACCTAGTAGCATTCTGATCAGCTATTAATTCTCTCTCTATCTCAGTATTCTCAATATCAACATATTGATCTTGCTTTTCTGACAACTTCACAACTGGTTGTCCTCGGGTTCGATTCTCGATCCCGCCGCCGTGTCATACCTAGGATGTTTAACAAAGGTAGTCATTGTACCTTCGCTACGTGTCTCCACTACTCTGCATGACATTAGAAGTGAAAGTCGTGTGGATTTCTGATATAAGATCCATTGTCACTATAACGTACAAAAGCCGATTAAGATCATTTAAAAAACTGATAATTGATTGATTGATTGATTGTATATTGTTTAACGTCCCGCTCGAGAATTTTTCACTCATATGGAGACGTCACCATTGCCGGTGAAGGACTGCAAATTTAGGCCTATGCTTGGCACTCAGGCTTATGGCCTTTGAGCAGGGAGGGATCTTTAACGTGCCACACCTGCTGCGATACTGCACCTCAATTTTTGCGGTCTCATCCGAAGTACCGCCCCATTTAGTCGCCTCTTACGACAAGCAAGGGGTACTGAGGACCTATTCTATCTAAAAGGATGACGGACAACGAAGTCAAACATATAGAACCCTTAAATTGTGTCACAAAGGCCTTAAATTGTAATTAAACTTGACTAAAAGTACCCAATTTTACATCATGTACTAGTAGGTCACAATGAAGGTTAATAATAAGTTGATCGTTGAAAGGTCCACAAAAGGAGAATAAAGGCATGTTAGGGGAGCCCTAGGACTACATGTATCGTACTGTGCTCTCAGTATGGGGCTGTAGAGGTAGCAGAAATGTTAATGATAATTCCATCTGAATGAGCTGATATCGCTAACATTTCTTTGCTGCTAAATCCCAACGTCAAATGTAGCATTAATAATTGTTTCTATCGAACATTGAACATTCTGCATCACACAATACACTATATCATATTTATGTACCTTTCATTCGCATTATAACGCCTTCCTCTCGCGTTATAACACCTTCTGAATCCATGTTAATATGCCTTTGTTATGCATTATAACGCCTTTCTTTCACGTTATAACGCCTTTGTTATGCATTATTACGTCTTTCTTTCACGTTATAACGCCTTTGTTATGCATTATTACGTCTTTCTTTCACGTTATAACGCCTTTGTTATGCATTATTACGCCTTTCTTTCACGTTCTAACACCTTTGTTATGCATTATTACGCCTTTCTTTCACGTTATAACGCCTTTGTTATGCATTATTACGCCTTTCTTTCGTGTTATAACGCCTTTGTTATGCATTATTACGCCTTTCTGTCGTGTTATAACGCCTTTGTTATGCATTATTACGTCTTTCTTTCACGTTATAACGCCTTTGTTATGCATTATTACGCCTTTCTTTCGTGTTATAACGCCTTTGTTATGCATTATTACGCCTTTCTTTCGTGTTATAACGCCTTTGTTATGCATTATTACGTCTTTCTTTCACGTTATAACGCCTTTGTTATGCATTATTACGCCTTTCTTTCACGTTATAACGCCTTTGTTATGCATTATTACGCCTTTCTTTCACGTTATAACGCCTTTGTTATGCATTATTACGCCTTTCTTTCGTGTTATAACGCCTTTGTTATGCATTATTACGCCTTTCTTTCGTGTTATAACGCCTTTGTTATGCATTATTACGTCTTTCTTTCACGTTATAACGCCTTTGTTATGCATTATTACGCCTTTCTTTCACGTTATAACGCCTTTGTTTTGCATTATTACGCCTTGCTTCGTATTATTATGCCTTCTTTTGTGTTATAATGCCTTTAATTCGCATTGTCACTCATTATATATATATATATATATATATATATATATATATATATATATATATATTAGTTACCCCTTGGGGATCCGGGTTGTTAGAGTAGATCCTCAGTACCCCTTGCATGTCGTAAGAGGAGACTAAATGGGGCGGTCCTTCGGATGAGACCGCAAAAACAGAGGCCGCGTATCACAGCTGGTGTGGCACGTTAAAGATCCCTCCCTGCTCAAAGGCCATAAGCGCCGAGCATAGGGCTAAATGTGCAGCCCTTCACCGGCAATGGTGACGTCTCCATATGAGTGAAAATTCTCGAGCGGGACGTTAAACAATATATAATCAATCAATTAATCAATCATCCTTTCATCAGTTCTGTATTATTCGGCCACACCATATTTAATCATAAGAGAAGTCTGAACTGTAGCTATTGCTTTGCGTTATTACGCTTTTGAATCGCTTTAATACGCTAGTTCTGACAGGCAATTATAGCCTTTTTACTCCGCGTTATTACACTTTGATTCGCGTTATTACGCCTTTCTTTCGCGTTATAACGTCTTTGTTATTCATTATAAGGCCGCCTTTTAGTCTGCGTTATTACGTCTTCGTTTTACATTATTATGCCTGCCTTTTCTGTACGTTTTTACGCCATTGCGGCGCGTTATTACGCCTTAATTTTGCGTTATAACGCTTTGATTCGTGTTATTGCGCCTTCAGAAATATATTTTTTTTGCCTTTTTAAGTGATCTTAATCGGCTTTCGTAATAAGTGATCGAACGAAATACATAAATCTCTCACTGCTTTAAACGCTAGCTATATTTGTCAAAATTTATGACGCTTCATCGAAAGCTGGTGACGTATCTATAAGAATGAAATCTTTTTGAATTCAGACGTATAAAAGTATATAAACAAACAAAACAAACTTGTATAAAATCCAATCACTCTACCAGTTTTGTTTAATATGCACTAGACACAGTTTCCCTTATGGATGACGAATCCTGAATTACTGAATAAATGTGAAGAATTAAAATATTGATTTCTGTTTGAAAAGAGTTCCAAAAATTATATCGAAAGACAGAACTTGAAATAACCAGATGGCCAACAATGAAGGACGTAAATGGAGCAATGACTGGACTTCTCCATGTGTGGTCAGTTTACCAGCTGGACGCAGATGACGTCATAGCTGGCATCATGTTTGGTATGTCGTCTGAACCGCTGTTAACTGATGACATGCTGATGCTGGCTGAGCATGCGTGGAAATTGCAGTTTTCTGTTGAAGAAATTGCCCTCCGGCAAGAATATTTGAAACGTGTTCATCTGGAAGGCAAAGAACGATTAAAGTTCATATCGAAGATCGCAAAGGCATACCACAATGTGAGTGAAATAGATCATGTAATTAAATTTTCTATTATTTCATTGTTTATTTTCAAGAACCATACAGTTTTTAAGTTTACAGGATTTTTGAATAGAAATTATTGTAAATTTATATGACCATATAGTGACTAAATAATTGAGGATAACCTCCAGAATTTTACGTAGATAATCTGTTTAGCATAATTATGTTTGAAAAACTTTCTGAAAAAGCAAAGTATCGTCAACATATAAATAAATTCCAGCTTTGAAGATACATGAGGTTATGAACTGCAACGTATCACGGCGTCGTACTTCATAAAGGGCGTCAGTGTTTCGGCGTGAACTGTTGCAGTTCATATCCTCATGCAATTTCTTATATAAAAGGTATATTCTACTTTCATTTCTGTTGGAAATAGACATACTATATTTATCAAATAGATCTGTATTCATTTGCACATTATCAATATAACGGTAAAATTATCAAAGAAAAAAAAATGGAAATGTACACATAATCAAATGCAAAGTTAATTCCTTAAGCACACGCTATTTTTATGAATCCCATTAATTTATGTAAATTGAGAACAGAAATGGGGAGAGTGAATCCCCATCATCAAATCATGGCAACGGAAGAATTCTGAAAACTGATTTTTGAGCATTATTCTCGATTTCATATTGAATATGTGGCCTTAATGACATTTATTAATATTTGACAGTCTTCCATGCTTATCAAAATCAGTAAATAACAACAAATTGTTTCTATCTATTTTATCAAACCTACTTCATAATCCACATCACAATCTGATCGATTAATCCGTGTAAATCAGTTGAATCACATGTCGAATATGTAAAATCAACATTGAATCCAAACTGGGCATCAGAAATACATGTAATTCTATGATTTTTATACCAATTACTAATCTTTAATTCAATATGCCAGTGCATAGTTTATTGATTGAAACGTCTTTTTCGTACTGTTTTGGTTCTAAACTACGTGTAATTCATGTAATGTTTATGATCCTTTCATCGTTGTAATATCTTGCAGGGGGATAATAAATGAATAATGTATTGCTTACGGTGTGTATAGATGTCATAATTTGATACATAACTACCTAGGTTGTTTGCACCTGTATTGTGGTGACATATAAACAATGGTTCATGGGGGCAATTACCCAGGTCTCCTCATTACTTTGATATTCCCCATAATACTGATATCCTACACATTTATTCCTTATATTTTGTGACCTCTATCAAGTGGAAAGCTTAGTAATTCAATAAGATATAAAAACATTGATTACTGAAATGTTGATTGATTTCTTGATTCCCACGGGGCTCAAATCGTGGATCTTAGAGGAAGATCTATGAGAGATCTTCACGGGATGATTACTGAAATGAAGGTTTATTCTTGATAAAGAATTGGCAAATGGAAATGTTGATTCACTACAGAAGACATGTTTTACTTCTAGATCAAGATGTCAAAGGCTGCTGGGAAAATACTATCGCCTTTTCTTTTAACAGGTTTGTAAATCTATAATATTTCAGAAATAATATTTAAAACTACAGATGTGTGAATTTGAAATAATTTTCAATTGTTACAGAATACAAACTGATTAAGCCGCGTTTGATGAAGTACGAAAGAGAGGCAAAACATCAGATTTCATCGACAGACACAATGAATATAAAGCGTACTGTATCCGACACAGAGCAACTTTGTCAAAGTGAAACAAAGGTGATGGCCATGACATGTGTAGTATATATAAAGATACTGAAAACTAACAAGGAAAATATTCATCAAATAAATATAGTGTAGATGGTACTTCATTTCTTTGACCATTTGTTTATCACGTTTTAAGGGCTTTCGCTATAGATATACTTGTTTTCAAAATCCAATTCTGGTAGAATGTATACAGTTGTTTTGATATATCATGTTATGAATTCTTTAAATTGGAGCGTTCATTGTTATATGTAAATATTTCCGAAACATTTGAAGTCTCCAGAAATCTTAACAATTTCTATTAATACGTTTACAGACTTCACAAGAACTGTCAGAGCTGTATTGTACTCTACGGAGAACTAAAATTCCTTATTACGTGGTCAAAGAGGAAGTTCTCAATATTCGACCACGAGTCTCTCTATTCCATGACGTCATATCCAATGATGATATTAGAACTTTGAAGAAAACCACCATTCAACAGGTGAAAGCCACGATCAGTGTCGTGAATCACGTGACAAAAATGTATTTGGTTACATAGTCCAACGACTCGCTTGACATTTTAAACTAAGGTAAATAACCGTTATGTGATAGTTTTGCAATTAATTGTCGGCATCATGTAATTATAACCTTAATTAAAAAGCTCCTGGTCAACGAAAATCAGGGTGTGGATCCATAGGTTTAAAGAACATGATGAATAAATTTCGATTCGTGTTCGTATTATGCTGGTAATGGCCGGTTATATTTATAAGAATATTTCTAAAGTCTCCAAGTCTGCTACAAAAAAGATTTCATATAGATGTAAACTGTACAATTATAATTTATGAAATGGTTTCCGAACAGGTGCGCGTTTTACAAATATTTTTCGTAAAGCGAGGCGGAAGGCATGTAAGCAAATTCTTTTTTGACCACTTTATTTGCCACACAGTTCATGTCAGTCATTTGATCAAAAAGTAATTTTTCTTATTCTAAGATTGAACATGATGGTAAATTGGTGCGAATTATCTTCTTATACAGCTTTACACGCCGTCTGAAACCGACTTCATCGACGCCGGAATGACAATGTATGTATCGTGTGTAGTGTAATTAAAGTAAAACGCCTGGATATCTACCAAATTTAAGAATACAATAAACACATTCAGTAATGTTACCAAGATCACTTCAAAACAAATTTTATTTTATTTCAGATACCAGTTAACCGACAGAAAATTCAAGAGATTATCGGACAAATTGAGCAGAAGGATGTCTCTAATAACGGGGCTGAGTACCCAGCTAAAACCCATCCAAACTGACGCTGAGAATTTACAGGTGAAGGTTTTGATACTCTTATAAGTGCACGGATCGTGTGACTGTGTCCAGCTTTGTTTTACTTTCTAACTGTTACAATTTATAGGTGATGCATTATGGACCGGGCGGGCGACTTCCTGAAATCAGTGACTGTAGGGTAAGTAAAGAACTATATGACGTCATGTAGAGATCTATAATGTCATTTCATAAAGTAACTGTTGGATATGTATGACGTCATCAGATATTTGATTGATTGATTTTATATTGTTTAACGTCCCGCTCGAGAATTTTTCACTCATATGGAGACGTGAAGGGCTGAAAAATTTGGCCTATACTCGGCGCTTATGGCTTTTGAGCAGGGAGGGATCTTTATCGTGCCACACCTGCTGTGATACGGGGCCTCGGTTTTTGCGGTCTCATCCGAAGAACCGCCATATTTAGTGACTTCCTAGGACAAGCAAGGGGTACTGAGGATCTATTCTAACAACCCGGATCTCCACGGGGCCCATCAGATAGTAACTACAGGGATAATATTTAATGACGTAATAGAACTCGGTAACTGTAGGGTAAATATAGCTATCTATGATATCATGGTGTAAAATGGCGTATCAGACTCGGTGAGTAAATGTAGGATAAGCTCAGAAGACTATGACGTTATCTAAGTCACTTCCGGGTTCTTATGGCAGTGTATCAGGAGTGTTAGAGGTTTTATAGTATAATGACAGTAGTTCAATTTTGGTTCTCTATCAGATTTAGTCATTATGAAAAAATATCATTGTCGTGTTCAAATGAATTTTACCCCTAATAATTAAATCATATCTGTACATAAATTAATGTTACCTTTCTACATAAGAATGAGCTTGATTAACTTTGGATATATATATATATATATATTTCATCTCAGACGGATACCTTGTGGACTTGTACAGAACATGACCAGTTGCCTCTAGCTCCCTATGTACGATACTCGGGCGACAATATTGCAACCTGGATTACATTTGTAAGTGTAATACAAAACTTATTAACCGAATACTTAAATGTCACGTGTTCAAAAGAATACCACAACTTGATATCTCAACACCTGCTGATACATCTATACATTGTAGCAAAGACAGGAGAAAAGACATTGATTGAGCAGGAAAAAAAGGAGACTTGTTACAGCTCACTTGCTAATTTATGCAGTGATAAAGTTAACAAATAGGATTCTTTTTTTTAAGCTGAATGATGTCAAAGAAGGCGGGGCCACAATAATGCCAGCCATCAAAGTTCGCGTCCCTGCTGTTAAGGTAAGCATGAAAATCTTCAGAAAAGACAAGCGTAATTGCGTTGATTTTGCGTCGATACCCCTACACTTACTTAGGCACAGGAAGCGGTGTAATATTCTGAGGTCATATGAACCGAACGTTTTATTGTTAGACTTTGCGATAGTGAGTTTTAATATTCGGATATAAACATTAGTTTGAATGAAATCCAAGGGTATGAGGTACACTACTATGTTTATAAACGCGCGGACTGTTGTACTAGTTCATGCGGACCCCACTCGGTATACATATATCATATATGTCGTAATAAGGAAGTACTACCCACACCACAAATGTCCTTGCACATACAATAAGATAAAACGAATTCACGTTCAAAGCAAAGTGGCTTTTATCTTCCTTGAGTTTAAAAACGTTTAATGAACTTATTGGATATAATGAATTATATGTACGTTTGTACAGATAAGCGTGTTTTAATATATATATATATATATATATATATATATATATAGAGAGAGAGAGAGAGAGAGAGAGAGAGAGAGAGAGAGAGAGAGTTAACAATGGCACATAACACATATATTTCCTAAATAATTAAAAACCTGAGCATTTTTAGTCCTGATCGAAGATTTAAAGTCCGGACTGCAGATGTAAACATTGATCGCACGTAATCTTTGTATCCCTTTCCTCTGGTTTTGAGAATCATTTTCACGCCGAAGACGTCCTCGGGAATATCAATTGTGTAGTTCGATGCTGACGGCTCCTGACGTACTAGAAAGAGATTGCCATCATTTTCCTGGGCGAATTTCGACAGAATGGTGTCGTGGTGATCGTGATGTTGTTTCTATCAAAGCTTCTCTTCAAAAGTTACTTAAAATTTTTGTTTTTTCCAGTCCAGGCTTTTCCAGAGTGTTTGTCCATTAATGATATGGTTCCTTTCTATGTTACGTACCTGTAAAGTTGCCCGGAGTCTGCAGTCGTTGGCAGGACAGTAGTAACAATCCTTAAAACGTCAAATATATTATTATGCACAGGATCCGATAATCTAGTTATAGGTTTCAGGTTTACCAATAGATGACCATCTACTCTGGAAGTGTCAGTCCCATAATGTCTAAATGTTGTTAAGGAATACCTCGGATCATCTTTTTCGAGGCGCTGCGTCAACATAGGTAGTGATTGTTCCTTCGCCAAGCGCCCGGCAATAGAAGTGAAAGCCACAGGTCTTTCGGATATGGCCTAAACAACGGAGGTCCCGTATCATCATAGGCGTTTGCATGATAAAGAAATCTCGCTGGGACGATCCTAATTGTCATGCATGGGTCAATATATGCGACACGTCTTCCCAAGCAAGGCTATATATTGTATGATTAAGACATTATTGAATGGGACCTAAAACAACATAACAATATTCGATTACACCTGTATATAGTGTTTATGTTTCAACTAATTTGATACATGAAAGCATGTTCTGCGTATGGCAAATCTTTTAACTGAAACAGGATTCTGACAAGTAGGTTGAAGTTATAGCGGTTTCGATAGTCTCGTTACAAGTCAGCTTTTCACTAAATCTATGGTCGTTATAAAGATGTAATTGCAAATACCATATGTCATTAGGTTGAATGCTGTCTGACGTGCTTCATAGCAGTTGTTTGACAGTTATTTATACACTGATTTTCCTGGGGATCCGGGTTAGAATATGTCCTCAGTAGCCCTTGCTTGTAGTAAAATGCGAAGTAAGAGGCAACTAAATGGGGCGGTACAGGTGTGGCACAATAAAATCTCTACCCGATTATAGGCCGTCAGCGCTGAATATAGACATAGGCCTAAATTGTGCAGCCCTTCACCAGCAATGGTGACGTCTTCATATGAGTAAAAACTTCTCTAGCGGGACGTTATACAATATATCACAATCTAGCATAGTGATTTTGACTATGGATTTCTCCGTTCACCTGTTTAAGATATAGGGCTTATGGCGAGTGTGACTGGACCACAGGGGTGCTTACTCCTCCTAGGTATCTTATCTCACTACTGATTTTCCAGGGTCCGTTTTTGCTCTTCTTTTAATTTTGTATTATTTAAAGGATGTGTGACATTGACCACTATTCATTATATTCCAAATGGAAGGAACGGAAAGAAATCATTCAAATGAGTACTTAATTGAAACAGGCCTCTTTAAGAAGGAAAATGGATGATAATTGACTTAACCAACGTAGCCCGCGATCAACAGTTTAATGATTTCCGACATTTCTTTTAAAACACTTTCCAAAACAGAAAACATGCGTGAGGTGTTTAGGCTGACTCGGATGTTTTTGTAGATGTGACACACAGAGTCGCTCACAATTATAGTCTTGACAATGTACATTTCATTCCTTGAAAACGTCAGTGTTTGACCTTCTTCTATAATATATGTATATATACTCCGCTATGTTTACGATAATCTGGGGCACCCCTGTTTTAGTTCTGCATGATGTATGATTTTCAGCAGATAATTGCATCATGTGAATTTCATTCATGTAGGGAGCTGCCTTGTTTTTCTACAATTACAAACGCAATGGTGATTGTGATTTACGTACTCAATACAGGACGTGCCCTGTGGCGTTAGGGACGAGGTGGGGTAAGTTGTTCTGTCTATATTCATCTGTTCAACATCCGTTTAAAATATAAATCATAAGAATTGTTTCTAGTTTGCTGACTAATCGTCGTCAATTCGTTAATATATCTACAGATGCTGTAAAATTTATCAAACAAGGTGGACAAGTTTTTCGAAGACTATGTGACATTTCCGTGGACTCCAAAGATGACTGATCTCCAAGCAATTTATAGTAATTCTTTTATGTGCAATTCTTTTTAATGAAAATAAAAATAAAAGAAAAAAATATTGCATGATTCGATTGTTTATAGTTAAATACTAGAAAACAAATTTGGGAACATTTTAATAGCTTTTCTATCACTTTGGAATGGTATGATAATATATGCAATTTTTTTTGTGATTTATGTGACGTCTTGGTATGAACAGTCTTGTAGTTTGGCAAACCTGAACCGAACTTGCTAGCTGCTAAATGTTGATTATCAAATGTTCAAACCCACAATGTTAAATGTTGATTATCAAATGATCACTCCCACATTGCTAAATGTTGATTATCAAATGTTCAGACCCACATTGCTAAATGATAATTGCCACCTGCTGATTGGTAATTGCTTTCTTCTAACCGATAAAAGTTGTTAGATTACCTAATGTTATTTGTTTCATACATGTACAATTGTGTTAACACAACGTAATGGTAACTCCATCTCTGACTATTTAAACCGCTTTATCGCTAACTACTAATGTTCTAGTTTTACGATTTGTTGAATTCTTTCGCAACAATATGTAATTGAGCAGCAGGGAAGAAACTTGAAGCGGCTTATTGTTGTTTTATTTTCATAGAAATTGATACGACATTGTACAAACAAAGAAATAGCAAATGGATTGGACAACGATTACTAACTTTTACATTTTACATTTCATAAACCGTGGACAATAAGTCACCAATAAAACAGCATACTATTATAGTACAAAAATATGATCTGTAATATATTATTAGGAGATTTGTCACTTTATTCTGTAAAATTCACACTTTAATCTGTAAATTTCACACTTTAATCTGTCAAATTCACACTTTAATCTGTAAATTTCACACATTAATCTGTAAAATTGAATTTTACAGATTAAAGTGTAAATTTTATACTTTAAAGTGTGAATTTTATAGATGAAAGTGTGAATTTTACAGACTAAAGTGTGAATTTTACAGATTAAAGTGTGAATTTTACAGATTAAAGTGTGGAAAATAAAAAAAAGTAAAGTGTATATGTGGCACTAATACGCTTCCGTAGGCCAAGAGAGACCGTGGGAGGGCTAAACGGATGATGAGAGGAACAAACTTTTCTGTCCACAAGGACGTATTCAAGAAGAAATGTATGCAAGTTACCAAACTCTTGCTACATTTTAAAACATCATACTACGCTAGCAAAATTCAGGAATTAGACAGCGACTCGAAACAACTATTCAAGCTTACAAACAATCTCATGGGAAATAAAAATGTGTCAGTTTTGCCTGTCCTTAAAAACGGAATTGATCTTGCATCCAAATTTGGTGAATACTTTATTGGAAAATGTTTGAAAAGTAGAGATAGTCCACGTTCTTCGAGCACGTCCCCTTATATAGAAGAGGTTCTTTGAGCTGACATAAAGTTTGATTGTATTCCTTTTGCAGTGTCTGAGCCAGTGTCGTTTTCTGAGGTACTTGATGTTATCAGTGGTGCGTCAAAATTGATTAAATGGATTTCAAAAAAGCAATTATGCGTCAAGTATTTGACAAGGATGAATTAAAAATTCTAAACTTACTTTTTCTATCTAAAACATTTGAAAAAAACAGTAGCAGCTCGACTTGAAAAACATTTAAATGCTTATGAGTTTTATGACCAGGTGCAATTTACCAACCGCTATTGCCACTCCACAAAAACGGCTCTATTACGGTTTCACCATGATAGCATCTCATCAATGGAAAAAGATTCATTTGTTACACTCATGATGCTTGATCTTTTAGCTGCATTCGTGGTCATAGACCATAATGGTCTGATCAGGGGTATGGAGTATGCTATTGGTATCATGGGGTTGGCTTTGTCATGGAAGAAAACTTTTCTCTCTGGTGAAAATCAACACATTCACTTTGGTGTTTGACAGGGTTCAGCATTAGGACCTCGTCTATATTGCATGTTCTTCAAACCAATTCGAGAAATTTTTCGGAGGCGTAACATATGTTATCATTGGCCTACACTTGGCTATGCCTGACTATAAATCTGAACGAGAACTGGAACAGCATTACAGACAGGCGTGAATGGTGTCTGTCTGATATTGATAACTTGATGCAAAATAACATATTCAAGCTAAATCAGGAAAAGACCGAACTTATCATCTTTATCATAAAACGTAAGGCTAGTGAATTTTCAGGATATCAACTTGATTTCGGTGGATCTATCAACACTAGTGCTTCATGTGTCAAAATTAATGTGATATTTTTCGACAGCACACTTAGCATGGAATGCCAAATAAGTGCATTGACTAAATCGTGTCATTTCCAACTTCATAATATCGATAGAATTAAATCTTTTATAACGGAGGGTGCATGTAGAACAGTGAGGATTCTTAACGTGCCTACGCCTGCCGTGACACGAGACTTCCGTTTTTAATATCAGAAAGATTCATGATTCTCGCTTCTGAATGCCAAGCGTTTGGCGAAGGTGGAATCACTACCTATGTTTACGTCCTATATTTGACGCGGCCATGGCACGAGCGGGACTCGAACTCACAACCTCCCATTTATGAAGCGAACGCTCTTCGACCTAGCTACCACGACCTTTGTATGGTGATAGATGGTTAGATTGATTGATTGTTTAATTTACATCACGTTGGGAATTTTTCACTCATATTCAGATATCACCAGCGTAGGTGAAGTACCACAAATTTAGACCTATGTTTAGCGCTCAGGGCCGAATTACAGTGAGGGTTCTTTACAGTGCCAACGCCTGCAGCGACACCGGACCTCCGTTTTTAAGGTTATACCCCAAAGACCCGTGATTATTTTAAATGTCGAGCGTTTGGCGAAGCAGCAATCACTACCTAAGGTTAACGCATTAGGTTTGACGCGGCCATAGCACGATTGGGGCTCGAACTCACGACCTCCCGAAAGACGGTTCGATGTTTTTTTATCAGCCTTTGGAACTTCCTCCCGTTGGATCTTTGTTTCGAAGGGTTATTAGCTTTACAAAAAACTTAAAACATAGCTTTTTAAAGTGGATTTACCGTGCAATTCAGTATTTATTGTAAGGCTATTTATGTAAAAAATGATTTTTAAATTTGTAGTTTCTTTTTGTCTATCCTAGTAACTATGTTAACCTCAATTTAGCATTATTTCATGTCCTTTTTCTGTATTTAGTGTTCTTTATTTTACTGTGTTTTATTGTTTTACATGTAATACGCTATAGAATTTGATAAAGCACTATATAAATGAACAACAATAATAATGAAAATGAAGGTAACGAACAGTGATCAATCTTTTATTTCTCATAAAGAGTGCAAAGTTGAGAGTATGGCAATCACGGATTCCGGAACATATTAGAGATGGGATTTGTACCCCTGATTAGGAAATTTTGTGTAATTTGTAGAAATAATCAGTTGTTTACAGTGGAACTATTTTATGTTGGTAGCTGAGGCTTCTTTCCGAGGAGCACTCGGTCTGTTTACACACATGTGAAAAACACGTGGATTTGAGGGTAATCTTGTTTGCGGGTAAAATTATTTCGAAAATGCCGTGTAGGGTGTCTTTTTTCTGATGTCAGCAGATGAGAGAGGTAACATAGAACATGTCCGAGTGCGTTATTTGGCATAAATTTTGTAAACTGATATTTAATGATTTTTTCCCCTCTATAGTAATATATAGTGAAAATAATTACCGGTGTGATACCTGTATGCCCCACCTAGAACGTTGCATTACAAATTGATGCCACCATCTTTGTTTGTCACCGGAAGTAATCAAATCTCACGCGGTCTCGTTTACGAGCTCACATCCCCAAATGGATACTTTGAAAAGTTAATTACAGAATGTTGTGGAAGAATACTTTATCATTACTAATATAAAAAAAATAAATATCACATACTTGTCTTTAAATTTGTCAACACATCATGTATAATTCGATTATATATTGATTGATTTTATATTGTTTAACGTCTCGCCGAGAATTTTTCACTCATATGGGAACGCCATCACTACCGGTGAAGGGCTGCAAAATTTAGGCCTTTGCTCGGCACTTACGGCTTATGAGCAGGGATGGATCTTTACCGTGCCACACCTGCTGTGACATGGGGCGGCGGGTTTTGTATAATTCGAATAATAAACATGATTTCAAATAAACATGTTAAATAAAATTGCAAAAAATTGATATGATCTAAATTTCAGAATAATAATACTACTTGCTAATATCAATCACTAGATTTGGAAATACCCATATACGATTTTGGGTAGAACTACGTGGTTTCTGACTATGTTTCTTGAAATTTGCACGTACATTAGAACTAAAATAATTGAATCACAAAAGGTTTTCATAATAACACATATTAAAATATACTTTGTACATCACAAGATTTATTATACGCTTATCCAAGGGTTGTGAATGAGATAACTCTTTACATCAAACTCCACGGACAAGCATTCAGAGAATTATTTATTGTTTGTTTAGAGAATTATTCATGTCAAGGATTTGATGGGAATACAGCCTGTAGATGATCTTGTATTATATACCTAAGGTAGTGCGCAACAATATCCGAAAATCTCATTTCCGAAGCACCTCGCGTGATTAAAACAGGACACAGATGCAAGTAAAGTTTGGAGTAAGGGGATGAAAATCATTGAATTAGACAACCTATCCACGAGTCATTGTGGTGAAATAAAATAAACTCACAATGATTCCACCTAGCTAAACAAATACCGTACTTTAATGATTGATTGATTATATATTGTTTAACGTCCCTCTCGAGAATTATTCACTCATATGGAGACGTCACCATTGCCGGTGAAGGGCTGCAAAATCTAGGCCCATGATCGGTGTTTGCGGCCCTTGAGCAGGGAAGGATCTTAATCGTGCTATTCCTGCTGCTCGGTTTTTGCGGTTTCATCCGAAGGACCGCCCCATTTAGGCGCCTCTTACGAGAAGTAAGGGGGTACTGAGGACCTATTCTAACAACCCGGATCCCCGCGGGACTGCTTTAATGAAAACTATTGGATTTAGTTGAGCGTCTAAGAGTGGATTTGTGACCTATTAATTCAATTTATTTATACTTTATTTATTTTACGACGACTGACATACAAGTTCTACAACTTATATTAATGCCTCTCGTCGGCTCAGATTTTGATCCCACGTATCCGAGTGGGCGACCACAGTACCCTCTCACATACAAGCACTGCCGATCCTGGGGATCGAACTCAGACAGTGAGAAGCGAGCCCGTTCACCATTACGCAACCCGAACATATAGGTTACCTTTATAGAAACAATTTTCATTTATATGTTGCAAAGTGATGCAGTTTAATATAATAATAAACACGTTCAGTAATTAAAAAAAAAAAACCCAGAAAATTTTGTGTTAGGTGTTGGGTACTACGTAAGAATTTGAAAATACATGAGGGTATGAACTGCAACGCTTCGGCATTCTAATGCGCTTCATGAAAAAATGCCGACAGGAAGAGTTGCAGTTCATACCCTCATCTATTTTCAAAATTGAAATTTATTTTTTTATATTTACATTCTACTTTCATTTCTGTCGAAATTCATAATCGTTAAAATAGACGCACTATATTTATCAGATTCATACGCACATTCTTCACAATACATAACATGAGGAAATGACTATCATTACGATTTGTAAAGTTAGCATATAATTTGTAAGGATAGGAAATGCACAAACACGGGGAATGTAAGTAATGAAGAGTTGTTGGCATATTTCATGTTCCGGGGTATACAGTGAAAATTTTCAGGGTATAAAAAAGTTATTTTGCGTCTTGATTTTATAAAGGAGATTCATTAGTATATGATGATATCAATTATTTCTCCAAATGTTTGAAAATTACTTTTTTCCACGCCCTATTATACTGTCATTGAAAATCTTATGCAGGTTTTTGATATATTAGCCTTCAGCTAAAGATTACTCTCAATCCTAACACATGAATGCATGCATATTTTACAATCTTCGCTCTCCATACATTTTAAGCCCACATTTTGACCCGAGTTTATCACCGTGTTATCTTTGATCATAAATATCCAACAAGTAATCGAAGGCTGTTGTTGCAGGTGTGTTTGTGTTGATCAGCAGTCAGCCATTAGACAGCAGAGACAGAGAGAGAGTAAGTAATTTATATAATTAGAACTGTTTTACTGACTAAAATATCGCTAACTCCTGGGTTAAGTAGGAACACCAATGACTTGCCATGGATATTTGCATAAGAAAGTAGGTATGTTGACTATTGGGAAGTGATGTTTCTGACGTGGTAATATTGTAAAGTTTATGACCAGAGGGTGTTGCGCAATTCTCTGGGCTCAATTATTGTATACGGCAGCAGGTTCTCGCCACTATATAGGATTTAAACCAGAAATGTCACATTAATTTACTAACTATGGAAATGTTTTACGGTCATCACGTTGGTAATTTTGTGACGAGGTTGCAAAATTTACGGAAAAATATTTAATATGTCGTTTTTTCGTTACTTTGGGCAACTTTTCAGGAAATATATATCGATTTAAAAAGTTGGATAGAGTAAGGAGAGTTGAGAACAAAGTTAAACTTAGGATTTTCGAAAAAAAAGTTTTTAGTTGTGTTGAGATCATTATAGAACTCACCTCTCTCTCTCTCTCTCTCTCTCTCTCTCTCTCTCTCTCTCTCTCTTTCTCTCTCTAGTCGTACGCCGGTTTGTCAAACTGACAACACACCATTATATATATTATTAGTTTCATTTAATGACGTAATAATAGTTTGTGGAAAAACCACTATCATTTTAATTTCTTTATTTTTTTTTTTACTTTTTGTCTGGCTTTATCACTGTGCAGCAAATACAAGGTGTTTGTTAATATTATAAGCTATTGTTTCAAGCTTGCATTATAAATTTGCAGAAATATACATGTTCATATCAATTTATTGAAAACACAAAAGAGATAGCAATAGCTGGTGTACTGCATTGGAAGCTGTACCTTAACAGTCACTTTGATTTTGAAAAGCATGAACTTATCCTTTCACATTTAACATAAAGATGAACGGAAATTGATATGCTTGGGTCCTGATCGTTCAGGTCGTGACCTGTGGTCGTCGGGAGGCCATACCCTTCATTTTGATCACGTGATCTGAATTTATGTTTTTAAAAGCAGGAATATAACACAATTCCCCCCGTAGACATTGATTATGTATTGAACGTCTCACTCAAGAATTTTTCACTCATATGGAGAATAATAATAATTTTCTTTGAAGTTTATAAGCTTTCATATTTTTGTGTAAGTTTACATTCATGTAAGTGTCATAGAAATCAGATACAAAATACAATAATAATCTTCTTATTGCAAACACAAAACATAGGAACCCTGCTACACTGAAGCAGTAGTGTAGAGCCCTAAAATGATTTACATTTAACATTGAAAAATCAAATGGGCCCTATATATCTCCAAATGTAACCATCCCCAAAAGTTTGATTTAGAAAACAAATCGTTTATCTTTCAGATGACAACAAGGAAGCGTGTAGCAGTGATTGGTGCCGGGGCTAGCGGCCTGACCGCCATTAAGTGCTGTCTTGATGAGGGAATCACTCCCGTCTGCTTCGAGAGGACAGATTACATAGGTAATCATGCTTAGCAACATGACAGTAAATCACTGAAATTTTAAAAACTAGCTTTAACAATCAAAAGTGTACTGTTGGTTTCTTCCATGGGAGTTTTGGCTCTCAATCTAGCTTCAAGTTTTATCATTTCTGTTTATCTAAGAAGCTAGCCTTCAAACTATAGAAACTGTATTTCCTGTTGACACATGGAAAATGCTGTCCCTCAAGTTCAAACCATCTTGAAAACCATTAAAATGTTGTAAACTGATACTGACTGTTAGTGAAGTAACCCTGACTCTTAAAACCATAAAATCTGACTCTTGCACCAACAGAAACTATTACATCTGTTACTTTCTATTCATCGAAGGCGGGTTGTGGCAGTACACGGATAATTCATATGACGGCCAGGCCTGTGTAATGAAGTCCACGGTCATCAACACTAGTAAGGAGATGATGTGTTACAGTGATTTCCCGATACCCAAGGAGTATCCCATCTTTATGCACAACTCTTATGTTGTCAAATACTTCCACTTGTACGCAGAGAAATTCAACCTACAACAGCATATCAACTTCCAAACAGAAGTAATTCATCTGTTAAAAATCATTAGTCGTGTTGAGAGGAAGTCGAACTCAACTTTTACATGTAATATGATTGCTGGTGTCCGGACGTCAAAGATTCACTATTCTACATTTAAAAAAAAGCTTTATATGATTGATTTTCATTTATAAAAGGGCAATTTATGAAGTATTTAAGATTAAGAAATGAAGGTCAAGGTCACAGGTTAATTTTCATGTTGGATAGGCAATGATTATTAGATAATGTATCAATCGTACTATGAATTTTTGCAATGAAATATACAGAAAATCTCATAGCATACCCTGATGTTGTAACCTGAATTATTTTGACCTGAAAGTAATGCTATCATGTTTATGGCGGTTTGTATTCGTCCATTCAAAACTATATACAAAGTTACAATTTTGCATTCTTCCGATATGTACACGGTCAGTGGTATGTGTTGATTGATAAAACCTGCTTGTCCTCAATCATTATAGGTCTTGAGCATCAAACAGAACAAGGATTTTAAAAACAATGGATGTTGGGATATTAAAACACGTGATCTGAAAACCAATACCGAAAATGAGCAGACCTTTGACGGAGTTTTGGTCTGCACTGGACATCATGCGGATAAAAATGTCCCAACATTTTCAGGTAAGCAATCTTCTTTAGTGAAATCAATACTAGAAATGGGTTTTAACTGACTATTGATTTGTTTTTATCATTTTTATTCAAACAACAAGGTCGAGATAAATTCAGAGGGGAGATAATTCACTCACATGACTACAAGACTCTCACGGGATACGAGGATAAACGGATAGTGATCATTGGGATAGGAAACTCAGGAGGGGACGCTGCAGTGGAACTCAGCCGTGTAGCCAAACAGGTACTTCTCCTTTTCATTCTCCAGTAAGTTTCTGAAAAAATCCAGTAAATAGGACAATTTTCAAAACTTCTTCCTCCAGGTATATCTGAGTACGCGGCGAGGTTCTTGGGTCATAAACAGAGTGGATACATACGGGTATCCAGTGGATATGCTGAGAACAACACAGTTCAACTTCTGGTAATAAACTGAAATTACTGAAGTAAGTGTCAAATGAAAAGGTGAAGACAACGAACAATGATCAATCTTATTATCCTTATAAAGAATACAAAATTAAGAATCTCTGGACATACCAGAGGTGGAATCAGGTGCCTAAGAGGAGTAAACAATCTCTGTCGATCCGTCACACAGGTTAACGTAGTATATCGTAGTTAAAATCAGTGTGTAAAGTAACGGCCCAACAATTCGTATGAAACACGTTAGATGTCATTTGACCTGATAAAGGTTGTATTGGTAAATTAGATCGTTATGACATCCATAGAAATCACGTGGCGATCCGGGTTTTTGCTTGTCGTAAGAAGTGACTATATGAGGCGGTCCTCCGGAGGAGACCGCAAAAACCGAGGCCCCGTGTCACAGCAGGTGTGGAGCGATAAAGATCCCGCTCTGCTCAAAGGCGTAAGTGTCGAGCAAAGGCCTGAATGTTGCAGCCCATCACTGACAATGGTGACGTCTCCATATGAGTGAAAAAATCTAGAACGGAATGTAAAAATAATATACAATCAACTAACCAACCTAAATATTGTAACCCGTTGCCGGCAATGGTGACGTCTTCATATGAGTGAAAAATTCTTGAGCGGGACATTAAACAATATAAAACCAACCAACGATTTTGCAATATGTATTAAAGATGTATTGAAATCTGCATTTTCACACACCAATGTCTTTTACAGGGTGATGCGCAAAATTTTACCTTTATCTGCTGTTAATTGGCTTAGTGAGACCAAACTGAATCACAGATTTGATCACGTGGCCTACAGCTTGAAGCCGGACTTTCCCCCGTTATCCCAGCATCCAACTGTTAACGACGACCTTCCCAACAGAATCATTAGTGGAAACGTGATCATTAAACCCGACATCAAACGCTTTACTGAATCGGGTGTGGAATTTGATGATGGTACATCAGAAGACAACATTGATGTTGTGTTTTTAGCGACAGGGTACATTTTTGGCTTTCCATTTTTGGACAAATCTGTGCTGGAGGTAAAAGATAACAGGGTACATTTGTACAAATGGATGTTTCCCCCAGATCTAGAGCACAACACGCTGGCGGTTATTGGATGTATACAACCTTTGGGAGCAATCATGCCAATTTCAGAACAACAATGCCGTCTGTACACAAGGGTTTTGAAAGTAGGGGCTTTTTTAAATGATAATTCAGATACTCTGTATGCATATGATGTAAATTTCATATCAATGTATTTAAAAGGAAGAATATAACAACAAATACGTATTACAGGTAATATGAAATTGCTCGTTAATGATAATTTAATATGAAGCGTTTTCATTCTATAGGTATAAAGAGCGGTCACTCTTTGATTTTAGATTTTGTTTAGTTTAGAAGTAACTTGTTGAATGATTCAGGGAGACGTGAAACTTCCACCTGCTGAAGAAAAGTGGCAAGATATAAGAGAGAAAGTGACAGCGATGGCCAAACGTTACGTAAAAAGTCAACGTCATACCATACAGGTGGACTTCGTAGTTTACATGAACGAGCTAGCATCTATGACAGGAAACTGTCCAGAACTACGTAAGTACAAATGTTCTTCCTTCTTCTTCCTGTTATGTTAGCTTAAAATGATTAACTTATTAATTATTTCTTTACTTTACAGTGAAGTTGTTTTTTAAAGATCCTCGCCTAGCCACCACGTGTTTTTTCGGTCCCTGTACCCCGTGTCAGTACCGACTGGAAGGGCCTGGGAAATGGTCAGGGGCCCGTGACAGCATTTTAAGCCAATGGGATCGAACGCTGTACCCCCTGAAAACACGACCTCTAAAACGTTCACCCAGGGAGTCCCAGATCAAATTTTTCTTCTTCTTTGTGATTGTCGTGGGACTGTTTTCATTTATAACATATTTGGTGTTTTCTTGAAACAAAACTGAGTGAGTTACTGACAGTTCACTTGAGTCCTGAAAATAACTGTGATCTTTATTATATGATACTTCTGAAAGACTTGATATGAGACATGAACTGAACATGATATTTAGAAAAATGCATGTAGTGAACAAAATATTTGACTTGATTATTCATGTCATAACAAATAAATGATATTTCATTGTTCATTAAATTCTGTATCCTTAGCACTGGTTGGAATCACAGGCAATTTATATCGATTGAGTTCGAATATACTAATTAAAGGTACAGAACATAGAACTTTAAATATAGGGTACCCAAGTTTGACCGTGAAAAATCAGTAAACCAAAAGGTATAAAATTCTACTCTGTATTCTGATATGATCACACATAACCAATATACATTCCTGCCAACGTTGATCCCGAAATTCTGTATACTTCCCAAGATATGCAGAAATGAATTCAGAAAAAATGCCTAATATTTTTTGGTCGAGTTTTAGCTGGGCACCGGCGCTGTGAGACTAAACAGAATGCGTGTGCATTGCAACAAGCAATAACATAGAATGTGCAACATTAGATACCATTTTTAAATTCAATATCTTACCTAGATTTATAAATAGAAGTCTGAAATAGTTCAAAGTGGCTGAAAATTGTAAAACCGTCTGCATTTTTATTCATCAGAGCACTTTTGACCGGTGCTACTAAATACCCAAATTAACTTAATTATCATAAATTGTCACACACCTGTGTTGATGTGATTGGGATAAAAATAGACATAAGAAGAGTCAGTAATGTAGATTGGATATGTGTAATTATATTAGAATATAGAGTAGAGTTGTATACCATTTGGGTTACTGATTTTTCATTGGCAACCTTGGGTACCCTATATTTAGAGTTCTGTAGCTATTCTCTTCAATAGTAAATTCGAATCCAAGCGATAGAATTGCCTGTGCGTGGACTGAATAAGTATACCACCATACTAAGGCCCCACTGTCAATCAAAATTGAAGGAATATTAAAGATGTTGGTCATGCAACATCAGTAGTTGCAAAGATATATTGGCAATATCAATATTTAGTTTTAACAAAATGAACATAACAAACAGTGATCATTGTCATAAATCCCATAAAAGATACCAAATTAAGAGTAGAGCAAATACGGACCGCTGGAAACACCAGATATGTGATCATATGCCTAGAAGGATGAAGCATCCCCTGTTGACCAGTCACATCCGCCTTGAAATGTGTCATACAGTACTCGATCAAGTGATTGTTTGCATTTGCAAATTAGACTATTATAACTACCATGGAATTTTCAAAATGTTGAATTTAAACGAAACAGTTAAAACGCCTGTAACACTAACCTACCTGTTAGTTTCATTCATCTATCGATGAGATATTTCAAAGTGAACTTTAAACAACACAGTCTTCCTTGTATTGTTTGATAGTTTACTGACGTTCGTGGCAACTAACAACAAAATTGAACTTTATGATAAACGGGATGCCTTCTTCATCGTAAACGTCCTATATTTATGTAGTGATATCCATTATCATCTGTATATGGTATTTATATCTCCCATGAATTCGCATTTTATGCTTTTAATAAATTTTAAACCGCGACAAAGCACTTACAAATAAGATGACGTTAAAGGTGTTTCAACAGTCTCGTTGGAACTCGGCATTTTGCAAATTCTATGGTCGTTAGAGATGTGTTTCATACCATTTGTTAAGCCGTTCTTACATTTGGTATGACAAACATCAGACAATTCACATCTATGTGGGCAAGTAGAAAAATCTGATGTATATGTAGATGAAATACTAGGTTACGACAGCTTGTCAAAATAATGAAGAGACTAATTAACATTCCTCAGATCTGCTGATGACCGGAAATCTCCGTTTACCAAGAACATAAATTTCAAAGTGAGTACTCGTTTCATCACTGACAAGAATTTGTTTCTTATTTTGTTATATATTTAATCCAGTTAAACTGTGTATCTCGGGATTTGAATAAAAATGCAAAATTACAAATAGATGCACTAGACATGATATTTTCAGGAATATTTCTTATTAGATTTCTACAGCAAAAAGCGGGACGGATCAAAGAGAGTGTGTATCAAACGTCGGGTACCTTTGGAACGAGCCTCGAAAGCAGAATGAGGTTTTGCTTTGGTCAGCTTCGCGTTCATCTGAGTCGGGTCCATACTGTACCGTTTCCCTTTGGAACGCTCTCATTTATTATCAGTAAATTTGAAAGCATTTATGTTTTTAAGACTGACGTGCTAGATTCCTTTTAACAAAACAGCAGGTATGACTGAAAGCGGTGCAGGTATTGACGAGTGATCATATATTCCATAAAAAATAGAAAATCGAGAACACGGCAAATAATTTGATATTTACTTTGAGCTTCTTTAAATCAAGTTAGCCATGAGTACAAGGATTATTTCCTGTCGTGTTTTAGATAATATTTCGTTAAAGAGCCATACACCAAGGCGTACTCCGGGAAATCGTACAGTGTATTATAAGTGAAGAAACTGAATGTCTTTCTGAATTAATTTGGAAATCAAAATCTGTAAAGATCTTTGTTTTATGATATAGAAAGTAAACAACTATAACAAAATAACTACTAGATTTCACGATGAAGAGCTGGATAATGTAAGTATCCTTACTCCATTTACATGATGAAGATATAGGGCTCACAAAAGGTGTGGCCGGTCGATAGGAGATGCTCATTCTTCCTAGGCACCTTATCATGCTCTGCTGTGTCCAGAGGTTTGTGTTTACCTTCATTTTGTATTTTTATTGCAATTATGAGGTTGATCACTATTCGCTATTTTTACCTTTGCATTACAGCAGTAAATTAATACTCAGTTACCCAACCTCAACTAAAATAATGCAATTTCGGCAATATGCTCATTTATTAATTACTGAAAACCAAAGGTTTTTTCTTATCTTTTCTTTCAGCGGAGTTATTATCTTCGGCATTGTATTTAAGTGGTTTCTGATTATATGTGTTTATATGGTTTACGTGAGTAGACGACAACATGCAAGAAATATGCGTCAAATTGTCCAACCTATGAACGGACAACAAAGCGATAACGTAAGTTCAAATCTGTAATTTGAAATATACGATTATAAATATACAAAGCAAATATTCCAAACTTTTATTGTAACTTCTATAATTCGTGAATATTATTGAGACTGTATTATGATAATTGTCCCAAATGTAGTTTGTTCTTAAAACCATTCAGTTTTCATATTAATATCAGGATAATATATCGATTATAAATAATGAAGAGGTGCCAGAATACGATGTTGCTGTCCCTGTTTCTGTACATGCATCGTCTCCTCCTGTGCACGGGGCCGACGTCTAACCCTTTCCGAACCACAACCGGCCAATTTAGACATTCATGGAAACGCCGATTAACCACGGCAACGTCAGAAGATGTCAGGGCGTTATTTGATATTTTTGTATGAAAATTATTTGAATTCTATCTAAAAGAATCATTTCCTGTACGAGTGTTGTTTTTGTTTTTCGTTTTAAAAATAATCAAGCAATAAAACGAAGATAATGATGTGAGTGAAATATTTCAGAGTAATTTTAAATCATGTGTATAGAGGGGTTTATTACCTAATACCTCTCTTTCGCTGCGTTATAATGCACAACTACTACTTGACAGATTAAAATACAAGGTAGGTCGTCTGCAAAATAGTCCAAGCATAGCGCGCTTCTTTGTTTATATAACAATTGCCAATACCGTAACCTAGCATTTGTTTTGTTATTCGCATACTTGTATGATTAAAAACAAATGTCAAAGGTAAAATCACAAAACGTCTTCCAAATCAGCAACATTAAAGTAAAACCTGTCGTTAGGTCGAATACTTCTTGATGTGCATCATACCAGTTGTTAGACCGTTTTTGCATACGTATTTTGACTACGGATTACACTGGTTACCTGATCGAGGTAGATCTCACAGCGGTGTGACCGGTCAACAGAAAATCAACAAGGATTGATTGATTGTTTGTTGTTTTCCACCACACTCAACAATTTTTCAGTTATCTGGTGGCGTCCAGTTTTTATTGGTGGAGGAGAGAATCCAGATACAATGTACCCGGAAGAGACCACCGACCTTCCGAAAGTAAACTGGCAAATTTTCTAACATTTATCGGCGCGAGCGAAATTTGAACCCGCGCTGACTAGAGGTGAGAGGCCTTGTGATTTTGAGCGTGATGTTCTAACCACTCTGTCACGGAGGCCCCCAAAATCAACCAGGAATGTTTACTCTTCCTAGGTACCTGCTATCACCTTTGATATATTCATGTTCAGAGGTCTGTGTTTGTCATTCTCTTAATTGTGTATGTTGATAAGATTTATGAGAGTGATCACTGTTCGTTGTGTTCACTTTTTCATTGTTTAATTTTCGGATTTTATGTCAGATTCTTGTATTGAATGATGATATAAAATAAGTTACAGGTAGATGAGATATTACTTGCTGCTCTTCACAGATTTTGAAAAATTGCACAATCAAGTTCAGCCATGAAAATGCAGGTTTAATAGAAATAAAAATAGAGAATACAATCAATATTGTTATGCTATCTATTGTAAGTGATAGGATCAATATTTAAAATACAATCAATATGGGTATGGTATGAAAAAGTCAAGATAACTAACAGTATTCAATCTCGTAATTCCTATAGAAAATACAAATCTGAGAGATGAGCAAACACGGACTCCTGGTCATACAGAAGTGGGATCAGGTGCCTACGAGGAGTAAGCATCCCCTGTTGACCGGTCACACCGTCGTGAGCCCTATATTCCGATGAGATAATGTGAGCCATAAGATGTAAATTTCAGATACAGATGGAATAGATGTTATAAAATCATAAAATTCAAAGGAGGGATTAAAGAAAACAAATGGAAATACATGCGATACACATAAATGAAATTACGAAAAATTTACAGATTACAAATAACCGATATGAAACATAAATTAGAATATGAACTGAAATACATACAACAGAAGTGGGGAAAATATACAACTTGATAAACTAATACAATTAAAATAGCAAACAATGTAACAATTGGTGAGTAGCATGATACAAAAGCGAACTTTTACAGTATAAATGGAAAATTACAATGGAAAAATGAAAGGTGGGAATTAAATGAAAGTACTGTGTTTAACTTGTCACACTCCAGCTCCTAATTTTTTGTTGTTACCTATAGGATTTTATTCATCAGGGTTTACATTTGCAACATTTCATGTTTTTAAGTACATCAACCAAAATGAACCAATAAACGATATAAAGAATAGTGGCGATTTATACGCATGTCTTAATGTATGTTTACATGTGTTGTTGTACTTGATTGGCATCTGTGATCTAGATAAGATTCTAAACATTCAAGACGTTCTATATGTTGAATAATGTTTCCCAGAATTCTATAGAAAGGTGATGTTATACCTGTTTAATTTTTAGGTACAGTTTACTAGAAATTTGTTTAGTATGAATGGATTGTAACAATCACTCTACATAATTACATTTGGACGTTTACACGTGGGGATTGAAATGGACTTGGCAACCGATTTTTAACACTTTATATTCTTGTTTGTGATGTAAAAGCAGCAGTAAACAAACATCGGGCAACTGTGATTAGACCAAATGTAAGGTTAAGTAAAAGGTTTTCATTGATATATTTTTCTGTAAATAATTGTAAGTAAACTGTCGAGTCTTTGAATTGTTTGGTATTGATTTATGTTGGTTATGGGATATTCTGACCCATAACAGAAGGATACTACGTATGTAGGTATAGATATATGTATGTCAGATATGAAAACATGTCAATGATTCTTTTTAATCAAAATGCATGCGATGCTTTCAGAAACATTAACATGAAACGTTAACTCGAAATGTAAGATTTATGTAAGATTTATAGCAAATAGGTAACAAATCAGAATAGCGTTAAACGGCTTCTATTCATACATATTCGACATATAGTATTTATCCTCCTACTACATCTGAGTGCACATTTGGAAACTCTATCAATTAGATTTTTCTATATTAACTGATTCTATACACGGATGAATGACGGATGTTGGTAAGTTGATAAATGGATGCATATTCTGTATGATGTTGGTTCGTGCACGGTGGATTTACGTCTGAGGTGTCGATTGAGGTGTTCATTTGAAGAGAGTGAAGTTTGTTGTGTATTGTGGTGTCACTGGAGGGGTCTCCACGCTTGCACACACTATTATTCTAGTGGAGAATTCATCGCTAGTGGATCTATGGTTTCTGTATATTGTGGTGGCGATAAATTTGTGAAGTTGAATTCCACATTTGCGTTGTATTCTGGAGTTGGATGAATCACTGAAGGTGTGCCTACACCGAAGTATTGTGGTGGGGACAGTGGAATGTTGGTGGGAAATCCCATATCACCTAAGTATGGCATAAAAAGCATTTGTGTCCTGTTGTCTGGTAGAACTTCATTGCTCACTATGTGTAATGAGGACTGTGAAGAAATGAAACAATGCCATGATATATATCTGTAGAATACTAAAACAATTATAAAGAATATGTATTAATGATAATAAAAAATAAAATAGGAAGGATGCAATTCTATGTTAAAGAGACACTACATCTCATTTTGCTCCAAAATCGTAAAATTAAAACTTTCCCAGAGCTTTCTCTAATTTTGGGTTGCATAGTTCAATGTGTAAACTTTGCCAAAATAACACATTTCTAAAGATGAAAATTCTCGTTGAAATGCAAAATTAATAGTTTTAGAAGGCCCCTTTTTAACAACATTGAGACGTCCTCTTTCGGTCTTCGGAGGCACAGGGAGGGTAAACAATCCAGTGAGAGTTAGCGTACAATGGCTAAACCCAGAATTTGACAGATTATGCGAGAAAAGAGTTAAAATAGAACAAGGTACAACACATACGTACTTAGAATTTACGTGGGGATATCACTATGACCCTCTAGCTACAGGACATATACGCAGGGCTTTAAAAGTAAGTGCTATTTTTATCGAAACACGTGACGTGCTTTAAAAAACATTATTTAGTTATAGGGACATGAAAGGTTTTCTGTTATTATAATGATTTATAATTAATTATAAGACGCTGGAAATTCTCTAATGCTAGAACATCGAGTTTGGACCACTTTAAGGGGTATTTAAATGAGTTTTTACACAACACGGTGTTGTCATACTGAATCACGTGATGTAAAATGTCTGATTCAGAATGAAGAAACCATTGAATTCCGGATCCGGATGATGTTTAAAAGCGCATTTGAGAGCAAATTAATGCATCCCTAATGTTCAAAATTGTCAGTATTACTATGATTATTATTTTATCGGTACGCGTTTTAAAAAGCACTCGATTAAAATGTGCAAAATGAGCTGTAATGCCTCCTTAATGAATAACTTTAAAGAAAATCAGGAACTTTTGTTTTCAAATATTATTTTGGAAGCTTTAGAAATAAACTCGGTTTTACAGAAGTGCGTTTCATTTTTCAGGGTGAAAAACATATTTCGTACGGAAACAAACAACCGCCTATAAAAAGTATTTAAAATACACTATATATATATATATATATATATATATATATATATATGCTATTCAAAAAATGTAGGGGATATTTGATTTACAATGACAATGAAATGCAGATCATATGGTCAGGAAGGAAACCAATGACAGACAAACATTACGGAAACATTTGTCAATTTATTCGAAACCCTGTGTACAGTCAGAAAAGGACAGATTCTCCAGAATAAGGTCGATACCAACACAGGGTCACACTGCAAATTTACAAATATTGTGAAACAGAGTCAGTAGCGTGGAAAAAAAACCTCGGTTGGTCAGACAAGCTCGGATTCGGCGTGGCATACGCCTAGCGAAACGTTACAGATCACTTTGGGGAAGGTTATACTATTCCTGTTACAATGCTGCAGCATGTTCTTGGACATTGGCAGGAGGTTGTTGACGTTATCGTAGCCGCTGTCCAAGCATGTCCCAGACATGCTCCATGGGGGAAAGGTCCGGACTGAATGCGAGTCATGGTAATGTGGTGATATTCTGCTGTTGGAGATAATCTGTAACGATCCTGGCCCTATGACATCTGGCATTGTCATCTTGAAACATGAAACGGCGGTCATAACGACGTGAAAACGGCACAGCACGGGGTGCCAAGATGTTGTCCCGGTAGTACTGCATTGTGATACATCTAGCAACAACATGCAAGTCAGCTCTGCCGGCAACAGTGATGCCTCCCCACACCATTACATATCCACCCCCCCCCCCCCCATACCGATCATGTCTAATGACGTTAACGTCATGGAAACGTTCGTTACATCGGCGCCAATCCCTCCTGCGTTTGTCCAGGAAGTCCACAGTGAACCTCAGTTCATCTGAGAACATTACGTGGTTCCATCGGCGATTATCCCAGTGTTGATTGTGATGCCACCATTGGAGTTCGGCCCTAATGTAACGATCCCTCAAACAGGGAATGACACGAGGTCATCGGGCGTGTAAGAGAAATCTGTGCAGTCGATTCCTAATGGTCTGGCCACTCACTGTTAAACCATATATCCCTTTAAAGTTGAGACCTTATCTGATTTACTTTACCAGACGATTTCTCAAGGCAATAGTGCGGATGAATCTGTTCTGAACCCGAGTTGTTGCCCTTGGTCGACCGGATCGTGATATATCCTGAACAGACCCTGGAACACGATGTCTGGACCATAATCTGCTGATAACAGACTGGGAAACATTCATTGCCATTGCCACAGCGACCTACTTTGTGCCAACCTGTAACATGCCAAGGGCACATAACCTCTCACCCTGTGTTAGTCTCTGTTTAATTAACGACTTCAACAACTGATAATCCTATGCTTTCTCTTCAAAGTCTTTCTTTAGAGTGGCTCTAACCTTCAAATTCAGAGGCATGCAAATTTGTGGCATAATACCCTTGATCATCAGTAGCATCCCCTGCATATCGTGAGAGTGTGATTGATGTGTTTGGGTGATGAAGTTCTTTGGAAATTCTTCCTCGTTTTCGTTAAGGAACTATACAACATGGTTTCGTATCCCTTTGTATATGTGAACAATTTGATCACTAATACAGTATCCCCTACTTTTATATATATATATATATTCTTATGAAGCAGAATTCTGAATGGGAAATAAGGGTTTGTTGCTGTGACCTTTGAATCGACATTTAGATATATCGACGATGTTCTGTCTATTGATATTGATCATTTTCATTCATATCTCGATTCGATATATCGCAGTGAACTTGAAATAAAAGTCACCTCTGATTGTTTCAGATCTACTTCGTACTTAGATATTTTACTGAAAATAGATGTTGGCTGCACACTAACAACTCAACTTTAATTTTCAATTTCTCCATCATCAACTTCCATTATCTATCAAAGAAGTTGATTTAACAGGGGTTTCTACAGTCTCGTCTAAAGTCAGCATTTCGCAAATTATATGGCCGTTATAACGATCTAGTTAGCCATTACAACTTTCCATTAGGTCTAACATGTTTCATACCAATTGTTACGCCGTTCGTAGCACACTGATTCTGACTACGGTTTGCTCCATTTACGGGATTTTGGTTGACTGGTCGACAGGGGATTCTTATTCCTCTTAGGCACCTGATCCCAACTCTGGTATGACCAGGGTCTTTGTTTGCCCATCTCTTTGATTTGTATTTTCTATAGGAATTACGAGATTGATTACTGTTAGTTATCTTGTCTTTTTCTTTCGATCGGATTTTCGGAATTACGAGATTAAATACTTACGAGATTAAATACGAGATAAATATATATATATATATGCTAAAGGAACGTAAGATATAGAAAATCAAAATGTAAAAGAAAAACCGATTAAGATATTTGCATATTTACTGCAAATACTTGCATGCACCTGTAAACACCTGAAAAATATTTTCTCAAGATCATGTTCAACTACATTAACCAGATATTTAAAATTTGATATCTTTGACATGCATATTTTTGCTATCCCTAGACATCACGAAAACTCCATGTGTGACACTCGTGTTTTGGAGGTTTAAAATACGCATGTCGTAGGACAGACTTCCTTGTCGGTTTCTTGTAGATATGTCTGCTTCTTATAACAAATGAAATAAATGAAGTTTATTAAGGAATGAAGGAAGATCACCAGTAATACAAAATAATGACGAAATGAAGAAATAATGACCTGACTATATCCCAATTCCACCTTCTTTGAGAGAAAGAAATTCTTAACGTTGTTGATATTATTTACCTCTGTTCTCTGCTCCTTCTTTAAACAAAACTTGGCTCGGCACCACGCTCCCACAATGCAAAATAAGAGCAAGAAAGCAAATGGACTCAACCCAAGCAGTCTTCATTTCCAAAATAAAAAAAAGAATATTACATTTAGAATATTTAGACATCTATCCTAAATTGCGTCGATGCACAATAACATTTCAATGTCAAAGACATAATGTTGGTTTTTAAATCCTTCACGAAAGTAAGAGCAGGTTTTGTACAGTATTTAATGTATGAAGTTGTTTATTAAATGATATGAATTAATTTCCGTCTACTTACAAGATTGCTGTTAAATCGTCATTGATGTACGCCATATGGATGTCAAATATAATTCGACACAAGTTTCTATATTCGCTCACACTTTTAAATAACACAACAGTTTTACATGCGGATACAAATCGAATTACGTCCTTTCGAAGCTACACAGATACATGTATAATGATTTGTCGGTTGTATATTGTCTAATATCCCGTTCGAAAAAAAATCACTCATCGGGAAACGTTACCATTGCCATTTAAGGGCTGGAAAGTAAGTCCCCGAGAGATTACACCAGTCCAATTGCCAAGTACTTCGGTACTAGCATGAAATACGGATAAAAAGTCACCACCATTCATTTTAAACATGATACGAGTTTTTTAGTATTGCAAAATTTTCAGAGTTTATGCCTCTAACAAACAAAATTCGAATGTTTCTAACTATTGGTCCTTTGAGTCTTAATAAACATGTACACCTATATGTATGTTGACGAATTCTTTTATAATTATATACAAGCATTTTCACTTAATATATTCAGTATATTCAGGGCTCCGTGGTTGCAAAACTCTTAGTTTTGTATTCCTTATAGAGTTATGAGATTGATTGATTGATTGATTATTTATTGCTTTCCGCCACACTCAACAATTTTTCAGTTATCTGGTGGCGTCCAGTTTTTGTTGGTGGAGGAGAGAACCCAGATACAATGTACCTGGGAAGAGACCACCGACCTTCCGCAAGTAAACTGGCAAACTTGCTCACATAACGCCGCGGCCGAGATTCGAACACGCGCCGACAGAGGTGAGAGGCTTTGTGATTTTGAGCCCGATGCTCTAACCACTTGGCCACGGAGGCCCCCCGAGTTATGAGATTGATCACTGTTCAATATCTTCATCTTTTCTTTTAATGAAGATTTTATCCTAACCAAAGTTCACATTATAGTCCCAATGACAAGGGAAATAACCGCTTCAATTGTGGCTTCAATTGTGGCATAATGTAACAACACAGTTTCGAAAATAATCACCTATCAAAAATGCGCAAAATGCGTAAAAAGGATTAAATATGGCAGTAGAACATGTCATAGCAACATGCCACAATTCGAACATCTCTAAACTCTAAACTGTCATTTATTGCAATATGGTGTTAAGATATGTTCTTAAAACTCTGGTCACCGATCACGGTGGCTCAGTGGTAGAGCTCTCGCCTCGTGAACGGAAGGTCGTGAGTTCGAGCCCCGCTCGGGCCGGCCGCGTCAAACCTAAGACGTTAAAATAGGTAGTGATTGCTCCTTCGCCAAGAGCTCGGCATTACGAAGTGAGAGTCACGGGTCTTTCGGATGGGACCTTATAAACGGAGGTCCCGTGTCGCAGCAGGTGTGACACGTAAAAGAACCCTCACTGCTAAAAGCCATTAGTGCTAAGCATAGGTCTAAATTTGCAGCCCCGTCATCGGTAATAGTGACAGTCGCCGGATAGCTGAAAAATTGCTCAAGCGACTATAAATAAAACAAACAAACAAAACAAATAAAACTCTGGTCAAAGTTAGAAAATGGAATGCTTCATATATAATTTATGATGTTTCATGACTACATTCCTGTAGTTTGATGTATACCCTTTTAATTAAATTTTAGGATGAATTTTAGGAAATACATCACATATGAATGAGCTAAAATTGTTTCTAAATTCTTGAACATTAATAATCTTCATTGTCAAATAAAATGTTGCTCGGTCAATCACTGCGCATGTCATATCAAACCTTTATCAGCAAGCTCAAGAGAAATTTGACTTCCATCACCGACAGATAAGCCCCACCGCCTGGTCTAACTATTTTAAAAAGCTGAACCTGCGGAAAAACATAGACTGCTACACATCCACTCTAGGTTTCTCTATAACAAATCAACCAGGCATGCAAAGGGTATTTCCCTTTTGTACAGAATTCGTCCATGAAAAACGTTCTCCGAGAACTCATCAATTGCAATGTAAGTGAAGGCTTGTGATGTCTTTATTATCAACCTGAAGTGAAATTAAGAAAAGAAATTTGTACTCTCTGTCATCGTTAGTTTTATGATATGGAGAGAAAACTAAACAAAAAAGCGTAAAAGTCCACTATAGTGATCCTGTACTTCTTAGTCACCCTACGGAAGTATTATGGCTGTAAGTAAAATCTCCGTTAATATATCAGTTAACAAACCACTAGTAAAAGTAATGCTTTGTCAGTAACTTGTTGTTATTTTTCTTTTTTGGTCATTGAGTATGTATCTCTCATTATTTATTATCATCGTTATTGTGGCTGTGATTTGCTGTGAGTCTCATGGCAGTAAAGGACAAAATGCGGACAAAGTTTATCATCTTGTCCAACCTGGTCAAAGAAACCGACATATTGGTCGGATTATTCCATTAGTGATAAACACACACCAAACCGACAACGTAAGTTAAAATATGAAATATACGATAACATATATACAAAACAAATACTTCCAACATTTTATGGTAACCTCTATAATTCAGGAATATTCTTGAGATCAATGGCATTTTGATATTTGTCTCTATTAAAAGCTTTCTTCTTCATATGATTTACTTTTCATATCAATATTAGGATAGATTGTCGATTGTAAAGAATGAAGAGGTACCAGAGCACCTTGTTTCTGCATATGAGACACACCTCTTTGTATATGGGACCGACGTCTTCCTTGCTCCTAACCTAACCACAGCCGGCCAAATTAGACATAAATGAAAACACTGTATAACCATCAGTGTCAAGATATACAATGATTTTATCTGACATTTTGTATGAAAATCTTTATGCTACATCAATGCATTTTTCTTTGATATATTCTTTCTCTTCTAAAATAATCTAGCTTTTAATAGAATTATGCATAATTAGATACAAAATAATTAGTGAATTATTTCATAATAATAGTAATACTTGGATTATATGTATGAAAACATTGCTCATATAGCATAAAACACAAGAAATTCGATACTCATTTGTTGTCTTTTTATACTCGTACACGTTGTGTAATATGTTCACATCACAACAATATCTGTAAAATGGTGAAAGAAAGCAAACGTGGGTATGTTAAAGTCACTTTGAGAAAAAGTTTGGTGGTAAATTATGTATGTTCCATTTTTGGCCGCTATTTATAATAGAAGACCTGATTATCTCTTTCAAGGTATAACTTTTATAAACAAATGAGTTTTACTTGGGTATTTACGGAAGCCCATTTAGGACCTATTAAAAAATATTTTTGAATTTGATATAACGAATTCTTGAATTTGTTAAAACGAATTTAAATCGTTATAACGAATTGTTGAATCCGTTATAACGATTTAAATTCGTTATAACGAATTCCTGGAATTCGTTATAACGAATTTAATCTGTTATAACAAATTCGCTGAATTCGTTATTTCAAATTTTGAAATCTGTTTTAACAAATTAAATTTGAAATAACGAATTCTTGAATTCGTTATTTCAAAGATTGAATTCGTATTTTCGGTTTTTTAAAATCTGTTATAACGTATTTTCATCCAATTCGTGATAACAAATTCCATAAATTGTGGGAACAAATTAAACAGTGTCAAAATGTCAATGTTATTAATCCGTTATCACGAAGTGTAATCTGTGATAACAAATAAATAAATTTGATATAACGAATTATAAAATTGTTATTTCAATTTGCAAACCGATATAACGAATTTATTTATTTATACAATTTTATAATTTGTTATAACAAATTTATTTATTTGTTATCACAGATCACAGTCCGTGATAACGGATTTATAACATTGAAATTTTGACACTCTTTAATTTGTTATCACGAATTGGATGAAAATACGTTATAACAGATTTTAAAAAACCGAAAATACGAATTCAATCTTTGAAATAACGAATTCAAGAATTCGTTATTTCAAATTTAATTTGTTAAAACAGATTTCAAAATTTGAAATAACGAATTCAGCGAATTTGTTATAACAGATTAAATTCGTTATAACGAATTCCTAAAATTTGTTATAACAAATTAAATTCGTTATAACGGATTCAACAATTCGTTATAACGATTTAAATTCGTTTTAACAAATTCAAGAATTCGTTATAACAAATTCAAAAATATTTTTTGATAGGTCCTATATGGGCTTCCGTAGGTATTTGATTAATTTCCATGAATTGATGTATCTGTCCTCGGGTAGCGTCTAAAAATAGCACATGATTGTTGATTGTTGTTTTCCGCCACACTCAACACTTTTTCAGTTATCTGGTGGGGTCCAGCTTTTGTAGGTGGAGGAGAGAACCCAGATACATTGTACCCAGGAAGAGACCACCGACCTTCCGAAAGTAAACTGGCAAACTTTAAAAATGAAAATGGTGATCTTTTTGTAAACGTCCAAGCATAAATATTTTAATAAACCCTGCACAAACAATAATGCACGAGAAAATTAAAATTGTAAAATATGCTGTTTAAGCTCTTTTTTCTATTTTTAATACCAAGCTTAATTTACATACTTGTCGTTCACTGCTACTAAGAGAAATAGTGGGTGCAGACACTCAATATATCTTTATCTGTGTATCAAAATAACGGATAATATTTGCTGATAAAAAGGTAAAAAAAAAACAAAAAAAACAACAACTAAAAAACCCTCATTTTTATGTGCCTGCAATTTTATGCGCATGCTTTTTCTTAGGCAGGTAAATAAAAATTAACTAAATCTATTCCGAAATGTTTATTTATTATACATTTAAAAGACGCTTATACTAATTTCTTTGTCTTGTCGAGACAAGGAAAAATAAAGATAATAAGATTTCTCGTAACATGTATAAAAGTGATGTAAAATGTTATTTTGGACTTAGTCATTTTAAAGCGAGCCAATAAATTTGTTTTCAGGTCTAAACATTTTCTTGTTCTACCTAGAAGTTTGTTCATGGTGTCACTTTGTTTCATTGAGAGACAAATTTTGGTATTAAAAAATAACAATACCTTACAATAAGTAAAATAATACCTTACAATAAGTAAAATAATACCTTACAATAAGTGAAAAGAGCCAGAAAGCATGTATTACTATTATTGATCGGTGCAAAATATCAAAGTTCACATCTTGGCGGTTTTTGAGGAGAAATTATTTTTCATCCTAGAAAAATCCAAATGCACCATTAAATTTCTTTGCCTCTTTGAGATATTGAAAATGGTATGGAGCACATTAACATAGCTCAATCGATGAAAATTTCATGGTTTAAACGTTGTTCAATTCCTTGGCAGGCAAATAAAAAGTAACTAAGTCAACTCTGAAATTTTTATTTATCATTTATTTAAAAGATGTTGATAGCAATTTTTTTGTCTTCTTGAGACAAGGAAAAATAAATAAGATTTCTTGTAGCATGTATAATAAAGATTTCTCCCTTGAAAATGTGATTTTTCACTTAGTCATTTTAAAGTGAGCCAATAAATTAGTTTTGCAGGTCTAAAAAAATTCTTGTTCTACCTAGAGGATTGTTCATGGTGTCATTTTATTTGTTTCATTGAGGGAAAATGTTTGGTATAAAAAACAATAATCCCTTACAATAAGTAAAAAGAGCCAAAAAAAATGCTTATTATCATCTTATTACTCGGTGAAAATTGTCACATTCCACATGATGACAGCTCTTAAGGAGTGAAATGTTTATTTTGCATCCTAAAAAAAATTCGTTGGCTCATTATTGAGACAATGAAAATGGTATGGAGCACATTAACATAGCTCAATCAATGAAAATCGCATGGCTTAAATGCTATTCATTTCCTAGGAAGGTAAATAAAAATTAAATCGACTCATTATTTATTATATGTTTAAAATAGCAATGTCTTTGTCTTCTCAAGACCAGAAAAAATAAATATAAAGATATCTTATAGCATGTATAATAACGATTTCTCCCTTGAAAATGCTATTTTGAACTTGGTCATTTTAAAGCGAGCCAATAAATTAGTTTTTCAGATCTAAAACTTTTCTTGTTCTACCTAGAGGTTTGTTCATGGTGACATTTTATTTCTATCATTGCGAGACAAATTTTGGTATAAAAACACAATAATACCTTACAATAAGTAAAACGAACCAAAAAGCATTTATTGTCATTATTACTCGGTGGAAAATGTCAAAGTTCACATGATAATATTTTGTTGGGAGTGGAATTTAAAATTTTCATCCTAGAAAAAATCCAAATGCAACATTGTCTGTTACTTTGAGACAAAGATAATGGTATGAAGCACATTATCATAGCTCAGTTAATAACAAAAAATTCTTCGCTTAAAAGCTACTCATTTCGTTGGCAGGTAAATAAGTTAAACTAAATCAACTCTAAATATTTATTTATGATATATTCAATAGATGCTTATAGCAATTTCTTTGTCTAGTCAAGACAAGGAAAAATAAATAATAAGATTCTTGTAGCATGAATAATAAAGACCCCCCCCCCCCCCCCCCCAGATGGCCTTTTTAGAGTGAGTCAATAAAATTGTTTTTCAGGTGTAAAAAAAATATTGATCTAGCTGGAGTTTTTTACTTGGTGTTATTTTACTTGTCTCATTAAGAAAAAAAAATTTCTTATAAAAACATTAATACATTGAAATAAATAAGAAAATCAGAAGTATTTCTTGTTACCCAGTGAACTCTGCACATCAAAATATACATATGTTAAATTCCAGGAATTTCGTTCTTTTCCTCTCCCATTATGCTATTTAGGTTAGCGGATATAGAGGAAAAAAAAGAAATTTCACAGTCTTTTTGAACATTTAAAATAATAAGATAATTCAGATAATGAAGAAGATTGTTATGAAATTCAAAACTGTTAATCATACCAAATTTCAGTTCAATACATGTTATAATGACGGGGTCATACATAAGATTTTAAAGTTACCTTCAATCTAGGTTTCACCCTGGAGGTCAACAAAATGACCGCGAAACATACCATCAATTCCCAATAGACACACTATTATACATTACATCGAATCCGATGCTATTTATATCGGTTTATCACGTGTCCACATTCATTCCCACACTCATATATATTTACACGCTCCACCACATTAATATATCACTCTAAGATGGAAAATACTTATCAGGAGACCGTAGTTTGTTCCAATTTAGCTTAGCTATTTATATATACAGTGAAACCTGTCTAATTCGATATGTAAAGAGAGGCATTTTTGTTGTCGAAATACACATTTTGTCTGAATAAACAGTGTAGAAAGCAATGAAATGAATACAAGGGTCGGAATGCCCAATAAAACTGATTGTACAGGTTTCGAGTTAGCAGTTTTCACTGTATTAATTTTTTGGTACATGGTATGCATTGACACTGAATCATAGACCCAAACGTCTGAAATGTAGTCCTGTCAGATGATTGATCACTGTTCGTTTATCAGATAAGCGAGTATAATACTCACACGGTTAGTTTATGCCAATCTAAACCTAAACTGAACTGTGTTTGGTAAAGATAGTACAATAATTCCAAATCCGCGTTACCGATCCACATTATGTTCTTTCAAATCTTGTTCATGTAGGATTTGACCTTGACCCAACATTGGTCGAACGTTTTGTACCAGAACTCTCCATGTTATTATTTTGACTTACTTAGACAGGGGAATGATAATCTACTTACCTGAGATTGAATTAGAACGTCACTGATATTACATCGTAGATAAATATCGACAGTCGTTTTCCTTGTTCTTGACTTGTGGCAACATTTCAGGTGACCTTTACAGTCGTAGTAATCACACAGAATATATGCATGAATCCATTTTGGTTCATGACGTTCACACGTTTACGAAAGAAAAGATAAGAAAAGTCGCCTGTGTTTGCTTCAACCATGACTATCAGCACCTTTAAACACCTTATCCTACTACTTATAGTGTGTGTTCACCCTTGTCGCTGCAACTGTAAGTACCCCATCTCCATTCTTGGTGTTTGTTATCACAGATTAAAGTCAATGGGAAACGTGCACTGATTACTAAAAGATTTGAAGATGCCAAAATCCATGCATTGTACTGATTGACTCCATTATAAGAAATTTTCAGGCATTAAGATTTATTTTTGAACTTGTGCATAACCATATATTTCAGTATATCCAAGATTTGGCCAATAATCCATTCTATGTTGCTAATCTTAATTCTTATGATAAATTGTAATATCTATAGTTTGTATGTGAATGTCTTGGTATTTGGTCTGTCACGTGATCTACATTTTTTTAATTGCACGTTATCCATATTTTTGTCAAGAAACCACACACAATGTTTGAATAGAGAAGGCATTTCAACATGTTGGCGTTAATTCCAAAGTCACCCCTTTGAAATTTAAAATTTAAATTTAGTAACGGAATTCAGTTTGTACCTTGTTTACCTTGTTTACAATGAAATTATGACAAGGGCCAACACGGACCCCTGGACATACCAAACGTGGGGTCAGATGACTAGGACTAGGTGTAAGCATCCATGCTGACCGGTCACACCCGCCGTTAGCCTTATATATTGATCAGGTAAACGGAGTAATCCTGTCAGAAATCAGCATGCAAACTAGGTATGAAGGACCTTTAGACAACATTCCACCCAGTGATATTGTAGTTTGGATTTGCAAATGAGATCGTTATAACGACCATAGAATTTGCGAAATGCTGACTTTAATCGAGACTACTGAAACACCTGTAACATCAACGTATTTGGCATTAGCCTGCATTGGTTTACAATTGATCATATGAAAAACATCCTCTAGCATAACCCGTACATAACTTCATTAAAATCAACAAACATCTAATTAAAAGTAAATAATCAAATTATTAGAAGGAATCAGAAAATAAATTAGAATTTAAAACATTCTTCATTTTTCCCGTAATCTTTGTTGCAATGTTGGCAAAACACTGTAAAAATGTTTTATAAAACAAGAGTAGATACAATAAAGAAATATTCTGTTTTTGGAGGCGAAATGTTTAAACATTAAAAGGGCATGGAAATAATCTTTGATCGATTGAAATTGACAGTTTGTCTTGTTATAGGAAGACAAATCTTTAATAAATAACGGAAATAAAATATTTTAACAGAGTATATACTTGGTATGCACATAAAATCATTCTCCCCAAACTGTATTTGTGAACACTCTCATCATAGCTAGGAAATCACTTGCGGATGTGAGACCATCCAGATATTTAAAAACTATGCCATATCACTGAACATTTTAACATACGTTAATGAGAAACCATTATGGGGAAGAAGCACAAAAAAGAAAGAACAGAAAAGTTTCGTTGTAAAAGCTTCTTTTTTTTCCACCGAATGCGTCAACTCAGGTGATTCAATACGCGAGGGCATGCCATGCATATGAGAATTTTATAAAGCGAGGTCAACTACTGACAAAAACGTTGATGTTGCAGGGTTATAACGAATCTCGTTTGAAGTCATCATTTCGCAAATTTTACGGTCGCTATAATAACCTTGTTTGCGATTACAAAGTATATCTGGGACATATGTTGAATGATTTGTTTCATACCCTTTGTTAGACTGTCATTTTTCATACTAACTTTGACTATGGGTAATACCGTATACCCAATTTCGACTAAGGGCTCACAGCTGGTGTGACCGGTCAGCAGAGGATGCTTACTTCTCCATGACACCTGATCCTACCTTCACTTTGTCGGAGGTCCGTTTTGCCTTACACTCGAGCTTGTAAATGTCTTTGGGATTTATGATTACGATTAACACATTGTTAACTTCACCATTCGATGTACTATCGAATTATTAATTAAAAATCTACGCAAATACGTCATTTTTGTTAAAAGTAAAAGTTTCTTGCTATGTTTTTTTACGAATCAAATACTATCATATTATCAATTAAAAGTCTGAATAATTTTGGTACCAAAATGGTGTCTATTTCTCTATATGAGTGTAAAAGGGCTTTTCAAAATTTACTTCATACAAAAATATATAGAAGGAAAGCTTTCGATTGTGACGTCATAATAGAATGACGTAAAAATATAACGTCAAGCGTAACGTCAAGCGTAAACATTCCGTATCTTATTTCATAAAACAAAAAAGTAACCAGCAAGCGAAATTCAAAATTGCACTAGAATATATCTTTCTTAATGACATCACGATGAATATTCATATCGGATCCAAAACGAGGCAAACGTCGGTAGACTCATGTCGGTCGAATCGAGTCATCATACCATTACGCAATTAATCCATCGTTCTTGGCATTGCATTCAAATTTATCGAGGTTCCTAACAGACTGTTTTGTAAAAGTGATGGGGCGACAGAAATTACGAAAGAATACAAGATTTCAGCGAGAAATAAGTCACATACACAAGAGGTAAGGACACCTTTTCATGTAGACCTACTTTCATACTCGCCCGACGCGATGTACACAAATGAAAAATGTAACTTTGTCTTTCTTACGTAATGATTATTACTAGATTCAAATATGCTTACATATTTCCAATGTAAATCATATTATATTTTATCTATGAATTTGTCTTCAATATTTACATTGTTTTCTCTTCTGAGCGATTAAAAGAATAATCTTGACCTCACACAATAGCGATATATATAGCTTGAACATTGTTAATACGTAACTTCTTTAGAACAGGGTGGTTACATATAAATAATTAACATATTTATAAACGTTTGTGCAGATTTCACTGGAATGAACCCTGTTGACTAAATATTGTGTTATGTCGTACAACACCAAAAATTTCATTACCTCCTCCCCTCCTCATTAGTATATAGTTAGTGTTTCTACAGAATGCTAATATCAGTATACTACAATATTACATGCCATAGATATGATTTCAGGTACAATAAAGAAGGGATCACTGTTTGAAAGACAGGGAAGTAAGTGTTCCTGTACAATCGGCACACCTGGATCTTGTGGACATTTTGCAGGGCTGCTGTAATCCCTAGCCCACATCGTACAGCAGTCCCAATGGATGTTGCTAAGACTTTACCTCAAACTTGACATATTCAAAGAATTGATAGTGATACTGGCACAGATATTGAAACAAGTAACCCCAAAATACAGACTTGTAGAATAAACATACTGTGTAGAACTCCATCAACACAGAGTGTTTACGACTTGTAGATTTGTGTGATAAACTGTCTAATATTGACAGAGTTTGTCTCTGTTGTCTGTTTTTAACCTCAAGAAACACACACACACACACACACACACACACACACACACACACACACACACACACACACACACACACACATATATATATATATATATATATATGTATATATATATACAAAACCAACCCAATAAACTTATGACGTCATGAATGACTTGGTGCCAAACGGTGATGAGAGAGGTTAACTTATTCGTTTTCAGTTTTAGATACGCACAATGCCTAGTCATCTAATGCGTACTGAGCTGAGGATTTACTTAAGTGTCTTTTAGCGTGGATAAAACTTTGCGCAGCAGGAGTTGAGGCATTATTTGACATTAACATGATTTTTACTTTAGCGCTTATTTGATGTATGATAATTTCCTCAGCGCCAAAGGCGCTAAAATATGAATTCCGCTAAAATATGAATCCCGCTAAAATAGGTATACATACAGCTGATGAATCCTACAGGAGGTCACCCTATCAACACAATGTTATCTCTAAGGTTTTATCAACAATGAAACGGGTATATATATATATATATATATATATATATATATATATATATATATATATATATAAGATTTACTTTATAAAACAATTAATAAAATTATTGATTCCTACCAACAATAAATACCAGTAATGATTGAATTTATAACCGTAAAAACAATGTTTAGATTTATCATTATGAATTTCAATTTTACAAACGTTTAAAACGAAAACCTAACCTACCCATGTTGGTCTTATTTTGATAAATTATTTGCTGTAATATTGTCTTGTTTATGCATGCATATTACCAATACTTACAATAACATTGTACTTAAAGAGAAATTCTAATTGCAAGTTCATAGCAATTTAAACATTCCAATATTTCTACAGAAAAAAAGTGCAGCAATTAAGCGTACATATCATGTAACACTGAATCTGAGGTGGTCTCATATATTAATATAAAATTAATTGAATTTCAAAGAGTACTTCACAAAAAATGCCTGTCATTCCCGTATCATAAGCGCTTTATAGATATAAAAACAAAGTAATACTGTGTAATGCTTCTACTTAATAAATAAAAAAAAAACCATACCTCTGACACTGACAATGATGACCAGTATGCTATTGTCCAGTATCAGTTGTAAGTTAAACCATTCAAAACAGTTGATCAAAGTGGCAAACTTAATATTGTATAGTCTTTAGTTTGACAACAGAATAACTATTCTGAGAATGGTTCAAAATATATGTAGACACCTTGACTTTGTGAACAATATGAAAAGGCTAAGATAACTAACAGTATTCAATCCCGTAATTCCTATAGAAAATACAAATCAGAGGGATGGGCAAACACGGACCCCTGGTCATACCAGAGGTGGAATCAGGTGCCTAGGAGGAGTAAGCATACCCTGTCGATCGGTCACACCCGCCGTGAGCCCTATATTCCGATCATGTAAACGGAACAATCCGTAGTCAGAATCAGTGTGCCAAGGACGGCCTAACAATTGGTATGAAAAACATCTGACAGCATTTGACTTAATGGTACGTTGTACTGGCAAACTAAATCGTCATAACAACCATAAAATTTGCGAAATGCTGACTTTAGACAAGACTGTAGAAACCCCTGTAACACCAACTTCTTTGTCAGTAGCCCGCCTCGATTTAAAAACTGATCATAAGCAGAAAAAGCTCTTGCGTATCGAATCAGTTGGGAGATATAAGCACCATATGCAGGTGATGACGGAACATTGCCACGTAGATAAGGGAAGTTGACGATGGAGAAATTGAAATCATCCCGTTTGTCATAAAGTTGAATTGTTAGTTTGCCGCCGGCATCTATTTTCAGTAAAATATCTAAGTACGAAGCAGAGGTGGAAGACTCTGTGGTGTCTTTTATTTCAAGCTCACTAGGATATATTGAATCGACATATGAATGAAAATGATCATTATTAATAGACAAAACATCGTCGATATATCTAAATGTCAGCTAACAAAGGAGCACAATTCGTGCCCATGGGTATTCCAGCAGACTGTTGTAAGACCTGATCACCAAAGACTACGAACATATTGTCAATGAGGAACTCTAGTATCTTTTTAATATCAACTTCAGAGTATTTGTGCCGTGAGTCAGTGTGATGTTTAACAAAATAATTTTTGGGATGACCAATCACTAAATATGAATATTTCCATTTACCATTTTAGTTCACGAAACAACTGTCTATGATGTCAAAAAGTCTAGTCGTTAATTTATCGTGAGGTATTGTCGTGTAAAGATTTGTGAAATCATCCGTTTAATGTTGTGAATTCGAGAAAAGTTTTGTGATTTCACATTCAGTAAAAGTTCTTTAGAATTTTTAAGAACCCACATTTGATTAACACCACTTCTGGCATATGTAGTGGCACAGTACGTTTGAAGTTTCTCCTTCACAGCAGTTAATATTTTCATAAGGAGCAAAGATAGGGGTTTGGTAGAACATTCACTGCATCCAGCAATGTATCGTTGTTTGTAAGGGTTTTTGTGGAGTTTGGGTATCCAGTAGAGGCATGGTAACTCATATTCATCCGCTTCTTTGACTAGGATATTAAATGTGGTTAAAACGGAAGCATGATTTTGAAGAATTTCATATTTTGAAAGGGCAATTAATAAATGTGGAATTAATGCCAAATTCGTTTAGAATGAAATAGTAATAATTAGCCTTACAGACAAATACAATGTTGTTGTCTGCTTTGTTAGCTGGAACCAAAACATATTCCTCATGTAACCTATCTAACTCTTTTATCATTTCTGATTTACTAAACACAGAAGGATGAATGGTACGCATTTTTGTTTTGACCTGTCTGATACGGGATTTTAATATTCTTCTTATACTTCTTATCCATTCTGACAAGGTATCAAGTTCTTTTCTCAGATTTAGCCCATCGTCTGGCATAATCTTCGGCATAATTCATAATAGAGATGAAGTTCTGTGGCCAATGGAAAGACCGAGGTTCCCCGAATTTAGGACCTTTTAAAATAAGTGATTTTAGACGTTCATTTTTAACTATATCAACATTACCAGTAATGACATGTCCAGCTGGACTATAGTTAAAAGACGACGGAGAACAAGAACACGTAGGTGAATTGAGTATAAGATATCTATCTATATCTAGCGTAGTGTAAAGTTTGTTTGTCGTTAAAAAGTTTGGATGAAATAGTGGAAGCATATCTGTAGGAAATACAAGGTGTATACTTGAACTTGAAATACTCTGGAATACAAGACTGAACTTTTTTATGACGAAGAATGTTGCTTATGTTGACGGCCGCAATTCCTTTGTTAGTACATTTGAGTTTAAGGAAATGGCCGCTAGATTCGGATGTAATATCATCCAAAACCCACGGTGGTTTAAAGAGCCTGTGATGGGCAACCTCTATAATCATAGAATTCAATTTATATTCTGGTGTGCGAAAATCCACATATGGATTAGTTTGGCTTCTTCAAATACCGTATTCAAAACTCTGAATGGAATAGAGTAAAGTTTTGTGCGAATATGATGTGGACCCAATTGTCTGTTGACATAAGTAAAAGTGAGTCAAGTGTGACATCGTGTATTCTAAGTCTTTTATATGAACAATGTCCATGACTGCGTTTGCGTCCATGCGTATTTGGAAAAAGTTCTCTCATATTAACATTATTTTCTAGTGGACTAGTCAAATTTCTGACATTGGATATATTATCGTTGCATCCATATAGAAAAGCAGTGCCTAAAGGTTTAATCCAGTGATCTTCTCGTTGTCTACGGAATTGGGTACTTAAAGTAGGATTGTTTGTATAATGGTAACTTTTCCCCCAGAATCCTGACCCTCATGGACACAAGATGGAATGGTGCAAATTGAAATATAATAAAATTTAGATAGAGATCCAATACATAATATAGCAAGCTGAAATTTAGATATTTATGCTGTAAAATATTAATGATCATATTTTTTCAACAACACTATGATACTTACACATTTTGTACAGTCATTAAAAACAAGTTCGGTGCCAAAAAGTCATCAAATATTTTGATGTATATCATGGTATTTTTCTAATCAGATAATGCACAATAAATACATTATTGTAGAAATATAATAAATAAAATGTTAAAATTCAGTAATTATTTATCATTACCTTATTTGCATTAAAATTGTTAAATCTCTGCAGCTGCGGAACATCAAATTGAATATACTACACGACAGCAAATTGTACGATGTAAACCAAGTACACCAGACGTGCACTACACCAAATATACCAGACGTGCACTACACCAAATTGTAAGATGTAAACCAAGTATACCAGGTGTGCACTACACCAAATTGTAAGATGTAAACCAAGTATACCAGACGTGCACTACACCAAATTGTACGATGTAAACCAAGTATACCAGACGTGCACTACACCAAATATACCAGACGTGCACTACACCAAATTGTACGATGTAAACCAAGTATACCAGGTGTGCACTACACCAAATTGTACGATGTAAACCAAGTATACCAGACGTGCACTACACCAAATTGTACGATGTAAACCAAGTATACCAGACGTGCACTACACCAAATATACCAGACGTGCACTACACCAAATTGTAAGATGTAAACCAAGTATACCAGGCGTGCACTACACCAAATTGTACGATGTAAACCAAGTATACCAGACGTGCACTACACCCAATTGTACGATGTAATCCAAGTATACCAGACGTGCACTACACCAAATATACCAGACGTGCACTACACCAAATTGTAAGATGTAAACCAAGTATACCAGACGTGCACTACATCAAATATACCAGACGTGCACTACAGCAATTGTACGATGTAAACGAAGTATACCAGACGTGCACTACACCAAATTGTAAGATGTAAACCAAGTATACCAGACGTGCACTGCACCAAATATACCAGACGTGCACTATACCAAATTGTAAGATATAAACCAAGTATACCAGGTGTGCACTACACCAAATTGTAAGATGTAAACCAAGTATACCAGACGTGCACTACACCAAATTGTAAGATGTAAACCAAGTATACCAGACGTGCACTACACCAAATTGTACGATGTAATCCAAGTACACCAGACGTGCACTACACCAAATATACCAGACGTGCACTACACCAAATTGTAAGATGTAAACCAAGTATACCAGATGTGCACTACACCAAATTGTACGATGTAAACCAAGTATACCAGACGTGCACTACACCAAATTGTAAGATGTAAACCAAGTATACCAGACGTGCACTACACCAAATTGTAAGATGTAAACCAAGTATACCAGGTGTGCACTACACCAAATTGTAAGATGTAAACCAAGTATACCAGACGTGCTCTACACCAAATTGTAAGATGTAAACCAAGTATACCAGACGTGCACTACACCCAATTGTACGATGTAATCCAAGTATACCAGACGTGCACTACACCAAATATACCAGACGTGCACTACACCAAATTGTAAGATGTAAACCAAGTATACCAGATGTGCACTACACCAAATTGTACGATGTAAACCAAGTATACCAGACGTGCACTACACCAAATTGTACGATGTAAACCAAGTATACATGTACCAGATGTGCACTACACCAAATTGTACGATGTAAACCAAGTATACCAGACGTGCACTACACCAAATTGTTCGATGTAAACCAAGTATACCAGATGTACACTACACCAAATTGTACGATGTAAACCAAGTATACCAGACGTGCACTACACCAAATTGTTCGATGTAAACCAAGTATACCAGATGTACACTACACCAAATTGTAAAATGTAAACCAAGTACGAGTGGACCTGTCGGTTTAAACAAGTCGGGTGCATCTTATGCTGATATATATACTACTCAAAGTTTGATAAGGATCATATAGTTCTTACATTATAAAATCAATATATGAATTGATAAGACACGCAAATTTCATCATAGTGTTGGACTGACCCCTCTTGAGCCTCAAAACACAGGTTAGGTAGGGAAATGCATGCTGCAGTGATCATGAGTAGCACGTGAAGCATGGTACCCACATTATTCACATTTCTGAGTGCTTGTCGTTGATTTGAATTTGGCCATTGTCTTTACATCTGACCTCGTTTAAGTCACTGTTACACTTTGAAAATGCCTCCACAACGTCAAAGACGTCGTTTGACTATTGAAGAATTGGCCAGATGCATAGGAATGCTCGAAAATGGTGCAAGACAACGTCACGTTGCAGAGCTATTGGGTGTCAGTCAGAGCGTTGTTTGCAGAGCTTGGAACCGGTATCAAGCTCATGGTTCAGCTTCTCATCGACATGGAGGCGGCAGAGAAAGGTCCACCACGCAGCAAGATGACCGTTTTCTCTTGATTTCAGCACGACGTCATCGGTTTGCAACGGCGACTGCGCTTAGAAATGATCTTCTGAATGCAACTGAAGTTAACATTTCCACGCAAACTGTGCGTAATCGTCTTCATGAAGGTGGTCTTCGTTCCCGGAGAGCCTGTATTCGCATCCCTCTTACTCAGCGACACAGACAAGATCGTTTGAATTGGGCCAGGGCTCATGTGAATTGGAGGGTTGCTGATTGGGCCCCTGTACTTTTCACAGACGAGTCGAGGTTTTGTGTTGACTTCACGAGTGTGAAGAAGGGCAGGAGAACGATATCAGGACGCTAATGTTGCTGAACATGACAGATATGGTGGTGGGTCGTTGATGATTTGGGGAGGAATCAGTCGAGCTGGACAAACTGATCTCCATGTCCTAAGGCGAGGCACGATGACCGGAGTGCGCTACAGGGATGAAGTCCTGGATGTGTACGTGAGACCATATGCTGGTGCTGTTGGTCCTGACTTCATCCTCATGGACGATAATGCACGTCCACATCGTGCTAGGGTGGTGGACGAGTACCTGAAACGTGAGACAATTGTTTGTATGGACTGGCCAGCTCGTTCTCCAGACCTCAACCCTATCGAGCATGTCTGGAATATGCTTCAGGTAGCGATTTCACGTCGTCCTGTACAACCAGCCACCCTCCAGGAACTTGAAAATGTTCTGATCCAAGAATGGAACAATATCTCACTTGCGTCCATTCAAAACCTCGTTGGAAGCATGAGACGACGTTGCCAAGCTGTCATTGGAGCTAACGGAGGCCATACCCGCTATTGACACTTGTTTGTGCAGTGTGAAATGGAATGTGCAGAGTTTAAACAATTCCGTGATCATGAAATTACCATGCTTTTCAGGGTACTCTCCCTTTACCTTAGGAGTATGCGATGAAATGTCATGTTTGCCAAATTTTTCTGTCACAATTTCTTGAAGTAAACATTTCTGAACATAAATCACTCTGTGTTGGTTGTCATTCACCTTTGTTGAAAGTTTTACAAGTGCTGAAAAAGATGATCCTTATCAAACTTTGAGTAGTATATATATGTGTGATGTATCTACTGCACACTGCAAAGTTATATCCTTGATACACGGGTACTTTATGCAATGAGGTCATAATACTCCTTAATGATTTCTGGGAAAGCACTTTTATGATGGTTTTATACCTTATCTAGAAAGCACATGTATATACAACACAACTACATTGTAACAACATATGAGCACAAATATCCTTTTAAAGTGTTTGATCAGTCTCGTTATTGTGCTGAGCCTATGAAATAAAACTTATTAATTAGAGAAGTGATGAGAGATTGACAGAGTTTTGGGAGTGTCGGATGACTAACACTGCGTAAGCGTACAGGTCACACTGCGTTACACTGGAGAGGTTATGTTCTGATGCATGTGAAATTACAAACTTGTGCATAATTAAACGGCTATGTTTGAAGTGTTCAAACACTGTTTGCTCACTTATCTATAAATATGATGACACGACTTCGTATTTATCCAATGGCAAACATAATATGCTAATAACATTTCAAAATATACTGGGGGAGTGAAATTACATGTAGATCATTTTTCACGTTTCAAGATCAAACTTATATCGGTGCAATTTGTTTTAAAACTCTGTCGATTAATTTTGGATTCGATTTCTTTTATAATTTTACTTTTATAGCATGGCGACATATAAACATTGTACACGTAGTATGTATAGGCCTTGTTGTCAGCTGTTTGACCTACATTCATATTGTTCAACCCTTTTTTATAAAGCTTTGCAACATCTTAATTAATAATCATGATCATATGTATGTTTGAAGTACAAAAATAAATAGTAATGTTATTTACATACACATTCTGATCAAACAGTTCAACCACAGGTCCGACAAATCCGGAAACGAGGTCATTCAGAGAACGGCGTTGAACGGTAAAGAGAGGATCAGTGTCTCTCGTGATAGCTTGGATCCATGGTTTCCTAATTTCCGATGCTTCCGGTATTTTATGAAACGATGAATATAGAATATGTCTCCTATTGGCAGTGCATAATGGCACATAACACTGTTTGCCGTGGCCCCGTCCTTCCCATGCCATGCTGACGCAGATCTTTTATTTACCGACCATAGCTTCGTTTTCGATTTTAGCGCGCTGCTCATGAATGTTCTATGAGGACGGCGCATGGTGATATCTATCTTCTCAATTGTTTATTGTGATCGTTAATGTTAACACTGACATCACGAGTAGAATTTATTGATTAAAGATCCCGTATATTTTAAAATAACTTTCAATAGAATCATTTCACTTATGTATTTGAAATTTATCATTTGAAGGGAGACAACACAGTTATCACCCTACATATGATGGAGAATTAACGAATTGTCTCCCTTCACGTGACCAGCTCTTGGCCAATGAAATTTTCTGTATTATTCTGAAGAATAATAATGATACATAATCAACATGCTTCACTAACCATAAAACTTTAGAACAACTTTAATATATCAGGTTTTTGGACATTCTATTGGCTAGCAAATCAATATGAGTTGACCATATTTATATTAACAGTAGGAAATGCGTTTAGATGATTCCATAACATATCTTCAATACACTGCCGTCCACAATAGGACAACTACTGATTTGTACCAATTAGTATAGAGTTTTCCCCAAGCTCGTTGCACGTTTGTTGCTTTCCATCCAGTTTCCGGTGTTCAGATAATTATTCTTAAATTTTCTACCACTAATTATACGTTTTCCTGAAATGCCTTGTGATATGTCATCTGCATATGATATTATAGCAAGTGAATGTGTTGGATATTAAGATAATAAACGACAAATAAAATGAAAATAAGGGCCGGATATCGACCTTTGGAGTACACCAGTTGTGACGCGATGATACACCTTGATATTCTTCGATGATACACCTTGATATTCAACACATTGTTCACTGAATGAGAGATACGATCTCTAGGAAAACAAATTGTTTACATAGACCAAAAATAAAATCAATGGTTAACATGCACTTAACTTTTCTTTTACAGATCTTCAATGTACAAAAGACATTATATTTCTGCTGGATGCCTCTGAAAGTATAGGGCAAAATGTCTTCTATAACCAGATAATTCCATTTGTGGAGGATTTCATTTTGCAACCTTCGCTGGAGCTGGGAAGGTTTCATAACCAGGTCGGGGTGGTGGGTTTTGCTAATGGACAACACGTTGACATACCTCTGACAAATACCTATACGAAGTACGAATTTGTATCCGATCTCAAGGTAGAACTTTTAATTTCTTTTCATTTAAACAATATTTTATTCACAAAATGAATGGGATTGGACAGCAAGCTGAGCCTATTTTAGCCCTCTCCTTAGACTACCTTATTTTAGACTCTTTAATAACTTATCATGAATAATTGAAATTACACATTTACCATGTTAGGTTTTATTAGAACAACTGATTTAAATAAACTATTTCTGATTTTCAATAAGTTGTTAACTGATTTAATTTCGAAGAGAATTTCTTTGTATATTACATGTAGCATTGTTTTGTATTAGGACTAATCCCGTGGGGATCCGGGTTAGAATAGATCCTCAGCACCCCTTGCTTGTCGTAAGAGGCGACTAAATGGGGCGGGACTTCGGTTGAGACCGCTTAAACCGAGGACCCGTGTCACAGCAGGTGTGTCACGATGAAAATCACTCCCTGCTGACAGGCAATAAGCGCCGATCATAGGTCTAAATTTTGCAGCCCTTCACCGGTAATGGTGACCTCTCCATATGAGTGAAATATTTTCTCGAGAGACGTTACACAATACACAATCATGTATTAGGATTATATTAAGTAATAAATTGCAATATGGAGTTTGTTTTCACTATATACTCAATGATAGACGTGAATCTTCACCATTGACTACATTTTTACCTGTTTAAGGTGTATTTTACCTACCGTAGTGGAGCGACTGATACACACAATGCCTTGAATTATATTCGAAGTGAACTGTTTACGACAGTGAACGGCGATCGTGCGACAGCTGAAAATGTACTGATCATCATGACAGATGGCGGTTCTTCGATGCCATCAGAAACATTGGCAGCCATTCACAAGTTAGTGGACCGGAAGTACTAACATAGTTAATTTCCAATTGATGTTAATTGTTTTCGATTTTACATACATTTGATAATTAGCAAAAATTATACATCAAAATATAATTAGATAGCTTTGACAGATAATAATTTACATATTAAAAAAAAATGAAAACAACGTTTACACATTTTTATATAAATCAAAATTATTTTACATGCATTTACCATATTGTTGATTTTCAAATCAGAGAGACAATTAGATGAAAAAGATAAAATTTAAAAATGTTCAAATATTTTAACAGTCAAGAATGAAAAGTATTATCGTCAACTGCAGCAAATGTACTTTTGAAATCTGAAACTCTGTAAGATATGATTGGTTGTTTATTGTTTTAAAAAAAAATAAAGATCCACCCCTTGATCAACAGACATCAGCGCTAATCGTCAGCCCTTCACGGAATTTGTTGAAGTCTTGATGCGAGTGCAAAAATTCTCAAGCGGGACGTTATGCAACATACAATCAATCAGTTTGCTTGTTTGGAACTGATAATGGAATCTTTTAGCTGTTAATAACCTAATATCGTATATCTTACCGAGGACTTACCACGTACACTTGGAATAGTTCGGCGGGTACCAATCTCATAAATCCTATAAAGAATAAAAAATTCAGAGATGGGCAAAAATGGACCCCTGGATATATGGTTTAGATACCTGAAAGAGTAAGCATCCCCTGTCGACCGGTCACAACGGCCGTGAGCGCTATATCTTGATCAGGTAAACAGAGAAACCTTAGTCAGAATCAGGGTGCCAAGAACGGCCTAATATTTGGTTTGAAACACATCAAACAGCATTGACTCAACCACAGGCTGTATTGGCAAACTAGATCATTATAATGTTTTTAACGTTAAGTCATTATAAAAGGTTTTTTTTTCTAGCATATATTTTATATTTTATTATTTTTATAATATGAATTGATTTCTAATTTTTTCTAGCTTGTTTCTTTCATAGTTTCACGTGTTCATTGTGCGATATTGATATAACCGAAATGCTTATTTTAGAAAACTCTGTTGAAACCCCTGCAATACTTGAATTAGGTAGAAATTCTCAAATTAATCGGTATGGTTTCTACGGAGTTATGAGACCTAGAATATTTTATAATATTAATCTAAAAATAATACAATATTAATAACATTATAGCACTTTCTTCCTGTAGTATCTGATCTGTCCAGTTATTAGCACTTTCTATGATACACAATAACTTAGGTTTCCGTGGAAATATTTCCATACATTTTATACCTAATACCTAGATTATGCCGCGAAAGATCCCTTTTGATTTTCATAATCACACAAATATATAAAAGCTACCAAATTTAAAGTACGGCAAATACGGACCTCTGGACAAACCAGAAGTGGGATCAGTTTTGTAGGAGGATTAAGCATCCCATTCTGATTTTAAGCGCAACAGTTGGAAGCCCTACACGATGAATTTATTTGTCAGTAGTCTACCTCAATTTTACAAAATCAAAGATCTTACACAAAACATATATATTTTGTCCACATCTACTAATGAGTGTTGAAAGCATTTATCAAGAAATGAAATTCACAGTGTATTTTAAACGCCGATATAATATATCGTTCTATATTATTCATTCTCAAAATGCAACTAGTGCATAAACATGATTATATTGCATGAAGAGACATCATTTATCGAAATGCACATCTGGTACATCAAAATTGGTACCTTTCATGTTTATATACAGCTTCAAAAATTGCATGCATGCCGTTTCTAGAGATGAATTAATAGCAAGATTATTCATATTGATTATATCGCGAATAATTCTTTAGCAATAAATGTTCGCAAAATTTAGAGACTCTTAGCGAGCAACACCAGAACAAATACTGAATGCCAACTTTTTATGAAATGATATGATCCGCACCGAAAAGTTCCGAGTACGAGTTAACGTTATTGCACATTTAGTGGTAAAGGAAGATCGGATCGGTTATTTTTGGTAGCTAGTTTCGATATTTCATAAATAAGTTCAATCAATTATTGTAACATTTCGACCATGATTTACTGTTAAGGACAAATACATATTATTCATATTTTATAAAAATGCAAGTACTAATCAGTGCATTTAGATGGACGTTAAAACCAGTCGTAACTGCGATATCAAACCCAATGCCGGTGCCAATATCTCGTAATGCTTCAGTTTGTTTGTTTGTTTGTTTGTTTTTTATTTATAGTCGCCTGAGCAATTTTTCAGCTATCCGGCGACTGTCACTATTACCGGTGACGGGGCTGCAAATTTAGACCTATGCTTAGCACTAATGGCTTTTAGCAGTGAGGGTTCTTTTACGTGCCACACCTGCTGCGACACGGGACCTCCGTTTATAAGGTCCCATCCGAAAGACCCGTGACTCTCACTTCGTAATGCCGAGCTCTTGGCGAAGGAGCAATCACTACCTATTTTAACGTCTTAGGTTTGACGCGGCCGGCCCGAGCGGGGCTCGAACTCACGACCTTCCGTTCACGAGGCGAGAGCTCTACCACTGAGCCACCGTGATCGGTCTGTAAGTTATTGATATATTGATGCACCAGATGCACATTTCGACAAATTATGTCTGTTAAGTGATGCTCAAGTAAAAAATGTTTGAAAAACAAAATAAGAAGAAACTTGGGAAGAGCTGAAAGAACAAAAAAATAAATAAATAACAAATAACAAATACTGCAACCAAATCCAGCTAAGGATCGGAGCTGTGCATGAGAAAACTAATCCTTAATTTTGAAATGAATTTCTTAATTTTATCAGCCATATTTTTTATCCGTGAAAATAAAACATCTGACATATATTCCCGCTATATGATACAGTGTAAACTTATGATACAGTATAAAATCATGATACAGTGTAAAATTATGATACAGTGTAAAATTATGATATAGTGTAAAATCATGATACAGTATAAAATCATGATACAGTATAAAATTATGATACAGTATAAAATCATGATACAGTGTAAACTTATGATACAGTATAAAATCATGATACAGTGTAAACTTATGATACAGTATAAAATCATGATACAGTGTAAAATTATGATACAGTGTAAATTTATGATACAGTGTAAACTTATGATACAGTATAAAATCATGATACAGTGTAAAATTATGATACCATGTAAAATTATGATACAGTGTAAAATCATGATACAGTGTAAAATTATGATACAGCGTAAAATTATGATACAGTGTAACATTATGATACAGTGTAACATTATGATACAGTGTAAAATTATGATAGAGCGTAAAATTATAATACAATGTAAAAGCGTTATAGAACTTATACTGGTGAATATTGTTACTCGTTCGGTTTGAAAAATTTCACTCACAAGTTCCTGAATTTTTCAATATTTTCACCAACATAAGTTCAATACCCTATTATATCATTTTTACGATTTATTTACACTGATTGTATATTGCTTTACGTCCAGCTTGAACGTTTTACTCATATGGACACGACACCATTGTCGGTAAAACAAAATTAGGCCTATACTCGACACATAGGGCTTTTGAGCACTGAGGGATCTTTATCGTGCCACAACTACTGTGAAACGGGGCCCCATTTAGTTGCCTCTTACGACGATCTTACCCGAGTCTCCTCGGGACACTGTACGTAAAGAATGACTATGTATTTACATTGTTTGAAGTATGCACATTTCGGCAGCAAGGGTATTGAATGTAGCGTCTTAGGTGGCCGATGATCACATGATCAGCATTTAAACATCTTTCTATCAATTTAACAGATTGAAAAACCAGGGAGTAACGATTTACGTAGTACCAGTCGGAAACTGTAAGATTTACTGGAATGAAATTAACAGCTTGGCAACTAGTGCACACCACGTGATTACCGACCTTAATTCAATCGAAATTCACCACGCGACACGACTTCTTTGGGAACTTATTTGTACAGGTAAGACTGCGCAAAGAATAAAAGATAAACATTCTCTGCCCACAGATCTCTGAACAAATGAAAATGATGTGCAGTGATTATCCCCTTAAATCCTATAAAGAATACAAAATCAAAAGAAAGGAAAAAATGGACCCTTGGGTATACCATAAGTGGAATCAGGGGAGGGTAAGCATCCCCTGTTATCTGGTCACACCAGTCGTGAGTTGTATATCTTGATCTGGTAGTAATCTATAGGCAAAATCATTAAGTAAAAACGCCCCAACGATCCTTATAAAACAGAAAGCATTTGACCTCGTGACAGCTTATATTTGTAATTAGATCATTATGACAACCATAGAATTTGCGATGTGCTGAATTTGTAAGAAAATGTCGAAATTCTTGCTAAATCAACTTATTTATCAAAGTAGTTTGCCTCGATTTAAAAATTGATAAAAGTCAGTTGCTCCTCTTGCGTATTAAATCAGTGATATAGGGCTCAAAGTGGGTGTGCCCGGTCATAAGGAGATATGTACGCTCCTTAGCCCCCGATCCAACTTCTGGTCCGTATATGGCCTTCTCTTAATTTTGTATTTTTTTCTTATAGACGGCTGTGACTGGTCGACATGGGATGCTTAGTTTTGCTAGGCACCTGATCCCACCTCTAGTATATCCAGAGGTCCTTGTTTGCCCTACTCTTAATTTTGTTTTCCTTGTAGGAGTTATGAGATTGATCACTGTTCGTTATCTTTACCTTTTCATAGTGAAGAATGAACACTTCTTTCTTTTTATTGTTGAAGCTCCACCAGTTTCCCGAGTCACTTCCACGAGACAAGTATTCCCTATCTTTCAGACCATACCGTCAGCGAGCCAAAGAACTGATACTTCGAAGCACCTCTTTGCCATCGCCAATATCCATCTCCCATCAAACCGTAAACGCTTTAGCATTCTTCTAAAGTTTTATGAATTATCTTCAAAAACAAACTACATGTATTGTAAAATATCATTTAAGTTGTCATTTTGTCCGTGACATGTATATGACAGATTTTGAATTCCCTTTGGCAATAAAAACTGAACTATGATGAAGAATAACACAAGCCATACACGACATCTACGTAATCATTGCAATTTTACCCAAACCGTCAATAATTGATCCCACGAACATAAATGATTTTACGGTGTTTCCTATAAGTTTTACGTTAGCAGTTCCATGCTTAAACACATAAGACATCATCTAAGCAAATACTTTATATTTGATAGAGCTTGTACGCATCACTTTTCAACACTTTACATGACTACTCCTCACGATAAATTAGAGATGAGACTTTTTGACATCATAGAAATTCCCCTTTTCAATAAAAATGGAAAAAAGGGAAATATCCATATCTTGTGATCAGTTATACATAAAAAATTACTTTGTTAAACACCACTCTGATTCTACGTATAAGTACTCTGAAGTTGAAATTAAAAAAGTATTGAAACCCACATTGTCAATATGTTCGTAGTCTCAGTTGATCAGGATTTCCAACAATTTGTTGGAATTCCCATGGGCAAGAATTGTGCTTTTTTATTAGCTGATCTGCTTTTATATTCTTACGAGGCAGAATCTATTCAAAAGCTTCTCGATGAGAATAAGTCTCTTGTTTTGGCCCCCAACTCGACATTTGTATAAATCGACAACGTTTCTTTATTAACAGTTATCATTTTCATTTTTATGTCGATTCAATACATCCCAGTAAACTCGATATAGAAAGCACCAGAGTCTTCCATATCTTCTTCATACTTGAATACTGTATTGAACATGGATGTTAACGGCAAACTGATAACTCTCTATCTCCATCGTCAACTTATCATATTTATGTAGCACTATGTGGTGTTCATATCTTTCAACTGATTCAATATGTCAGAGCTTGTTTTTCGTATAATCAGTTTTTAAAATGAAGCAAGCTACTGACAAATTGATGTTACAGGGCTTTCAACAGTCTCGTTTACAGTTAGCATTTCGCAAATTTTATGGTCTTATACCAATTTAATTTACCACCACAACCAGTCATTGGGTAAAATACTGTCTGACATGTTTTATACCAGTTGCGGATTTTCGTGAAACACTGATTTTGACTACGAATTACTCCATATACCTGAACAAGATATGGGGCTCACGGCAGGTCAAACCGATCGACAGGAGATGCTTACTCCTCTTAGGCACGTGACCCCACATCTGGTATGTTGAGGGCTGTGTTTGTCATGCTCTTAATTAAGTATTCTTTATAGGAGTTACGGCATTGATCAATGGTCGTTGTCGTGACCTTTCCATACCAAAATAACACTCATTTAGCTGCTTCTCAAAATAATGAACTACTGTTACAAAAATTGCTTTGAAGAATTAGCATATGATGAAATCATGTGATTATTCATCGTAGTTTGAATACCAGTCGAAAAGAAATCTTCGTTTCAGAATTGATCTGGATTATAATAAATAAAAACATAAATGTACATTACAGTGAAAATAGTAGTTGGATTTATGTATTGTATGCATGTAAATTTGATAGAATTAGAACAAATAAAATAAAGATGATTAGATATTTATTATAAGGTGAAAACCGAGGTAATAGCAGGACTGGTAATCATAATTTTCTTTAGTGCAATGATGCTTTTCAATATGGTAACGCCAAAATTGTCGATTCTAATCACAACTATCGATCATTTAATCGGAAAACACAAAATGTAACTGTACTTGTATAAATACTCGTTCATCCATTTTCTGTCACAGTTTGATCAATCTTCCGTGAATTACGGAAGTAGAAACCACTATATCCCATAATCACATTAATGAAATAGACACAATAATAACCAATGAACCCCCACTAAGTCCTTCTCCAATGTTGATATAAAATTTGCGGCACTTCTCTATATGAGTGAAGAATACGATTTATGCATTGTCTGTGGTGTTAAATTATGCTGGTATGACCGGTCAACAGGGGATGCTTAATCCTCCTAGACATCTGATTCCACCTCTGGTATGTCCAGGGTCCCGTGTTAGATCTTCTCTTGATTTTTGCATTTATTACAGGGATTATGAATTTGATCATTATTCATTGCATATTCATCGTCTGAGTTTTTTTTATGACGTCGCAATCATCATTTCTCGTACTTTTCTATTTCGTTGAACTCGTTAGCTACTTTAACTGTTCTACGATACACTATTTCGTTTGTTTTTGTTGTAAAACTGTCAATCAGATATCCCTGATTATATCTATTGTAGTACCCTGTATTGATGAAGACTTAGATTGTACTACATATCCATCAGATGTTTGCACAACAAATAAAGAATGGGCCAGAGGAAGTTGTAGGAAAATGTGTGGTTTTTGTGACGGCAAGTATTGACGATAATTCATGGAACTGGTGTATTACTCTTATGTTTTAAAAACAAGGAAATTTCATGTATAAATATTTATAGGATTTCTATTACTTTTCACTCTCTACGCAAACAACAAAGAATCGCAAGTATTTTTGTTGTTTTCTAGATTCAGCTGCATTAATTAATGAGTGAAATAGCACGTGTTTCTTATAAATGTCGAAATTCGTCAAAGAAATAATTAAAATTTATACATTTTATCCAAGGAAAGATTGGAAGGGTTTTCTGATGTGAAAATGTTTATCGTATATGAATTGTGTTTCACTTTTAAAGTAAATGAGTAATGTGTTCGAGCATTTTTGCAAAAGCAAACAACGAAACATAGCATACAGGATATTGTTAGTATTACTACATTCAATAAAGACAGCAGATTGATATCATTTCACAGAGAAGATATTCTTCTAAGAATATTATTTTTAGTAATTAATGGTTATGGGCATCTATATGGTGAATATCTTAGTTATGATTATGAAACACGATTTATTTCAGAAACAACTATTACACCTAAACCTACGACAACAACACCTAAATCTACCACAACAACCCCAAAACCTACCACGACAACCCCAAAACCTACCACGACAACACCAAAACCTAGCACAACAACCCCAAAACCTACCACGACAACACCAAAACCTACCACGACAACACCAAAACCTACCACGACAACACCAAAACCTACCACAACAACACCTAAACCTACGACGACAACCCCAAAACCTACCACGACAACACCAAAACTTACCACGACAACACCAAAACCTACAACTTCAACATCAAAACCAGTTTCGCAGACAAGTACAAGAGATAACTGAAAAAAATCCCATATGTCTCTCAGTTTTAATGCCCGTATTATGGAACTGTCCCAAAACGCTCTAGAGCACTAAACCTCTTTTAGCATTTTAATCTAAAATTCAAAGGAATTAAGTCATAATGGTTTGAGTTTACTTTTAAAGCAGAAATTTCTGCTTTCTCGGACTCTTTATTACTCGACAACTCATACGTTCATTTTGTTTATTTCTAACATTGGAAATCACTCCACTTTAATTTGTTTTTGCATGATGATGTAAATGGTCCAAAGACGTATAGCACAATAAACACGCTTATAACGAATTCACAATTATAATGAATTCAAATTTGTAACGAATTCAAGCTTATAATCAATTCAAGCTTTATAGCAACGCAGAATGAATGTAATAACGACGCAAAATGTAATAAAATTCAATCATAGCAATTTGCGTCGAGTTTAAAGCAGAATATGATAAAGCAATATGTAATAATATACTATACACTTGAAGTAATGATATACAGGGCTCTCTACGGCCTCGTTTAAAGTCAGCATTTTTAGATTTTGTGATCGTTATAATGATGAAAAGGCTAATAAAAATCTATTCGGCCGGATTTTACATATTGATTTTGATTACGGGTTACTCCGTTTACCTGACCAGGATATTGGGTTCTCAACGGATGTGACCAGTAAACAAGGGATGCTTCCTCGTCCTAGCACCCAATCAAACCTCTGATATTTTTTATAAGAATAATGAGATTAATCACTGTTCCTTTTCTTCATCTTTTCCTCATTATGTTAATATATAAGAGCAATTACTATACTTATGCGTTGAGTTCGACACAGAATAAAAAAAAAGTTAAATGCTAGATATATTTAAGCTCTATTGAACGCAAAATTAGCATTAGCTCAAATAATGGAAGATATCATTAATTAGTAATTTACAAAAATGTAATAATGGAAATTTGTTCCTGCACGAGAAAAAATGATGAAATTTTACTAGATATAATAAAGTTATCGCGAACTATTTTTCGCTGGCCCTGGAGGTTCTCTATAATCGTGTTTTACCGTATGTGATAATTAATGTGAAATCTCAAAAGTGTCAAATACATGTATAATTACTTGAAACTGAAATTTCATGATGACAAAATATATGACGTGACAGTTTAAGAATTTCTACAATAAACAGGGCACATCATTAAAATAAATTTAGGTGCAATTTGAACAAAAGGATAACCTATTTAATTCAGGTCTAATCTTTCGAAATGTTCAGCAAGATGTGACGTCACATTTTGATGTCGTGACCACTATGCATGGGGTTGATTAATTATTCATATATTTGAAATAAATTTATAATTTTGTATTTTTCTGTATATTAGCAAATGTAAATGCAGGCTTAAGTAAAATTTGACATTTGGTGCTTTTACACATGTTTATTCTATTTGGCGTTAGTTATGAAACCTCGTTTGATATTCGAATTCTTTTATTTCAGGTTCTTTAATAAATCATACAGGAGGATCTGCCACCATAGTTGGTTAGTTTTACACAACTTGGGTCAGAAAATGTGTTACTCAAAAGATCTCATCTTGCATCCCACGGTTTAATCATACGCCAATGTAGATAACAATTCGAAAGACAGTTGTTGAGTAAAATAAGCGATAAGGATTCTACAATGTGTACGACAGATCTAAATAAAATATAATACAGATCGTAGAGCACAATCAAAAATTTATTTCATTGAGCAGAAAGAAGAGAACAATCAAAAATTTATTTCATTGAGCAGACAGAAAATAGTCCAGACAGGGTCCATTCTCTGACGTATATCCACTGTTGTTGTTACTTACGTATGGTGTTGATTCAATATCCTAGAGCATGTTCTTAGTATGATCAATTTAAGTTGAATCAAGTAACTGACAAATAAGCTGATGTTACAGGAGTTTCAACGGTCTTGTTTGAAGTCAACATTTCGCAAATTCTACAGTCGTTATAGTGATCTTCTTTGCAAATTCAGCCTTTCATGCTGTTTTTGACAATGAGATATTCCGTTTGCCTGATCAAGATCAAGGGGTCACAGCGGGTAAGACCGGTCAACAGGGTGAGCTTACTCCTCATAGATACCTTTATCTACCTCTGATGTGTCCAGGGGTCCGCATTTGCCCTACCCTTTTGTATTATATATCGATTAGGATCTATTCTGTGAAATGAACCCTCTCTCAGCGATTGACAATTTTTTTAGCGAGCTGTGACGATCAGGATCCATTTTGTACAACGTACCCACTGTCAATTTGTCATCAGGACCCTGCATGGGCTTTCGGAAGCTGTAGGAAAACTTGTGGACTCTGCCAACGTATGTACCTCACAAAGAAATTCCTTACATAGAATAGTCTGAGCTGAATTTGTTTTAATCACCATTGGATAACATCATTAATGCTTGTACCACACATTTATTTCTTACAGAATAAATAGTTCGCAGCGCAGTTATATCATATGTCATATATATATATATATATATATATATATATATATATATATATATTTATATAGATAGATAGATAGATAGAGAGAGAGAGAGAGAGAGAGAGAGAGAGAGAGAGAGAGAGAGAGAGAAAGATTGTGGGAAATCAAATTGTATAAAATTTTCGCCACAGTACTGAGATTTTCTTCATGCGTGATTTCTACGTTTAAGGTACCAATCATATCAAAAGACAGTTATAATAGTGGCTCCTTATAATAACAGGGCTGTTCGATATGTAATGTGTGTTGTATCACAGCGCGATAATGCTTTGCACGATTTCATGGCTTTTGAATAGCTCTATTCAATACCTTCCCAATGGTATAAACACGAGCCTTCAGCTCCACATAGTTTTAAACTTACAATCATTTAAATAGAGCCAGTAATTGTTGTAACAATGGTTGGGAAAGAGGTTGAGAATATTGACGACATTGGAGCTTATATAAAAGTTCGCACAAAACTCGGTCATTCGGTACTGCAGATTTTTACTGAATTGGGGGAAGTTTATGGGTCTGATAAGGTATCTTATGAGACATTTCGTAGGTGGAGAAATAAATTTCTGACTGGCACAGAGTCTCTCAAAAATGCAGCAAAATATGGCCGACCTGTGACTGTAACAGGCAAAGCAAATGTCTTAAAAGTCATGAAAGTGATGACATGTACACGATACGTGATATTGCCAAAGCTGTTGGCATATCGCTTTTTCGAGTGCATTTCATTTTGAAGTGTATTTTGAAAGTAAGAAAGATTTTCTCCAGATGGATACCGTATATATAGACAGATGACCAAAACGGATACGAGTACAAACCGCTAAGCAATTGCTCAAAATATTTCCCAAATTCAATTAAAGACAAAATTTGCAAACACTGTTATTAGTGACGAAACATGGGTGCACTATTTCTAACCAGTAAATGAAATGGAAAAAAAATCTGGCTAACTAAATACGGTAAAAAGCCTGTAGTAGTCAAAAGAATTATAAGCACAAAGAAGGTTTTTTATTGCATATTATTCTCATGTAATGTATAGCCGTACAAATTCCGGTGCCGAAGGGCAAACGTGTTACAGGTCAGTATTACCGAGATGTTATACTAAAACTAGCCCAAGATATATTGTCACAAACGATGCCCTTTTCAGGATTTAGGCATGTTCGTCTAATTCATGATAATGTTCCATCACATCGATCTGAGATTGTGAAGGAATGTTTGAAGTCGGAGAAGGTTACCGTCTTGCTTCACCCATCACACTCTTCAGACGATGGGCTAAATCTCAAAAAGAAAAACTTGATACCTTGTCAGAATGGATAAAAAGTATAAGAGGAATATTAAAATCCCTTATCAGACATGTCAAAACAAAAATGCGTATCGTCTATCCTTCTGTGTTTAGTAAAGCAGAAGTGATAAAAGAGTTAGATAGGTTACATGATGAATATGTTTTGGTTCCGGCTGAAAGCTGGTATTAACATTGTATTTGTTTGTAAGAGGCATTATTACAACTGCATTCTAAACGAACTTGGCATTAATCCCACATTTATTAATCGCACATATACTCCAACTGCCCTTTCAAAAGAAATTCTTCAAAATCATGCTTTAGTTTTAAATACATGTAATATCCCAGTCAATGAAGCGGATAAATATGAGTTACCGTACCTATACTGGATCCCCAAACTCCCCAAAAAACCCTTACAAACAAATATACATTGCTGGATCCAGTAAATGTTCTACCAAGCCCCTATCTTTGTTCCTTATGAAAATATTAACTGCTGTGAATGAGAAACTTCAAACGTACTGTGCCACTACATATGACAGAAGTAGTGTTAATCAAATGTGGATTCTTAAAAATTCTAAAGAACCTTTATTGGATTTAAAATCAAAAAACTTTTCTCGAATTCACTACATTTAAACGTACGATTTTACAAATCTTTACATGACCATCCTTCACGATAAATTAAAGACTAGACTTTTGGGCATCATAGACAGTTGTTTCATGAACAAAAATGGTAAAAGAAAATATTCATATTTAGTGATTGGTCATCCCAAAAATTATTTTGTTAAACACCACTCTGGCTCCACGCACAAGTGGAGGCGGCCTACTGACAAAGATGTTACAGGGGTTTGTACAGTCTCGTGTAAAGTCAGCATTTCGCAAATAGTATGGTCGTTGTAACGATCTAGGTTGCCAGTACAACTTACCATTAAGTCAAATGCTGTCAGATATTTTTAATACCAATTGTTAGGCCGTTCTTGGCACACTGATTTTGATTTCTCCGTTTACCTGATCAGAATATAGGGCTCACGGCGGGTGTGATCGGATGACAGGGGGATACGTACTCCTCCTAGGCACCTGATCCCGCCTCTGGTATGACCAGGGGTACGTGTTTGCCCATCTCTCTGATTTTTATTTCCTATAAGAATTACGAGATTGAATACTGTTAGTTATCTTAGCTTTTTCATCTAGCCCCATGCTACTTTTTCCTTTTTCCAAAACTTAAAAAAAGTTCTAATCTGGTCGTCGTTATCAAACGTGTATCTAAATCAACGTACCGTGACGCATTTCAGAGAGACATTCAGAGATTGAAATTATGTAATTCAAACCGCGGGGAATACTTTGACTGGATGTAATGTTCATTTCACTATTTGAGTCTAATGCTTTTGAGATATCGTACAATACACTTTACATATCGAACAACCCTCGTAAAATACATTTCATATCAACACTTTTACAGATCAACAGAAACATATAACAACAACACCGAAACCTACAACAACAACAGCGAAACCTACACCCAGGAAAAGTAAGGCCTTATCCAGTAGAACAATAGATTATTTTCTTATTTTATGGTAGATACTGTCAAAGTACTTTATTAAGGCTTTTATGTTTAATACTGATTAGAATTTCCGAGATGATGAAAATGTTCAGAAATTAGGTAATATTTCCTATAGACATTACTGCAGAGTATATCAGCATGTTTTCATTCTCATGTATTTCATAATTATAACTAGAATATAGATATTTTTGACAAAGATATGAACTTGCGAGGACATAATAAATGACCGTGTAAATAAATATGACATTGTGTAATTATACATTGAAGTAATGTAATAACACCTGTGTATTTAATATCAGAGGGCGATTTATTTTTATACGAGGTATATGCAAATACGTGTATAGGCTTCGGTTTAGCAAACCAGGGTGCTTAATAGGTCATACTTATGGCGAACGCTCACGTGCTACAGGACTAATTTTATTGTTAAACACTAGATTGTAAACTTGAAAAGTTTTTTAAATCAAGATTATTCTAACTTTCAGCCACTCCGGAGCACCATCACTATGTCACCATTAGGAGTATCATGACCAAAAACAGAAGACGGAGATAAATGTTTTCTAACGTCTTTATTGTTATTTATTTGTACTTCATTGCGATCGAGAATATTCATTTGAAAAGCCTTAATCTACTATGTTTCAATAACCTATTGCATACTTACGTAAATGTATTCATTTTAAACATGGTAAAATTAATGTTGACTGTCAGTTGGGTTTAATTATGTCACTCTTCTTCCAACATTTGTTGTAATTTCTGTCAGTCCGTTCATCTATCAAAAAGCCTTGTGAACGCTTCTCCTCCTATATGGCTTATCAGATAGACTTGAAACTTTGTACAATGCTCAATTGTTATTTGTAGATATGCGTATTATCCGGACATACGTTTCCAATTACTTTCCTAAAAGTTATAGTGAATCTAATAGGGGAGGAGGGTGTAAAATAGCTAGCGAATACTTCTCCTACATGGTTTATTCGATAACCTTGAAATGTTGCACAATGCTTCATTGTCATTTGCATATGTGCATATATTGTCGGAATAGGGGGATCCAATTGTTATCCTCAGAGTTATAGTGGATCTAAGAGGGGTAGGGATTTTAAAATAGCTCGTGAAAACTTTTCCTCCTATATGGCATATCGGATAGTCTTGAAATTTTGTACAACACTACATTATCATTTAATGATGTTCACATTGTTCTGATCCTGGAATCTGATATTGTCCTACAATTTACAGTGGATCAAAGATAAGTCTTTTACAGTTTTGTCATGCATATGTGTACGTTCACTTAAATTTCTTACTGGTACTTCAGTGTAGCGGTCATTATTTTTATCATATGAAATTATGACATTGGTCACCTCGATGTTGACTATTCGTCAATACACAAAGTGCAGTTCGTAAAGTCTCTGCTCCTGCTCATACTGTTTACTCCATAAAATGCAGTGCATTAAAAGAAGGGGTTTAATTTGGAGTATTTTTGTTTACTAGGGGAGACATTTGCTTTTAACAAAAACAAAGTATATTTTGTTCCTACATTTCTTTGCGTAATGATTCGAAGGTCTGTAACAATAGTGTATGAAGTAATTATCTCCAAATATAGTCCCTACAGATCAATCCGCAGTCGATAATTTAAGGAAAAATTGATGCATTCGCCATAAAGTAGATTTACAGCTTTCTCTTTAGACATCCTGACTTTTGTCATTGATTTCTTTGAGCAGGAAATATTCATTACCAGACAGAGTGAGCTTATCCGTATATACGTGTTATATCACGTGACTTGCGTCGTTGAATTTCAGAATAAAACAAGATGCGTTTGTGAAATGCTGATGCCGCCTTATGACAGAAAAGTAATTATGGTACCCAAAGAAAGGTCTTTTCACAATAAATACACCTGTAAAGTATACAAGAGGCCCGCAGGTCTTAGGACATCTGAGTATTAGTTTAAAGTATCACTAGTCCCAAGGTCTATGAAATTTAGAAAAAAAAAATTCCTGTTCTGAATATCTAAGCTAAATACTAATTCAGTTGTACAGCTTTACATAATATGATGTATGTAACGTTAATGCGATATGTCTCGTTTTAGAGTCAAAACGCTGATGTTGCGAAATTCACAATTTTAGCCTTTTCCTAAATGTGCCTTTAATTTTTATACTGTATCAGCAAACATAAAGAAGTCTTTCAAATGATAAAGAGAATATCACTATACATATAATTTTGAATCCACCCTAGAACCACAACCCTTACTGCCTAGGATCATGAAATTTACCATTTTGGTAAAGAACTACCTACTCCTTTTAAATATTCATTTGGTTTCCGTTTGGTTTCCATAGCATTAAAGAAACTTTTATTTAAGGCGGTATTATACATCATCATAATGACTGACTTCCTTTTACACCATAAATGAAAATATGAATATCACTAATATTTGTCTATCCATTTCAAATTTCATTGCCTAGCTCAGAAGCTCAGCAAGTTATCAAGTCGACTGCTGAACTGTAAATCTCGGGTTCGCGTCTAGCAGGCGTTTCATTTTTCTTGCAAATTACTTTTTACTAAAATTGCATTTCTTCCATGAGTAAAGTAAATTTAAAAACTTTCTATTTCAAAATATTGTTTTACATATCCTCCACTTTTCATCCACATCAAATTTTCCCGGTAGCATTCCTCCTTAAAACACAAAAATACAATATACCAAGTTTGGCCCTGCGCCCTGATACCAAATCTCCATGTCCCAGGGATCATGACATTTATAATTTGGTAGCGGCTTTCCCCTTCTACATCAGTATGCATTTAGTTTTTCTTTCGGATGTGCAGTATAGAGAAGAAAAGTTTTGAAATGTGGTCATTTTTTGTCCTGCTCCTAAGAACCCAGGAAGGCAGGAGTAATGAAATTTACAATATGTTTCATTCCAAATCTGAAAAGAATTGGAATGGCAGTTATCTAGCAGAAGTTAGAAATGATTAATTGTTTAAAAGTCCTTTCACGAGCTATTCAAACGCTATAGCTTATATTAACGTTTTTCAGAAAAACATGAAACTCCCAGGCCAAGGTCTTAAGGTAAAACATTTTATACTAAGAGAAGATCTTTTCAGAAGGGTACACACCAAGGCCTTATCATTAATGATTCAGAAGTTATTGTCAGTGTAAATTATTTCAAACGTAGGTCAAACGCCAAAGTAGGGAAAAGAATTTGTTACATATGGAAAGGTCTTGTGCAAAGGATTACACACGTGAAATATAAAAGCTCAGTCCTATCAATAATCATTACCTAGGTTAAAGTTTTTCAAAAGTAGATCATAAGTCAAGGTGAATGTCGCAAGATATTTTTTTTTATACCAAACAAAGCTAATATCACAACGAATACAAATGTTAAATATGAAAGCCCTTTCACAATCCATTCCAACGTTATTGGCAAGGCTGACATTTTTGCGTACCAACAGAAAAACAGACAGACCAAAAACTATATGCCTCTGAATTTCCTATTACGGGAGCATTATTACAGGAGAGCATTATTGCAAAAAGATCAATTGAAGATGGAAATTCTATATAGTTATTTCTTGACAGTGCAAATAATACCTCGATACATATCAAATTAGCAAAACATATTTTTGTGGTGCTCCTAAATATCTACACATAACCTTAAATCCCTACGATGTCCTGTGCTTGCCACAAGGTGTCATGTTCTGAACAAAGTTGAATCTATATTTCAAATGACAAATGATATAATGATTTGTATTATTCACAAATACAACCTGCAAATAGGGTCGAATATTGTCCGGCATGTTTCATTCCAATTGCTGGGGCGTTCTTGTCGTGTTGGCGTTGGTCGCATGCGGATTGCTCCGTGTCTGATCAAGAGATAGGGCTCAGATTTAACTAATCAACAGGAGATGTTTACTCTTCTTGGGCACCTGATCCACCTTTGGTATCCCCAGGCTTGTTCTCAATTTGTATTCTTTATAGGAGTCATAATCTTAATTTTCATCCATTTTTCTCTTCAACCTTACGGCTTCTGAGATTTTTTTTCTATTCAATATATCTCTATGCTTTTATATGTCCATTATGATCCTTACCTGATCCCGGCATGGATTATAATGAACAAAATCGAGGTTTTCTGACAATAGAGTTTTTCTGGTTGTTGTGATCCAGTGGTTCTTGCGATGGTTTGACCAGACCCTGTTCTATTGTCGCTGCATTTATAGGCCTTGTGGGGACCCGTATTATTAGAATACATTCTCAGTACCCCTTGCTTGTCGTAAGAGGCGATTAAATGGGGCGGACCTTCGGATGAGACCGTAAAAACCGAGGCCTCGTGTCATAGTAGGTGTGGCACGATATAGATCCTTCCCTGCTCAAAGGCCTTAAGCGCCGAGCATAGGCCTAAATTTTGCAGTCCTTCACCAGCGATGGTGACATCTCCATATTGGGGAAAAATGCTCGAGAGAGACGTTAAACAACATAGAATCAATCACTGTCTTTATTACAGGTACTCTTTCCTGCAAGGGGAAATGATCCCTCACTTGAACACGTGGACAGAACATGAACATTATGACTTAATTTCCCATGTACTTTTTCCTTTTTTGCATAAATCTGTTTTCTCGGCCTGGGATAAAAAGGAATTTTTCTTTCTTTAAATTGTGAAATGTTTGTGTGCATTATTTTGTACGGTAGACAACCTGAAATGATTTTAAGATCTATCAATTTTTGAAGTTACAAAATATAGGGAGTGAAACAGCGCCTATTTAAAGAGAGTGGCTTACTTTGACACACATATATGCAATCTATTAAGCTGGCAACTATCCTGTACAGAAACTAATAAAGTCTTGTTTTTCTCCAATACTGTAACTTTTTCCAATACTTGGAGATCAATTTGCCAGAATACTTAGAGACCAATACTTTTCTTTCTGCTGAACACACCTGCGACTCGTCTTAGAGTTATGCGAGGACTGATTCGTTATGAACAGCAGTTCTCGAATACATCAGGCGTACCTAGCTAAAGGAATCAAATGTGTTTATAGATTTAATAATATTATCACTATTTTGATGTAGGCTTGTGAAGATAATGGTCTGCTCTGAACATTAAATTACATTATCCCAAGCTCTGCCGATACAAGACGATGTATATCGCTCCATAGTTCAATCTTCCAAGTATCCTATGGTTTTTTTTTGTGCACAACGCGTCCTAGTAATAAACATTGATAAAAACCTTTGCGTAATGAAGATTCAGGCATACGAGTGTCTATCGATTGTATGCATTTTGTTTCTATAATGCAGCGATCGTAACTAGATTTTACTGGCACTCAATTTTTAATGACATATGTATTTTTGGTAAGCTGTCCAAGGAAATGTGATGAGAACTCGGGCAATATATTTTTTTTTTTTTTTTGCTTTCTCCAAAGCAATACATCCCTTCCGCGATGCCGTCTCTTGGATTGCCAACATTATTAAGTAAAGACATAGGAAAACCTCATAGAACTGAGAGAACGACACCGTAACAGATTTTTAATCATGCACTAAAACAAATTTGAAACAGAATATATACTTCTAAAAAAAAATCTATGATATTTCTCTATTATGAAAAATATCAATAAAAATGTCAAATGCAATACAATACATTACAATACAATACAGTTAATAAACATATTTTCAGTTTTGCTCCAACTTACACGATATGCATCAGTGGCGTAGCTGCCATTAGGCACTCAAGACACGTGTCTACACATAATATTTATAAAAACAACAATTAAAATGTTAAAACACCAGGTTTTCGCTTATCAAAAGTCACATGTGCCTAGCATTTGTTCCCAATTGATCTCAAAATCGCGAAATCTGTTTTCCGTCGCGGCTTCGCTCCCCTGCACCCACCGCCAAGGCGCTGTCCTAGACCCGCTGGGGAACTTTGGCTGCCCCCAGACCCCTTGCCTTAATTGGTGCCTATACTTCCGCAGGGTCCTAGCTACGCCACTGTGTAGTATATCTTCTAAATCAATTTCAATTGTATGTGCTTTGATACCTCAAATATATGACATGATTATCCAGTAAACCGATTTAACAGTAAAAAATTGTATGATCAGATAACAGGTATGTTTCATTGAAGAAAAATATACAATAATCAAACAAAACTCTCCATATACGTTTTGGGCACATCACCTTCACTAAGATGCACGACATGTCCCTTAACGGGGGTTACATGATGACGAGGTTCCGGTTCCCCATATCCATGCACTGTATGTGAGACGCCATTTGTTTCCATGTGAAACTGTCGTTTCCGGTATATGTCAAATAGTTTGCGCACGATCTCAGTCGCCATGACAGTATTTGTATTAGCTGTGATCACCTTTAGAAGGAAAATACCATCCATGCGAAGATATTTTTCTACAAATCGTTTTGTTAATTTTTGCGTAAATAAATCCTTATTATCCCTGTCATAAGCGTCAATGAATTTAAGGTATTTCTTAATGAAACTTTTGCGGTTGTTTGGCACTGCTATAAGGAGTATAGAGTATAGTACGTTAAAGAGAGTGAGTACCGCCACTATTGTGATCCAGAACCAGAGAAAGATGAAAAATTTCTCGTTATAGAGATTCACAGGAAGAACACATTGGAGGCTCCATCGCTGGACATTGGTCATCTGTCGGAGATCAAAGTCACATAAGGTCACCCTTGGGAAACGTTGTGTTCTTGACCAGTCATTTTCTGTCAGAATTGACTGAATGACCTCGTATCCGTAGATATAAAACTTGTCACTTCCCAGAAATTCATTTAGAAAGAAAAGCTGACCAACAGCGTTCAACAGATACAGGCATTTAGTAAAGAGACACAGAAACACGAGATAATTTCCATAGTGTCGCCCAATTCCTATCTCAAAGTGGTTGGCAACTTTTGTGCGGTGGGTTTGAAAACACCCTGCCCTGTGGTGAGATGTTTTACTCATCCACAGATCTACGAATTTCGCCACTGAGTGAAGCTTTTTGTCACGATCCTGGGGTGTATCATTCTGTGTCATTTTCACCAAATCTATCATCTTTTTCAAACCGATACCAGAATGGGTGTACGCAAAATATTTCCATATATTCCTTGGCATTTTGAAAAGGAAAGCCATAAAAAGAAGAATCAATGGAACCCATTGATAATATGTTATTTCGTCAGTTCTTCTCACATCATAGTTTGAAGGTATGGGCTTTGAGAATGGAATATGGTAAGTGTTCGACACCCAGCATACGTAGTTTGTGTAGACAACCTCGTTTTCAGTAAACTCCGTTGGACAGAAGCAGTGGATTGGATCCCCCACATATTCGTTTGTTGCTACAGTGATTTGCATAAACAGAAGGAAGATCACTGTATAGTAGTGACTGAGACGGTCTATGTAGTTGTCATCGTGCACAGATCTCAAGCCCTGATAAACCCCTACAGGTCCTAAAATGTGGTCCAATCTGGAAAAAAAATCACTAGTTCAGACGCGTACTCTACTGTGTGGTTCAATCAATATTATATAATTCTGATACAACTGTTTTGTATTCTTTTGATTGACTAATGTACTGAGGTGTGAGCTGTAAAAACGAGCATTAACAAGATCGACAATTTTCCATTGTGACGTCATAATAGAATGACACAAAAACACAATGTAAATTGCAAACATTTGTGCCGTATTTCATATAACAAACTCCACAAAATAAGACATAAACATCAAGCAAAATGCTGAACTGCATTAGAAAAGGATTAACTTTCTTCTCATTTGATATTCGTGACCGTTAATGCTGATATAACGTGAGGCCAGTAAAACTCGGTCTGCGGCCGTTAAATCAGCATGAACAATCACAAACAAGAAATGAAAACAACAGTTATATATGTACTTCATGGTCCAGCCGATCTGAACATGTGATCCTGCTTGAAATGAAAGAAAAATACAGGTACAGATATCAATATACATACACGTATTGAATGTCTGCATGTATGCACATCTTGTGGGTCCTAAGATGTAGTCCTATTTAACAACATACTTGTATAAAGTTACTGACTCCATAAAGAAATCCAATGGTAAGACTTGGTATTATTTTGCTTTTTGCAAGTCGGAAGTCACGAGATAACTTGTATCCAAGAATGACGGGAAACTGGACAGACGTATATTGCAGGTATTAAAGTTTAGTCACACAAAAATTAAAGTATTTCAAATGTTGAATATGTCACAGGAATATTCCCTTACAAATAAATTCATTTTTTGAAAATTCACGAGGACATGAACAGAGACGCTTCATGCCAGCAGACTTCATGAAACACCAAGACTGTCCATACCCTAGAGTATTTCCATTTTTTAAAAAATAAATGTATTCATTTATCTCCAAAGTAAGCTGTCTTATACATAAATATGTATATTTTTGTTTTGAAGTTTTAATAGATGACGCTGTTCTGTTAAGTTGCTGCACTATGCATGTAGGTAATCAAAATCTTTGTAATGTAACTTCAATTTCAAAACCTATAACATGTTCTTCCAATGTATATTTCCCTATCAAACTGACATTCAATAAAACGATCGAAATCGGTAGCTAATGACATTAAACCGCAAGAACAGACAGACATCAACACCATTATACAAGCGGTGCACACGGTCAACGTGTATTAGTACATTCGACTTTGTTTCAAGTTGAACATAAGAAAATATTAATTATATCTATATACTGTTGCTTGAACAGCGAAAATTCTTCCTGAAACACATTAAACGTCTTCAAACAATGCATGGTGCCATGACAGTTCCATTTGGCACTGTAATACGTCATATTAGACACAAGTCAACAAATGGAAGCAATTTCATAGTACTTACAAAGTAACTAGAGGCATGGTTTACACGTCGAAAGTCCTCCATTTAAACAAAGACAGGAAAAGCATCGCTCCTCGTTCATGTAGGAAACTTAAGCCATCGCTATCGACTTACAGAAGAACCCAAAGTTCGATCTCGGCCAGAAATTACGACCATGAATAACAATCCGTGTTCACAGCCGAGTAGGTTCCTCAGTCTTGTCTTAGACCAGTGCCAGTATTTAGAGATTAATTAAGCGATACACAATTACTCCCCGTATGATTGTAGACTTGTTAAGATAATAATACCTAAATGATGTGGGATTTAACATAATAGATCCCCCATTCAATGAAGATTTAAAACACTCAAATGCATAGTGCTTTACTGAATAGCAACCCACGATTTGACAAGAATTGATCCATGCATTCAATTATAGATGCTATCTAAGATGGACCTGTTTAATATCATTACACCTTCAGTTTTTGACGGATCTCGTAAATTTGTCATCGATATAAAACAAAAATATTTTATCTTTGTTAGAATTAAAAATTGTTTTATCTTTAAATCCCACTCGAGAAATGGACTCTCCCAATGAACCCATTCCGTGAAATCCTGCGACATTTATCTAAATATTGTCTAAATTCATAGACACATTACACCCTATATACAATAAATTGTTGTCATCAAATGGTGGAAAAATACTTTATAGGAGTTAAATGATGTTTTAGGCATGACCAAATAGTTATGTTGGAGTTACTTCCCTTATTCCACATTTTACTAAACTGTTATAATCTAATTTGTTCAGTTAAGGGTTGATTCACTTCTTTTTATTGCTCCATATTTCAATACGTATACATTTTTCTCAACATTTGCAGTTTAGTTTAAGTGTTAGTTTGCATTTGTTGTATCTATTTATTTTTTTAATTTAATTTTCATTTCATTTCTATCCAAATATTCTGTCTTCTTAAAGAAGGGAGAGGTTGTCCCGAAAATTTGATAGTTTCAAATTGCCAGCATTGTTGGTCATATATATATATATATATGTTGGTCATATATATATATATATATATATATATATATATATATATATATAAATGGCATATTTAAATTCCATATATGTGAGCACGCTGATAAAAAAACCAAACAACTATAGATATGACCCTTCAAACTCTCGTTCTCGTTACAGATACATTGAACAATTACAAAACATGCAACCATAGATGAAGACAATTTTTAAGGAGTTTCCGTTTAACAACGATATACGCATGGTAGTATTTTAAAAAATCGTACTTAATTTGCACTTTTAGAGGACGAGCTTGGTCATTTACTTATGATAAGGTGATTACAAGTTTAAAGCCAATACCAGTGACGGGTTCAAAGGTTAGGGCACGTACTATAATGATTATGAAAAATGATTAATACACGTTGTCTTTGAATTATAAGACACCAACTGCTGAGAGTTACACACTAGAATGCAGAAATTTCATTTTATCTTTTTCATTTTGCTAAAGCAACAGGAATGAAAAAAGTTAGCAACTGTAAGACAATACAGTGTGGATGTGTTCTTATATATTTTTTTCCAGTTATCGGAAAGGCGAAGATGACGCATGTATTCCGCTTTTCAGTTGTCGTAAATTAAAACGGGAAATGTGTACAGTCCTCGGAAGATGTACTGTCGGTCATCACAGATGTGGAGATAATGTATAATTTTCAATTTCTTCAACAACTTTGAACTAATTTCATCAATGTGGTACCAATATACTTCAGGACGATGTCCATGGGTAAATTGAAGATTGAGAGGCATAATTCAGCTTGTACCAAAGGAGTATTTTTTTTACCATTATTGTCAACAGTTGTGGAATTTCTGAGGGACACATTTATCTTTATAAAATGACAGGGCAGGATGTAAATGAATAAAGCTGATGAAATCAGTATACAATCCATTGGAACTACATCATAAATTGTACCTGAATCCGCACGGCTTTGAGATTTTGAGATTCGGAGGTAGTTGTGGATTAATATTAAAAATCAAGGAAAGAATATATATATATATATATATATATATATATATATATATATATATATATTTATATATATATATATATATATGTGTGTGTGTGTGTGTGTGTGTGTGTGTGTGTGTGTGTGTGTGTATATATATATATATATATATATATATATATATATATACTCTGAATCCTTGCAAAGTTTACAAGACATTAAAGTTAACTCGAATTTCAATTGCAATAAAAATAATTGCTTTCATTACTTGCAGCAAGTAGAATATATCTGTAAAACATTTCCCGAAGAAACACACACCTATCTGGAATTGGAGCCCAAGAACAGAAACTTACTGGAAAACTAGAACCGTGCAAATGTGACGCGAGCAGTGGGTCTAGATACATCCTCCTAGGTAACGTAGAAACATATATTACATTGTAGAATGAAAGCATGAAATATTGGTTTGAAAAATGAAATCTATATTTCTTAATAAAATGGAGCATGAGATATCTGATCTGAATTTTACACATATTCTCATATATTTCATTTTGTTTAGAATTCATTTGTTCATTCATTAGTTATTTGAAATTAGCGTTGAACTTTACGAGCGTTTTACTGTAATTTGATTTTTTGCTTTTTTTTTTTTTTTTTTTAGATGACAGATTGTTTTTGTATTCATTTCATCAAGACGCGTTTTCACCCAAAGACTTAGATTATCTCCCTTCGATCATGTAGCGTCTTCTGCACAATGATTGCTTTTTTCTCTTCCGTCAGAAATACAGAGTTGCAAATCATTGGGAGAGGGGGCTATCCTATATAGTCATGAAGAGATTGTCACAGAAATTTCTTATAACACAGTCAAACTAGAACCTTCAATTTTAACCATGAAGTCTACATGATTTTATTGTCTGAATGTAAAGTCAAATCTAAATTGGAGGATAGTTACATTCTGAATTATGTTAGAAAAACGAGGAATTATGTTCACGATCTATTAATATTAATATGTGCTAGCGCAACTTAAAAAATGTCGATATCTTGATTTTCTCCAAGAATAGGATTCAATTTACATGTCTGACGTGATTCAAACATCTTTATTTATTTTGATAATAAGGTTTTTATTATGAGGAGGTAGGTCTTTATTAACAATTCATGCAACAAACATGCTATTAGGTTTAGTTTGACCTGTGGGGATCCGGGTTAGAATAGATCCTCAGTACTCTTTGCTTGTCGTAAGAGGCGACTAAATGGGGTGGTCCTTCGGATGAAACCGCAAAAACCAAGACCCCGTGTCACAGAAGGTGTAGCACGATAAAGATCCCTCCCGGCTCAAAGGCCGTTAGCGCCAAGCATAGGCCTAAATTTTTCACCCTTTACCGACAATGGTGACGTCTCCATATGAGTGAAAGATTCTCGAGTGGGACGTTAAACAATATACAACCAAATAACCCTGGCTATAATTTGAATGCATACATTCCTTATTTTTTTTAATTTTGGGTGTGGGGGGGGGGGGGGGGGGGGGAACCCAGCCTGTATACGGTGGTATAAAGTAATATTTTGCTACTTGTATCTGTAGTTAAGTTGGAATTTAATTGCATCTGCATCGTATTGAGAGTTGAGATATAGATATCGGATTGATTATATCAATACTATATACAAACAAGCACGACTGTTTTAGTCCGAATTGCAACTATTCAACAGGGGATGCTTACTCCTCGTAGACCCTGATCCCACCTCTGGTATTTCCAGAGTTCCGTGTTTGCTTTCTTATAATTTTGTATTTTTTACAGGATTTTTGAGACTGATCACTGTTCGCTATCTTCCTATTTCATTCAACAAAAATGATATTCTGTGTCATGCCTCTAAGTTGGTAATTCAATATGTATTGTATTTGAAAAATATGAAAATGTTTTGAATTTTGATGTTTTTGATGTTAAAGAACATCACCATGATTAAGGTAACTCCATACTTGCATTTTATCCCATAAAAATATAGAAAGTGCTTTTTTTTCAACTAAAATAATTCCATGGCATTTCTTTATAAAGATATACGAAATGCCCGTGAAAAATAAAGAAAATCGATCGCATAATGGTATTGATAAAAAATCAATAAAAATCAATAAAACAGTTTTTGTCTTCGATTCAACATTGTGAAATGTGTAATTTATTATTCATGTATAACTTAGACGTTTGAAATAGTTTAACGGTATTGTTTTACAATACGTATTGGAAAAGACTCCTACAAAATTATTTTCGTATCATGCATAAATCTAAATAAATCTTGATTTTAAAATCACAGGAGGGTGGACTAAGTTCATTTAGGGTTTACTAATTTTAAAAATGCACGTTGATATATAACTTTTGTCAGAATACCCTGAAGGTTTCCACTTCTGTGATGATAGATGTTCCAGGAAAGTCATCTCATTGTAACGGAATAATACACTATGCAATCATTCAAATATGGTATCTCAGTTAACGCGCAGTAATACAATTGTTACATTCGTTCCCGTCTGGTGGAACCTTTACATTGGTTGAGCTCTTTGTTCTAATTCGTATGTAATAACTATATGACATTGCGTAAAACAATACAACAGCAAAAATAAAACTGAACCAATAGAATGTAAAGAACGAAGCAATGGTCATGTCATAAAAAAATCTGATATCCTTTAGCGCAGTAATTTGATATCTGTGACCAAAAAAAAATCAATCAAAAATCAGAGTACTTACATGTCCTGTCTAAACAATACGAATGCCATATTAATATCACGGGGTTATAGTCACATTTCATGAACGTCAAAAATCTCATAAACAGTCACAGAGTTGCCAGAACGGAACAAAAACAGACTGTCACTGCCATCACGACACCACTTTCTGTCGTTGTACACCTCGGTCCATTTTTTATTATTTTTTTATTCCGTGCCGCTATTGAAACGGGGTAGGATTTATCTACTTGATGAGGAAGTGACGTTGTGATGATCTTGCAGCCCTCGTACAGCGTGAGCAGCTCACCTGAGTGCAATAATGCATCTCTGAACGCTTGACTATGATGAAATATAACAAAGGAAAACGCTGCACCTGGTGATTATCATAAGTGGAGTGTACACAATCACGGATTGATGGATATTAATTCTGAAGGTAAATATGAAATTGCTGTCTTAACATCTTGCGTAATACTCGTTAATGCCCGACTCAATTGAGAAAGGTTGACAGCAATACAAAATGCGGCTTTCAAAAAGGTGTTCATGGCCCTAAAATGGGGTTTCTAATAAGTTTATGTTGTGATTAAATCTTTAATTGTCACACTTTGGGATGTCAATACAGACTTGCATGATCCATGATTTCGCTCTATTGTCCTATGACATGCAGAGGATGAAGAGAGAAGAAAGCGTCTACACAAAGACACGCCAGTCCAGGGCCACCACACTTAGAAATGAATCCTGCTATTTGAATTAGATTTCAATAGTGAACATTTTCTAATATTCATTACTTATCTCAACAGCCTTTTAAATTGAACATTAATATGGATATTGCACGGAAACGATAAATATTTGGCTAGACATGTTAGTGACTTTGAGAAGGTTGTTACATATTTCGACAAACCCAACAAAGTACTTCATATATTGCCTAACACAATCTAAGCACGCTGTTGGTTCTTTGCTTTTCTCCTATGCTGAACATTTCCATCAAATGAATGTCATACTTATCAAACAATTCTATTTGTGGTGTTATTTGCCTTTTTGCAGTGCATGAATATCATAGGTATACGAAGTTGTGTTTAGTGCATTTTCGACAGGTACAATGGAAACCCAAGCTGGAAGGTGACCGAACATAAGATGTTATAATGACCGTACACAGCATGTGTTAATGATGTGATAATGACCGAACTCAATATGTTATACATAAAGAGTTGATGAAAGACATCTACGATGGATTCACCATAGAGAACCATAGACTCTGAAGTTTCACTTTGCAGATACTTAACTTTGGGTAAGTTTCATTTGTGTGTGTCTATTATCGCCAATAGATGGGTGTATTGCCATATACGGTATGCATGGCATAGTTTGGTGATACCCGGTATAGAACATGGAATGAGGTACACTATATGATAAAAGGTTATTGGGATGTAACAAGGAGATTTAAAATAAGATTATAAAGGTCCGCTGTCGATTCTTAAAATTGGCATGGTGTAATTAGAGGGTATTATGATCTTTTGTTGGTCTTCATTTACGAACAAGTACGGCAAAAAAATCATGGTCACTTGCTGGTCTTCATAAGAACATGATAAATTATTTTGGTTTTCTGTTGACCCTCAACAACGGACAAGTTAAGCAAATGAGAGAATTATTAATGTTTTACTGTCTTCTTTGTTAAGGATTTTGTGGTCTTGTGTTATCAACTAGGAATAGAGCATGAAAAGACGACATCATATCTTTTTTTTTTCTTCATCATCAACAAAAAATAGATATAGAAGAGAGTATCATTTTCTTCTGTTGTTTATGAATAAATAACAAAATATAACATTTTTTCATGGCATTTTCAGAAATAGGTCACAGGTGTGTGTCGTAGATATATGTCACAGGAGGGTGTCGTGGAAATATGTCACATTATGGTATCGTAGATATATGTCACAGGAGGGTGTCGTAGATATATGTCACAGGAGGCTGTCGTATAAATATGTCACAGGAGGGTGTCGAATTTCATCCATTATTTGGTACTTCTCCTACAGTTGGTGACGTCTCAATATGATTGAAACTTTGTCGACGGATCATGAAACAAATAATCAACCAACCATTAGGTACAATTTAGATTTGAAGCTTTAAAATAAGGAAACTTGCACTCTATTTTGAGAAATAAAACATAATTAAGCTTCAATGAAATTGCACCATCTACAGGGAACTCAAAACTACCGTCTTGTCTTAACTTGTTCAATCTCAACGTTACATGTATCAAGATTTAACTAACCTGTGTAGAAGAAGGGTCACTTCGTGTGAAAACCATGAGGAGGTACCTCAATTACTATTGTTTTAAATGAAAGACCAATCTCTACTACTTCCATGGTAAAGTTTAAAACGCAACCTAAGAGTTATTTCGTTATCCAGAAAATCTAGTGTTAACTATCACTGAATCTTCGTTTATTACAAAAGCTTGATTACCGATCGTAATGTTTGTATGTAAACGAAAGTATGAAGAAACTGTATAATGTACAATTAATAAGTAAGTGAATTAGTCTTTGAATGAATATACTTCGTATATCCATTTCTTCAATGTCCCATTTGAAAATCCTACTCTCATGTAAAGATGCCAACAGCTGTCGACATATTTGTTAGCTGACCTGTTTTAGTTCACTTGAGCTGAAAGCTTAAGTGAGCTTTTCTGCTCACTCGTTGTCCATTGCCTGTCTCTCCCTCCGTCTATCTGTCAACTTTTCACATTTCCGATTTCTTTAAGAACCACTAGGCATATTTCAATCAAATTTGGCAAAAAGCATTCCAAGGGAAAGGAAATTGACGTTGATTCAAATGAAGGGCAACACCCTTTTCCAATGGGAGATAATAACGAAATAGCAAAAATACACTGACAAATTTAAGAAAAATCTTCATCTCCAGAACCGACGTGCTAATTTCAATCAGACTTTGTACAAATCATTCTTGGGTGGAGGAAATTCATGTTCGTTCAAATTAAGGGCCATGTCCCCTTCAAAGGGGAGATAATCACAATTAAAAACTAGGGTTGGGTTATTTAAAAATCTTCTCAGGAACCACTGACCCAGAAAAGTTCAAATATACATTGCAGCTTCCTGATGTAGTGCAGATTCAAGTTTGTTAAAATCATGGCCTCCGGGTTTAGGGTGGGACCACAATATGGGATCAATGTTTTACATGCCAAAATATAGGGAAAAATCTTTAAAAATCTTCTTTTTCCTAGAACCTCTAGGCCATTTCCAGTCAAACTCGATACGCAAGAGCTTGTTCTGAATATGATCAATTTTTAAATCGAAACAGGCTACTGATAGACAAGCTTCTGCTACAGGTGTTTCAACAATCTCGTTTAAAGTCGGGACTTTACAAATTCTATTGCCGTTATAACGATTTACTTTGCCAATACAACTTACCATTGGGCCAAATGCAATATGTGACGTGTTTCATTCCAAATTTTAGACCGTTCGTTACATATTGACTTTGACTACGGATTATTCCGTTTACATGATCAAGATATAGGGCTCACGGCCGGTGCTACTGGTCGACAGGAGATGCTTACTACTCCTAGGCACCTCTGGTATATCTAGGGGTCCGTGTTTGCCCAACTCTTAATTTTGTATCCTTTATAGGGACTATGCGATTGACCTCTGTTCGTTATATTTACCCTTTCATATTTGCCCCTATAATTTGTGGATGACAGTGACATGGGACCTGAGGCTCCGGAGTCTTACAACTCACTATTTCACTCTTAAGCTAAGTCAATAAAGTTTTACTGAATTAATAATTGTTGTGAAATTAATTAAAAATTTCCTTTTCGATAAACTATCTTGAAACAGCAAAGAAGTGAGTATAGTGGTGGAAACGCGTTGGTGGATCTAAACCAGTGCGATGCAATATTATATATTGATACTGTGATTTTCTGCGTTTGGGCTGGTGATCATCTATTAAGTATAAATATCAAGAACAACCAAGTAAACGCTAATCCCAGTGAGAAATTTAGAAATATGTTTACGTATAAATGAAAATGTTATCATCTGAAAAAATATATTCTATTTTGTTTTGAAACTTAGTGTTTAGCTGACGCGAAATATATTACAACACGTTATCTTGATATCCATTACACTTTATTTTCTAATCTTTATTTGAAGACAACATCTATTTCCAGCTCAGAATTCCATCATGAGTTTACCCGCAGATAGGCAAAGTCCTCAAAAATCCATTATGATCACCAAAGATCTGACAGAAAATCCTGTATGTTGTGTACAGGTTTTGAGTATTTAATTTGGCGAAATCAAATGTATGATAAATTACTCGTATATATAATATTATTTTAACCAACTTTATTTTCATTGCTGCTGTCAGCTTCGTTTATCTCCGAATCTTATTAATGTTATAAGATATAAACAGAATGTCTTTTCTGATCTAATAAACATAAAGATGTTTACAAGACAATAGAATCATTGTTAACAATTAGAATATATATGATGCAGTAAGTTGATAAAAATCACATTCATGTTGTATAAATTTCCTTTAAAAGATGAACATATAGTGAACGAATCGAGATATGTAATGAAATGATTTGGAAACTCATTAAATTTAAATTCATACCCTTTCCTTACCCTGCCACTTCCTGTCCTCTATATATTTTTGTTTTTAGCTTAAATACCTTTAGTCGTTATAATAAGATTAGTCAGCCTAAATTTAGATATCATAACAACGAGTAATTCACTTATTTGTTCTTTGAAATAGAAATTAAGTTATCTTTCTTTTTATTCCAGTGCTGTATATAAATGATATGTTACTGATGCTGACTAAGTCTTTGTGTGAACATATTCCTGATAGGAGAAAGCGTCAGGAATGCCAGGGTGGACAGATCGGAAAAAGAAGAAGAAAAAGAAGGAGAAGAAAAAAACAAGAAAAAGAAGAAAAAGAGGGAGAAAAAGAAGATAAAGGAGAAAAAGAGGGAGAAAAAGAGGGAGCAAAAGAGAGAGCAAAAGAGAGAGAAAAAGAAGATAAAGGAGCAAAAAAAGAGGGAGAAAAAGAAGAAAAAGGAGAAAAAGAAGAAGAAAAAGAGGGAGAAAAAGAAGGAGAGAAGAAGAAGAAGAAAAAGAAGAAAAGAAGAAGAAAAAGAAGACCAGAACAACAACAAGAAGAAACGAACAAAAAGAAGGAGAAAAGAAAAAGGAGAAGAAGAAGAAGAAGAATAGAAGAAGACGAGGAAGAGGAACAAGGAGGAGGAAGAGGAGAAGAAGAAGAAGAAGAAGAAGAAGAGGAAAAGAACAACAAAAGGAAGAGGAAGAAAAAAAAGACGAAGAAAAGAAGAGGAAGAAGAAGAAGAAGAAGAAGAAGAAGAAGAAGAAAAGAAGTAGAAGAAGAAGGTGATGATGAAGATGAAGAGAAGAAGAGAAGAAAAGAAGAAAAAGAAGAAGATATATTTCAAAATAAAACTTATGGTAAAGGTGAAAACATTTTTATTTATTAGGTAAATATGAATTTGATTTTTTTTTTTATCTTTTACTTGTATGATATGGAAATTTATTTACGAAATAAATTGCATTTTTGAAAATACACGAGGGTATGAGCAGCGACACTTTACCCCAGGATTTCATGAAGTGCGTAAGTCTCATGTATTTTCAAAAATGAATTCATATTTTCATATTCTACATTCATTAGATAGTCATACCACTTTCATCAAGATTCAAACATGTACGCCATTGAATACACGCATTAATGAAACGGCTGTCATTTTAATTTTTTCAAGGATATCGAAGGTCAAAAAAAAAAAAAAAAAAAAAAAAAAAAAAAAAAATAAAAATAATGGGAAATGTAAACATTTAGTAATAATGATTTTATTGGTGTGCATCATGTACTTATCAAAACTACCTAGTCTAATCCCCTGTAATGTATACCGACATGTTACCCACATCTCCCCATTTCTCATAAAAATATCCTGCAGAAGGTAAAATGCCAAGAGATATTATAAAGGTCTGACATTCTGAATTATTCATCAGTCTTATCATTACAATACCCGATCTGTTTCTTACAAGAGATAAACACACGTTGAATATATCGGTATAGTTGATATTTTATGATTTTTTTTATGGAGAAGTATACAAGAATTGTTTCTTTATTCTAAAGTTCTGCGAAGTTCAGCGAATAAAACATGTATATATTGAAATAATCAGAAAGAAGAGTGTATTAAACGTTCGTTTTTGTTAAATTGAGAGTGTTTAGTATGGAAAAATATCATTTTAGAAATGAATTTCATTTCTGAAAATACATCGACGCCTTACCCCAGAGATACTTCACGGAGTGCGTAAGCATGTTCATACCCTCTTATATGTTCAAAATTGAAATTTATTTTTCATATTTGCATTTTACTTTGATTTCCCACACCCTAGAATAGTCGTACTATATTTTTTCAAGCTCCATACACACATTATTCACAGTCATGAGGCAATGACCAACGTTACTTTTAGTAAAGATATCGAAGGTATAAGCATTGGAAATTAAATGGCCTGGTCACCACACGTGCTGTTAATGACCAGTGACTAATTACTATTCGTGGTCAGATCTGTTTGATATACATAGAGATGTCAACTACTTTCATAAAAATCAAAATTGATTCTTCTCGGCCATTTATGACCTTTAATCCATATAATCCTTTTTTTTATGAATTAATGCCGGAGGTATGTTACGTAACCGATTTGAATATCTACACTGAGTCATCGATAAGCTATCAAATGAAATCAACAGAATAAATATAGTTGAAAGGGTTCAATTCTAATCGTATACACAAACTTAAAGATTCATTCTATTCCTTTTTTTATTTTTTTATTTGTCAATTTCAAAAGCAGTTTTCAATGGAAGATTCACAATGACGATGGTTCTGTGTTTTATTCATTAAAAGATGAACATATAATGGAAACTTTATACAGGGATAGAAATACATCACCTTTACAATAGAATGTAAATTGGATTTTAAACTGCCTATCCATATTGCCCGTTTCTTTGAATTTCTTCTAGATGATGCCGAAGAGTGTGACATCTTTAGCAAATGTCTTACAAGATGGGGTGGTTTGGACGTCCCGATGTTAACAATATACCATGTACATTCATTATTCGTGTCAAAACTAAATATCATAGACAATGATGCATACCGAGACACAGAATAGAACTGCATACATATTTCATGATTTGATAATATACGTATATTCTGCCATCCCGTCAAAAGTCAAAAGTGGGAGTACTTACAGTTTGAACCGCAACATGACGTGGTATCTATTTCATCTCCAGATTTCAGCTCATCTTCACTGTGTTTTGCATGTGTCTGTATACGGGACGGTACCTATTGATACGAAACAGTGATTGAAGTGGCCGCCATTTTCTTTGTAGGCTCTTGTTTTTCCTGCAAGAAGCAGCGTTAATAACAGAGATAGATCACGGCAGACGTTCTAATAATGTCTTAATAGATAATACTCACGAACTCCTCATACGATCGCCGAGTAACACAAATAATCTATATGGAAAAGAGGGAAAATGTCGTTCTTTGCGATGGTCAAATTAACCCAAAGACCGTGACGTCACAATTTCAGTTTTGTTGGGTATATTTAAATTAATCCTTAGTAAAAACTTAAATGGAACGATCAAATTCACATTCTCGTGGCGATTCAGTTTCAGAATATTATTAGGAGTTTGGCAACAATGCGCCGTGAAGATTTTTAAAAAACTTTATTTGAATTTTACTCTTTAAATTATATTTTTGTTCAGTTTCTTTTATGTACGTGTTGAAGGACTGCATACTATAATGGGTTCTAGATCCGCTTTTTTAAAATAATATTTGTATTCTCAATTAATAAATGCGTACTTTTCTGCAAAGCATTTTAAGCACCAAAACTTTATAAGAGCCATTGGTTTAATGTCTGTCACTATGTATATTTGTTCAGTGTGTTTTACTTTTCTTTTCTCCAACAGCGTCCTTGGCAACATGAGATTTCTGTTGTCTACTGGTTTTAAAAGGCGTAAAACCCGGTAGAATAAAAAAAGAGAAATTTACTGAAAAGGAGCGATTCTAAGCTAGTCCAAAAATACACCTAATTACTCTCTCGCAAACACTTTACCTTTAATAAAAAATTTAAAGAACGAGATTTTTGATCTGATTATTTTTTCAAGTTAGCTGTTAAAAGACCATGGACCAGAACTTCCCATAATGTCTTGGTACACAAAGTAATTGAAAAGATTTGACAAGTTTCAACATTCTAAGACCCCATTGAAGTTAATATCAATTTGACCAGTGTGATAATATTTGCTAAAGTTTGATATCAAATATTTATATACTAAAGTACATTTTTTTTTTATTTTGATTGTAAAATTATAGAAATCTGTGAATGATTCAGAAGATGTACCTAATCAACATAGAATTCTTTACATAAAGTCAGACATCTCAAATGAAATGATATGTTACCGTTAGGGTAGATATATTTAATTTCTACCAAGACCGGGGAGGATGGACTCTCCCCAACTACATGAGCGTCCTTCCTCTACCAAGCGAATAAAGATGTTTATTTAAAAACATATGAAAAACCCCTCTGTAGTGTAATGATATTTGCACTGTATGATAAATAAATCTTACTAACTTTCTGTTTAATAGCATCTTGGGGGTATGCTAAAGTTTATTTAATGAAACCCATATTAACATTGACATGTATCAAAGAGCATATCATAACAATACCATATTGTATAAAATCCTAATCATTAACAGATTAAATATTTCAATATTCGCATAATTAAGGAATGAAGCTAATTTTGACCTATGTTTTACGATATAATGTAACTTGGTGCAGTTTACGCTTTATAAGCCGGATTATTAATAAGCGTAAACTGCACCAAGTTACATTATATCGTATAACATACGTCAAAATTAGCTTCATTCCTCATAATTTAATTTAAAAGACAAAACTAAATTGTGCAAGTCTTAATTCATGATTTAAATGTAAAATAAAAAAATGCTTGCACCGCACAATGATTCTCTTAGCAACATACTGACAAAGTCTCGAACGTGAAAGATACCATCCTGGTTCTTCGCATAACTGGAATATGTACTTTGTTCATGAAATTTGAAAACGCAAGATGGAGTTTGCAACGAATCTTGATAACAGAAGATATGTGTGGGCTCCATATTTAGGCCTGATGTTCCTTCACAACCCACGATAGACTTTGAAGTCACTCTGACAGAAAGTGAAAGTTTAGATCTGGCATCAAACAAAATACATCACGTAGGAAACCAGAAAGTGCAATAGAATTTGCGATTTAAACATTTTTTGATTTCATAAAAGTGTTAAACCACCTTACAACTCACCATAGCATGCAATAAAACCCAACACAGTAAATATGTGTAAACAATTCACTGCTCTATGTCAATCGATGGGACGTGACGTCATGTGATATATATTTTGTAAGACATGACGTCTTTTTGTACTTATATAGGCAAACAAAGCAATCTCTCTCTCTCTCTCTCTCTCTCTCTCTCTCTCTCTCTCTCTCTCGTAGAATATTTTTATAATGAAACCGCAACTTTGCAAATAACCCTATTTGATTAACATTATTTCGCGTATGATATCGTTGTGTTAGAATTTGTATAGAATTTTTATTAGTATTTTGTGTATTGTTACTTGTAAGGAAATATACGTCTTATTCGAAATCATGAAAAAAATGTGTCTAAATAAAAATGCATTTTATTGTGCACGGTGTTCAATTCATAGAAGCCTTCCAACTTTACATAGTAGTGCCGTCTTCGTTGTCAAGGGGGCGTTTCCCCATACCAAGTTACATTATACAATATAAACTAATTTTTTCAGCCAACCAAACTGCCTGTTGCAAGTAAAATTAAATTATTTGCTTCCTGTCTCCGCCGCCCCGCACTTTTGTCATCGGTACCAATACACTGAGATTGCTTGAATTGCCTATGATCAATAAAGCTGATCATTTGATGAAAAGCTTGCTATTACATTTTTTCATAGACATTTAAGTAAAATTTCTCAGGCATAATAAGTAGAGTAGTATGGTTGATTTTCACCGTGTGTGTTCATAGCATGTTAATCTAATCATAAAGCATTAGGAAGAGTTGGGAGGTCACCAGGAGTTGGAGCTCGAAACTTGAAGTGATTGGTTGCTGTCTTTAGATCCGGAAGAACCAAAGGTTTGTATTTCCTGTTGCATAGAAGAATCTCTTCATTTAGATCCGCCTTTCTATCATTTGTATAATGATACTGTCTTATATGTGGATAGTTATATATTAGACACAGTATAATCTACTGTATTGTGAAGGGGATCACACGTACATATAGGAATCCCCTTTCATGATCACAAGCCAACGAAATGTAACTTAATGGAAGGTTTTTTTTTTCTCCCGACGTGAAAAATGTATTGGATTTACGTCTAGACTTGAAATTTTTATAGAGCTCCATGCGCTAGCTAAAATAACGTCTATCTATAAAATGCATTCTTATTAAGTTTACTTTTTCTTTTTCCTGGATTTGTTAGTAATCTAATTTATATCATATGTGAGTGAAGAAATTCCAACAAAAATTACGACCACGTGACGAATGCCATGTAAAGTCAAGGACAGTTACACGGAATATGACGTCATCACATACACTGACGTTTTTGGATTTCTCGACTCCATATTTGTTCTTTTTAATCTTTAACTTGTCAATAAAATGTGGTCAGCTCTGTTCAAACTTCCGTATTTTGATTGTTTAAAATGAATCAACAATAAATGAGAAGTGGTAAATCTAATGTAGGTTACCCAATGATTTCAAGCAGTAGTTCTCGAAAAGTGACTCGATTAAATCAGAATCCACAGCTGATGATACACTGAAATACTCTTCCTATTGAATCCATTGAAAACTCTCATAAAAAAAATAAAGGTAAAATAAAAGAGCATTTTGTCCCGTTTTTCCCGGAACGTTCATTAAAACGAAACACTTTTAATGTTTCAAAGTAGAGTACTGGAGAATATGCCGGTAGAAAATTATACATATATTGGCAGTCTCTATGGCATCAAGTATGACGTCATAAACTGGGAGATTTTACAGTTTTTGCCAAACCAATATAAGAAACTTAACGTTGTTAAACGTCACTCTGATTCTACGCACAAATACTATGAAGTTGATTTAAAAAAAAAAATGTTGGAGTTCCTGATTGACAACATCTTCGTAGTCTTTGGTGATCAAGTCTTCTAACAGTCTATTGGAATTCCTACGAGCACGAGTTGTATTCCTTCAGTAGTTAACCTGTTATTGTATTCTTATGAGGAAGAGTTCACGAAAACGTTTCTACTTGAGAAGAAAACAAAAGCTCCTGTTGTGGCCTTCAAATCGACATTTAGATCTACCGATGACGTTTTATCTATTAACAATCAATCACTTTCATTTATTCTACATATCTCAGTGATCTTGAAATAAAAGACACTATAAAGTGATAACACATGTCTTATAGTTTTTATCAATGGCAATGGTTAGTTTGACTAGTCGTTGAACAATCGTTGTTTTTCTGGGTACTATTTTGAGATATAGTTAGGAATTAAAAGCTAACATATGACAATGACATCTGAAGTTGGAAAAGTAGATTTTTCTGTCCTCTTTAGAATTTTCACTTCAGAATCAAATGGTTTCCTTTAATCAGTTGCCACTTAAGAAATAAATTTCATTTTTGAGAATACATTATAATATGAACCGCAACACTTTATGCTGGCATAGTTCATGAAGCCGTTAGCGCTTCTTAAAAAGTATGTCGGCGTGAAGCGGTGCAGTTCATATCCTCATGCATTTTTTCCCACGGGGATCTGGATTAGTATAGGTCCTCAGTCATCCTTGTTTGTTGTAAGAGGAGAGTAATTAGGGCAGTATGAAACCGCAAAAAAAAGAGACCTATGCTTAGCACTCAGGGTCATAGCAGTGAGGACACGATAAAGATCTCTTCACGCTCAAAGGCCATAAGCGCCGAGCATAGGACTAAATTTTGCAGTCTTCACCAGCAATGGTGACGTCTCAATATGAGTAAAAGATTCTCGAGTTGGGTGTTAAACAATATACAACCAACCAAGATCATGCATTTTAAAACAATGAGATTTATTTTTATCTCTTAATTCTACTTTTATTTATGATGGAATGCCCGGCTGTTACGATAGACGTACTATATTTATCAAAATTCACCCGCGCATTGTCCATAACCACAAAGCATTCGTGAGGAAATGGCTATCAATACAATTTGTCAAGATAGCAAGGGTAAAAAACATTGGGAATTTACATATTTTCAAATAGCTACGATATCAAAAGAACTTTGCTGCCAGATTTTCGTCATTCATGTTATAAACCTCTACATTACCCTGCATTCTCCACTGTTCTTCGATTCTCTAACTCTATGGTAGCTCTCGGTGTAAACAAACACCATCGGCCGACAAAAGAACTTCAATTAAGGGAAATAACTCATTACACAGGATAACTTTTTTAAAACCTATTTTCACTTTTGATATCAACAATGAAATACAGCAATGGAAATAATAATTTTATTTGTTTGTTTTATGTCCCGTTGAGAATATTTCAATTATTTTGAGACGTTACCAGCTGTAGATGAAGTACTACAAATGCTTAGCGCTCAGGGCCGTAGCAGTGAAGGTTCCTCAACGTGCCAACGCCTACCGTGACACGGGACCTCCGTTTTTAAAGTCATATCCGAAAGACCCGTGATTCTCGCTTCTAATTGCCGATCGTTTGGCGAAGGAGCAATCACTACCTATGTTTATGTCTTAGGCACGAGCGGGACTCGAACTCACGACCTCCCGGATATGAAGCATACGCTCTACCACTGAGCTACCGTGACGGGTTGAAAATAATTAGGTTTAGATTTTGTCACAAAATACCCTTTATGAACAAGTGAATTACGAAGATAACGAGCAGTGATTAATTACATTATTTCTTTAAACAATACAAAATTAAGTGTATGAAAAACACGGGTCCTTGACATACAATGTACCAGAAGTGGGATCAGGTGACTAGGAGGAGTAAGCATTCATTGTCGACCGTTCATATTCATGAGTCCTCTATCTTTATCAGGTAAACGGAGTAATCCGTAGTCGAAATTAGTGCCTACAGAACGGCACAATAATTGGCATGAAACACGTCAGTATTTCAATCCAATGATAGAAAGTAAATGAAAATAATAATAATAATAGAAAGGTGTCACCTGTATATTGTGCATGAAAACTATATTATTGAGGCTATATTTACAGATTTGTTTAATTATTCGTATTTCCGTCTTATCGAGTACTTCCACAGACTCACTTAACAAAAAAGTTAAGTAAAAGTATATTTCTGTATGTAGTCTTATGATTACCTATAGTACTCTCAGCTCCTGCAAGGCGGTAGGTCTAAATCTGACAACGAAATAAAGGAGAACACACACACACTCGCCAATGCAAACTTTATATTTCAATAACACTTTGCACTTTATAAAAACCCATTATTAATAAGCTATTTCTAAAGTTTTGTTGTTTTTTTTAAAGAAATTCGACATCTGCATACACTCATTCTTACAATAGTGAAGAAATGATTCGTCCATTATCAACACCCTTGCTATAATGTTCCCACTTGTTTCTCAAATATAAAACGAGAATGTTATATAATGCAGCTTGTACAGAAATTGGCGATTTTTCACGAGATAACTAAGTAATACAGAGCGGAATCGGTAGAAGAGACACGTAATTCTAATGATAAAGTCAAAACTACAGGTATTGAAGTTAGCTGTTTTTGATTTTAACAAACTACATTTTTACCTCCGAGTCTGATAGACCTGTTCCATGAGCCATCATAACAGCGTGAGGCTAGAAACAAACAGATAAAAGTATTGAAACATCAAATAGGTTCAGCTAAAAATACTAACACGCTGTCTTGGAAACTACAGAAAAGAAATTCTAGGATTTGATAACCCACAGTTGTTGCGTAATTTGGTTGCGTTTAACTTCTAAAAAAATGTTTATGTCAGACTAGGAACTTAACGATATCGTCAGATAATAATAGCTCTGTATTTATTTAAATATTGTAAATATTTTGTCTTATGGTGAGTAATTCGTCTTGAATCGTGTTCATAAACCTTTAGTCCTCCTTCTCGTTATGTCAGGTTGAGATTAGATGAATATTTGGGTAATTCGATACTAGAAGCGTAACGGCGAGGACATTGGTGGCGATGACTGCTCTGTTTTGGATAGCAAAAAGGGCTCAAATATTGCACGTTATTGATCGAAGGAACCAAGACTAATATTTAAGTGGATTGAATTAGTTTAAGACTAGAGCCAGAAAACTGGAATTACTTGGTAATTCTTTTAACTAGTAATTGACATCTAAGCGGTATGAATGAACGAAAGTAACAAAACACATTCAATCCATAAGAGTATGTTCTGATAAATCAATTATGACAATTCCAAATATTCATACGCAGACATATTTGAGCAAAAAAATGTTAGAAATAAAGTTCTCCATGAACGTCTTCTGTGAATGATGCTCACAACTTTCCCTAAAAATGGTATCTATAATTTCTTCTCCATAAATGATATAAATATTCGTTATGAATGACGTCTACAATTTTCTCTATCCATGGTATCTACAATTTCTCCATGAATGATTTAATACTCTCACTATGTTTGATGTCTAAAGCTTTCTATATGAATGTCGTCTAAATCTTTCTCTATCAATGTCATCTAAAACTTTCTGTATCAGTGTCCTCTAAAACTTTCTCTATCAATGACTCTACAGCTTTCTCTATGAATGTCATCTGAAACTTTCTCTATGAATGTCATCTAAAACTTTATGAATACCGTCTACAAATTTCTTTATCAATTATGTCTTCAATTTTCCCTATGCATGTCGTCTAAAACTTTCTCTGTAATTGATGTCTATAGCTTTCTCTATGAATGTCGTAAAACAAATTCTCTATCAATGTCGTCAAAAACTTTCTCTATTAATGACGTTTACAACTGTTTCTACGAATGCCGTCTACAACTTTCTCCATGGATGATTTAAAACTTTCACTATGAATGTCATCTAGAACTTTCTCTATCAATGAAGTCTACAATTTTGATCACCGATATAAGCGATTTTAATTAGGCGAACTGTTCCCTCCGCCACAGGTCTAACTGAAGCCTACGGTAACACACAAGTATGCACAAAAACACAATTTTTACGGTTTCTTTTCTGAGTACAGATACTCTTTTATATTGACATTGCACACTTACCGACACACTTACCTTCACACTTACCGACACACTTACCGTCACACTTACCTTCACACTTACCTTCACACTTACCTTCACATTTACCTTCACACTTACCGACACACTTACCGTCACACTTACCTTCGCTTGTCGTTGATACACGTTATAGAAGCGAATCTACTAATGTAAAAAATCCAGAAAACCCAGATTTTTTTCTTCTTCAGATGAATACATTAATATACTCCATCTAAGTAATAATGCGACTACAATGATTTACAAAAAGAACAGATCTCTTGTTCATTATATTTAATTATATGATTCTCAATTGCTCTAACAACCTCAAAATTTACAGACGGGCATTCTTCAACGTCGTTTTACAATCTTTAAAGTCCTTAAATTTCTATAAACTGGTATTGTGCATTTGATTTTTAATTCCAAGCATCATTTTTGACTGATAATATGTAATCTTATAACAGATATGATCCATTAGGGCAACCTTCAAAGACATCTTCTTCATTGTCTTCCTCAATTAATAACACCTTAGGTTTTTAATTTTAATGTATGTAGAATATCATGTCAGGTAAACCGTCTGAGATGAAGCCATTGTTGCTGTTAAATTACAGAATAAATATCTAGTTCCGTTAAAAACAATTTCATGGTTTATTGAATAAACAATTTCATAACGATGTCTTTTTAAAGCAAAATCTAGCTATTTTTTATGTACCTTGTAGATGTAAATTAACAATGGACCTTGTAAATACGATAAATTGAATGCATTTCTGAGATAATAGTTAAAAAAAAGCACTGATCTTTAAATCGAAAGTGAAAATAAAATAATAGATAGAGGTGGCGGGACTCAGTATAAAGGTTTTAAAGAATGGTAGTATTTATAATATTTTATTTGAACATTGAGGTGGAATTTTGTTGCACTTTTCAGCAATGAGAAATGCACATTGATTGATGGAACTGTACATCTGCAAGCAACCGAGATACATTGCGCCGTGTTAACGCTGCTCCGCTGATTCGCAACAACGTGATGTTTATTCAATGTTTATGTCAACACTGAACATCTGGGCAGAGATTCAACATCAATACACTTCAGACTGGAGCAAATACTTCTAGTCGTACTGAGTGCATCGAAACAGATTGCCTGTACTAATCTCTTCTAGTACAGTGAAGCGTGGTGTCAGTGTTTCTGTGAGCTGCATAATTTAAAGAGGTTACCTACACCTTCTCAGTTACCTACAACTTCTCAATCTTATAATTACTTTATTAAACAAAAAGAGGTCACGTGACTTTTGATAATGTGCTGGTGAAGTAGTTATATTGATATGTATAAATCCACCTTCAATATTCTCGAACTACACACAGAACCCCTCAAACGCTGTTGGATACTGTGGTCTTATTAAAATGGTTCCCTCAAAATAAGACATTTAATTGATTTACATTCCTAAATTATTAATGCGTCTTTATATGATAGTTTTCTGAATTCGACGGTATCTGTCTTTAAGCTTTACATTATTTGACAGATCCGTTTGATTGGAAGGTGAAATCAGCGTTACAAAGTCAGTGCAGATATCGGGACATTGCCCGAAGGAAGCCTTAATAAATGTAAGGTCTACAGATTTTGACATGGAGTCAAGGAATGGGAAAAAATAAGAGACCGACAAAATTATATTCCAGTTGGATTGTCCTAGGATACAAAAATCCATTGACAACATAGAACATTGGATACACGTTTTATATAAGTGATAAACAGCACTGTGATCTACTAGTCATGTTCTCAGATGTAATTTACATTCATAAAGGTATGCGTTTGGTTGTGCATTGCAACTTTTTAGTATATATATATATATATATATATATATAATGTCACGTGATACATTATATTTATATACATAATTCCGCATACTATATACATAATTGTATATCATATCATCTATCTAATATCTGTATAGATATATTTATTAGTATTTTGAAGATATATTATATACGCTGATGAACCAACTGGTTTAAGGAAATAAATAAACGAGGAACAGTAAAAGCAGACTAATCCTGTCTTATCCTTCATTTGTGGATAATCTGGGAGGCGTAATTTGTGCAATATCAGAAATATACGCAGAGTTATACATATATACATGTTTAGAAATAGGTGACGGTTTGTGATTTTAATTTTGACGAACAGTATTGCATCTCGCCAAAACACCCCTCTTAATAAACCACCAGATGTAGATTGCAAAATATGTTTTGCTAGTAACAGCTGAGAAAGCACGGAAGTGTGTTCTTATGACATTTGTCAAACATTTACCATTTAAAACTGATATCTCTAGAACAGCGTTCCAAAGAAATGTCACGATCATTCGGAACATCACCCGACAACTATCTTCTGTGGAATATTATCTCAACGAAAAATCGTGATCATTCCGAACATCATCCAACAACTATCTTCAGTAGAATATCATCTCAATGAAAAATCATGATCATTCGGAACATCATCCGACAACTATTTGTAGGATATTGTCCCCATGAAAAATCATGTTAAAATATTTACGAGTCCATGTCTTTGCCTTCAATATCTTTACCAATTAAATGATAGCCATTTTCTAATAAAATTCCATATGGATCTTCATGGATATTGTACCGCTATTTTAACGGATGAGAATATTTCAACAGACATACAAAAAAAAAAAAGAATTAAAGAACTCAAATATAAAATTTCAATTTCATTTTTGAATATACATAAGGGTATTAACAGAAGCGCTTAACACCAGCATTCTTTTCATGGAGCACTAACACGTTAGCGTAAAGCGTCGCATTCATCCCGTCATGCATTTTCAAAAATGAAATATATTTCTTGAATGTAAATACTAAATGTCATGTATAAATGTAATTATTTTTTTTTTTTTTTTTTTTTTTTTTTTTTATTCATAGTCGCCTGAGCAATTTTTCAGCTATCCGGCGACTGTAATGTAATTATTAAAAAGCGCTATATATATTATTTTGCATTCCTAGGAATTTCAATTTAATCTGTCCTATTCCCAAATATTGCGGCCAATTCAAGAGACTGCTCAAATCTGGAAATATGGCGAATTTTGCAAATAGACAACAATTTTCATATCTATCAATTCAAATTAGTATTAAAAAGTGATTTGACATTCTGAATTGGTGTTTTATGATTTCAACAATTTGAAAGAATTTTAGAACCTTCAGACGTCTTATCAAGATGGGGGCGGTGATAAATATCATCGTTTTAAAAAATCACGAAAGGGAACAGGAAGCTTGGTTTGCGATAAGCTAACTTGCTTTTATGAATTAATTCCTGTTCTCTATCAGCGGAACCGTCCCCAACAGTATCCTATGAATGAGGCCATAACGGACCCCTCGTTCACATACACTGACTGAAGTACTAGATTCTTGACAACTGACCATTATCTCACAGAGTAGTTTAATTTTCTTGTCGTCTTGTTTTGTGACATTCATTAATATATGTCAAAACAATGAGATGGCATTTAATCCATTTCCGTTCGCTTCATTAATTCTTGCATATAATGTTTCGGTTCTATTGAAAACAGGTATACCTCATGCCGAGGCAAAGCCGAATTGTTAATGATTTTACATGGGTGAAATTACATGTCTAACTGAAAATTTGTTGGAACATACATTTGACATTAAACGTAAATTCGATAGTGCAAATTAACGTTGAAAAAAGGGTCGAAACAACGGCAGTGAAGAAGTTGCAACTCGATAAGTGTTCTAATGATAACTTGACACCAGCAACATATCTGTCGAATTTCAATCAGTAGCGCTTGTCCATTAATTCAATAAGGCGTAATCAAGAAAGGTCTGAAAGTAACATATCAATACTAATTTCTTGTTGTGGGACCCTATTCCTTGCTATTTCGTAAGCTGCAATTAATGAAAAGGTGAAGATAACGAACAGTGATCAATCTCATAACCCCGGACCCCTGGATATACTAGAGATGGGAACAGGAGCATCCCTTGTCAAACGGTCCACCTGCCGTGAGTCCTATATCTTGATCAGGTCAATGGAGCAATTCTTAGTCGAAATCAGCGTGTAAAGAATGATCTAGCAATTGGTATGAAACACGTCAGACAGCATTTGACCCAGTGACAGGTTGTATCAGCAAGCTAGATCGTATATAAGACTATAGACTATAGAATCTGGGAAATGCAGACTCTAACGAGACAGTTGAAATCCCTGTGACATGTATTTGTTTGTCAGTATCATGCCTCGATTTAAACACTGATCATACGCAGAACAAGATCTTGCGTATCAAATCAGTTGAGAGGCATAAACACATTATGCAAATGGTAATAGAATGTTGCTATATAAATATGAGAAATCGACGACACAGAAGCTGAAGTCATTCCGTTTATCATAACGTTGAGTGGCTCGTTTGCCGTTAACATCTATGTTCAACAATGTCATTAGCAAGCTCTACGAAGTAATCATTGAGAACAAAATCTTGAATATGGATATCGGGGCCTCCGTGGCCGAGTGATTAGAGCATTTGCGCTCAAAATCATGAGACCTTTCACCTCGGCGCGGGTTCGATTCTCGTTCGCGGCTATATATGTGAGAAAGTTTGCCAGTTTACTTCCAAAAGGTCTGCTGGTCTCTTCCCAGGTACATTTTATCTGGCTTCTCTCTTTCACCAATAAAAAACTTAACGCCACCACATAACTGAAAAATTGTTGAGTGTGGCGGAAAACAATAAACAATGAATCATTCAATGATTATGGATATCTAATGAAATAAAACCTTAGAACAATTTCACTGATTTGATTTTAGTATTTTTTCTTTCCCAGAAAGACGAAATGAAAACAAATTCTACATTTTTGAAAATTTAATATCCTCTCTTGTATAAAAATAACACAACCTCATCATCCTTTTTCGTTTGAATTTTAAAACACAGCCATGTCGCTTGTATTCGTTAAAGACAAACACGAAGTATTAGAACATGTACATGATACGTTGCGTAATTAATAAGCCGTACTAATCAAGTGAAACATAGTTCGTTGAAAAGATCAAATGTGAACATGAAGAAAAAATAATTAACAAATCATAAAGGCATTTTCAATGACATGCTTCCTTGAG